>AZNH01000055.1:2208-187659 GCA_000814955.1 Metarhizium guizhouense ARSEF 977 | reverse complement strand
AAAAATAAATAAAGTTATTATTTTATACTTAATTAATTATTAACTTATTATAAGGCTAAAAGCGCTATTTCTCTAAGCACTCTGCTATTATAAAAACCCTCTTAACAGCGAGTATAAAAATTGTGCTTGAGTTTTGTGTTTGCTTGGTGAATTTAACGAGCTGCCGCGTGGTGGCTTAGTGCGCCTACTTCTAGTTAAGTCACTATAGTAAAAATATAGCACTATATACTTTCCATCGTTTGGACTTGCCCTCTCGAGTTTGAAAACACTGTTAATAGCAGCCTCGGAGCATATGAGTATATACGGGGGCAAGGCTTCAGGGATCAAGTGAGTACAGTGGAAATGCACCGCTGTAAGCAATTTCGAGGTAACGAGGTACTCTGGCCAAATACAAATAACCGAACTTATAAGTTGCGTTCGTTTATCCCCGTCCGGGTACGATCCTGAAGGTGGAGTTACGGCTATATTAATCCAGAACGGAACCCCGCGCCGGAGCGGTTCCTTCGCCGGTCCTGCTTGACCCGGAGTGCCGATAGATATTACCCCTTTCGGATTGCTCCGAGCACGAACGCAATTCACTCGAGACGAACCACTGTATGCTTCTACCTTCTGCTTTTGCTAACTCTGACAAATAATTTTCTATTTTCTCTGACCCCAATCGCATGAAACTATTGTCATGGAGATCTGGTCACTTTTAGACGATTAAAGGACGATATGAAGTTCACACACGATAATAGCATTTTCCCCAGAGACATGTCTATACACAGGCACCCCAAGGAAAGTACAGCTATATGGTTCACAAAACCACCCTAAATTTATCCAAGAATAGACGTCGTTCAAAGCGTCATCAAGAGATGGGCCACAACGTCATAATGACAAGCCGACCTCGAGAATGTGACACGTAGAAGACTTGAGTCTCATGGTTGTCACTGTTCGCATGATATATCAGCTATCACATTCTGCATAAATCAAACCTCAAATACATCATCAATAAAAATGACAATTGAATGAGCCCATACGCAGTCAGTCCATCCTCAATTAGACAAAGCACAGCGAGACCCAAACAACGATGACTTCTCTCACGCAATTGCCTACCAAAATACCACATACGTAGCATCGTTGGGAGTATCCTTAAAGTACAACCTATCCCCATCGCACTGCGCATTCAGCCAAGTCGGGCTTTTCAAGCCTCCATTGCCGTCGCCGCTATTAAACTGCCCGCGCAGCTTATACACGCTCGAGTACAATTGCTTGCCGTTCACCCACCTCGTCTGCCTCACATAAAGATTCGTCGACTGGAACCACATCGGGCTAATAGGGTCGCACGGCAGCGCGCACAGCAACCCATTGCCGCCGCCGTGCGACGGCGACACGGCACAAGTATCCTGGGGAGCGAACCAAATCCTCAGAAAGTGGTCCATAATGTCGCCCAGTCTCCCCCAGTTTCCCTTGCTCTTCCACGAGAAGCTGATGGAGCCGCACGCGGAGCTCGTCCTCTCCGTCATGATCTCGATGGGCTTGTCGCGCGTGACAAACTCGCCGTTGACGTCGTGGGTGGCCTGGGTGACGCCGGCGTAGAACTGCTTCTGGTTGCGCTTGTTGTCTTGGTGCAGGTGCTTTCCGGTGAGGCCGCCTTTCCAGTAGATGTTGGGGGCGTAGAAGTAATTGCCGCATACTTTGATGATGGACATTTTGGGCTTCTCTTCGTTTCGCACCCAGTTGTGGACTGTGCCGTCTTGGTAGTACTGCGCGGCTAGGTTGGAGTTGCGCGACCACGATTTCGATGTGAGGACGTCGAAGACTCCTGAAGCTGCGAGGGGAGAAGTGCCGCTGGGGTCGGAGGAGATGTTTCCAATGGGTATTCCTATCTCGTATGCCGCGGCTTCAGGAGGCGCTGGTTTTGTGTCGTCCACGTCTTGCCCGAAAACAAGCCTATGTAGGCTGGCGGATAGGAGGAGAGCCGACATATAACGCATGATGGGTGTTGATTTTGCTTGACTCTATTTAATTAAAGAAAAGATATTGCTGTGCCTCGAAGCTGGCATTTAGGGCTTTATATACTAAGCTGAAAGACGGCCAGCACACCATGCTGCTTGGCTTGGATTCTACCAAGACACGTCATGTAACTTGTCTTTTTCATTTTCCTGTATTTATGTCCCCGCACGTGAAAGGCCGATGCGAAATGCATTTGCAATCAGAACTGGTCATTTTCGCAGTGCTGGGCCGCCGTTGCAGTTTCTACGACATGCATATGTCCAGGGAGAGTCATTGGCGGGACAGGGCGATGGATGCTGGACTCTTCTGATTTGCGAACTCAACTTTGCCAGAGCATGTGGGAGACACCTTCTCTGCGCCCGTTTCAACGAATTGCGCATATCTAGCATATATATCATGGTGGTACGTCTAGCCTTGGTAGTCCACGAGCAGGCACTGGGCTCTTCTTGGAACTTTGGGTAAAGTCACAAGCTGGCCTTGTGGTAGTGGCTGAGTGGCGGGCGGGATAAGCTGTGAGTATGATAAGATGCTAATGCCATCTGGCTGGTCTGTCTCTTTCACAGCACCCTGCATATAGTGCTGATGATTGTTCCCCAGTCGGCTATGCACTCAAGTCTCAGACAAAGCCAGCGAGACACCATGACGGCGACCAGCAGCATGTGAGACCACGACATGAACCTGACAGACATGTCGAGTGACTCTATCAGCATTGCTGGCGTGAAGCTGAATGAAGCTACACTAGACTCAGGACACGGACCAAAGAGGTCCGGCTAGATGTCTTGCCGTGTTCTTCGCCGGCACCTACACCTATTCATGTAGAACATGGCAATAGCTCACAAAAGTGGATGATATATGTGTCACTGAAATCATGACTGCGGCAGTGCCGGCAGCCACGCTACGGTGATGGCATGCCCGAAGCATCACATCGTGCATGCTGTGAGGTCACACTTCAGTCACTCAATGCCGCTCCTAGGCCCGGGTAGGCATATTCACACCTCAATTCAGGCCATCTACTTGACCATCCTGATAGCATATAGCTTGAATAACGACGCAGATGGGCTATTCAAGTCAAATATCGTTTGAGAAATAAAGGCTGCATGGCGAAAAAGTCCCCAAAATGTAGTGTCCATCTCATCAACACCAGCGCGGCCTGGAGTGCGTCGAAACACGGCACCAAGATGTACGTCTCAGCCGATCGGTAGTGAACACAACCCTTGCTTGCGCATGTGGCGGTAATTCACGCCACGGGCAGAGAAAAGTACCGAGTAGACAAGCAATGGTAAAAGTTGCCTTCATTGCGGATTGCCAACATGCAGATCGTCGATTGCATCTACCCACGGCGCCCAAACTCTCGTCTACCTGACCTGCTTCGCGCTGCCACATGGTTATCCATGTAGGGCGCACATGTAGGGCGCCTTTAACAATGTGTAAATGTTCTACGGTTAAACGAGTCGTGCCGGCTGAGCATGACTTACGCCCTCGCCATCCATGTTCTCTTCAAGCGATACGGTCAACCTCTGTCGGGAACTGTCCAGCATATAATGCTGAACAAGACGGAGAAGAGAACGACACCTCCGACAAGTGCAGCGAACTTGGGGCAGCTACACACTTTCTTGTGCGGCACGGTGAAGGCAAGAAGAGTGCAGGTCGGAATCCTGAGCCAAGTTTAGGATGGACAGCCGTCTAGGATCGGGTCGACCTACCAAGCGGCTGCACCTAGAACAAGAATCCTTTAAATGGCGACTTCATACGCCCAAGGCTGCTCAGAGATAGTATCCTGTGCTCTTAAATTTTGCTCCGTGTTATCCCGTCGTGCTTTTAGTCGCCGGTTGGTTCTTTGCCTCGACACCATGGCTAATATCGTCCCCTATCAGCGCGGCTTCTGTTAGTATTCTAATTGCTAAAGCGGCAGGTCGACTTGACAGGCACGCACATGATGAATGATAAAAAGAGGGAAACTCGGTGCGCGCGCATTTGATGGAATGTGGCCACCTCAAATGCAGCCTTGGTAGCAGTTTGCCAACCACCTTCGGGGACCAAATTCTTCTCGGACATGGTCATGTGCAGTTCGCGCCGACATGATTTGCCCGGACAGGGGAACACCCAATGTGTCTTGAACGCTGGAAGTTTGTTGCTCGAAATCGTGCGTGCGGGTAATGTCGTTGACGGGAGCAGCTTCGCAGTCGTACTTGTCTTCCATGACTGCGCTCAGTGCTGACGCGGAGGCAGGGATACGCAGCTCGCGGTCGGTTCATGATTCCGTCTCGAAATAAACATTCACGGACTCGGATGACGCTCACTGCAGCTGACCGTTGAGGCGATCGAACTGAGCAGCGGCAACAAAGAGTCTTGTGACGGTGCGGCATGATGCTACTGAGGATGATGCGGCAAGGCGGAACAAGTAAAGCGACACAAAGGCTTTGACCGAGTAGGCTGCTGTGAGAAAGGATGCGCTTGCTCTTGCAAAAAAAAAAAAAAAAAATGGTAAAATCCCCAAGAGGCTGGAGAAACTCCGGCCCAAGATTCATTGTTCATGTGCTGAAACAGCTTCTCCATTGTATTGCCACGCACAGGCACAAATCCGGCGGCCTGCATGTTACGAGTCGACCTGGACGTGGTGTAAACTGGATTTCCCTTTGGAAGCACGTGTTGCCATGAACAAAAGGGTTACTCGCGTCCAGCAAGGTTTGAGTGTACACGGACTTGGCTGAGGTGGAGTATATGACATGGAAGCATCAACATGTACCAGACGTCTCTTGTTGCCATTTCCGTTTCTTGATTCCACATGCGGCAAACATGATTCGTGGGACGGCCGGCTGTTGCCGTGAATCCCCACCGTGGCTTATCCATCCATCGACGTCGCGCTTCCGCTTTTAATAATGAAACAAATTCCTGCCAGTTGTAAAACGCCTGCCTTGTCTAGTCCTCCTTCACATGCGGCGCATCCTTTGTTCGCAGCCCGTCCTTGCCACTCATGAGTCACACGGTCACGCGTGGTGAGCACGCGACCAACGGCTCGTTTGGCTTCTTAAAAAAGCATACTTGGACATGATTTGCATGAGAACCTGGCACGGCTGTAACTTGTATCTAGCATCCCATCTAGCGGATCAATGCACACGGTTGCAACAAAGGCATCAGCCATCAAAGGGTACGCAACAACAAAGAAAGCCATCACGAGAAACCGGAGTCGGACCTTGAGCGAGGGCCGCCTCAGGCACTAGCCATCACTCAATTCTTGCACTTATAGAGAGCTCTGGTCCCTCAAGACCCTGGGGAAAACCAACGACCTTTGACACACTGAAGTTGCTTGTTGAATTGATGTTGAACTATTCATTCGATTCCACCTATCCTGTCCTTGTAAGTTGTCACACTGTTGAAGTGATGCAACTTCCTCCATTCTTCAATTTTCCTGAATCTAGTCCTTCCCCGCTCTGTTTCCATCGATGGTGTTATCCCAAAAACCACGGTCCAAAGTCTCGCCAACATGAATCGGTGCAGCTTCCTCGATCCTGAAAATGGAACCTTCTGAATCCAATGCTTCCACAGGCTGTCTTGTCGGTAGTACCGTCGTGTCCAATCACAATCCCATATTCTGATCAAACCCTCAATTGATATTCTGCCCCGTTGGCGCCATCCGATACCACATGCTGGAACTATGCTCGTAAATAAAGTCATTTTCGACGTCCAGGATAATAGTCGCGAAATTGTCTTTCATCAACTCCCACGTAGGTTCGTCCAGGCGCCATTCCTGACCATCAATATCGTTGAAAACGAGGCAATCAGAATTATTTATAAGGTGGAGAAGTCGTCTACCACCGTAGTCGATCCAGGCAGAAGCTGTAAGAGCCCTGTGATCCGCAGTCAGAGCCTTATTGAGACTGCCAGGCGAGTCTAGAAGGACGAGACCCAACCCTTGGACGGCAAAGTCGTCATAGTCTATGTCCAAGTGATGGTATATAATTGCGACGAAGGCGTTGAAATTTGCCCATTCGTCGGGTTGGAATAGTGCTTTAATGCGGTCATCTCCGCTGTTTCCAGGCTCGGGACCTTTTTCGGAGAATTGCGTTAGTAAGAAAGTCTGTACTTGGCCAAACCCGCAGTTGTATACATACGATATCTCGACCATAGTTCTAGCAGTTCCTTTCGAAATATTTCCGGCGCTTGGCCATGTTGGGAGCCTTCAGTTTGTAGGAAAAAGTCCGTCAAGATTTCCTTCAAAAATATCTGCCCAGGGTGCGTATAGGGAACGTAGCTTCCGAGACGGAGAAGAGTAATGGAAAGGGTTCGCATGTTTTCGGGCGTCGAATAAGCCACTTCAGCGCGGTCTTTGAACGTTCTCTTGTGTGCGTCCGACATGGTCGAAGTTGAAGCGAATTCGATTTTTTTGGCATGCTCGTTGACAAGTTCCTTGACCTCAGTGATCCCTTCGGGCTCATCAAACGATGGTGCAATGCGTTGGAGATAATACTCCGCATTGACTGCATTGTCAAAGGCCGTAACGAGCTTTGGGTCCACGCGTGGGTCGCGATCGCAAAGGGGGGAAAAGTCTATTTGTAGATGTTCATCCATTATGGGGATTAACGTGTAAAATAGTAGTCTGAGGTGAAGAAAAGGATATGGAGAGGATGGATTGCCCGGGATATTGTCAGCTTGTCGACGGCAGA
This sequence comes from Metarhizium guizhouense ARSEF 977, assembly GCA_000814955.1. Taxonomy (NCBI): domain Eukaryota; kingdom Fungi; phylum Ascomycota; class Sordariomycetes; order Hypocreales; family Clavicipitaceae; genus Metarhizium; species Metarhizium guizhouense. The sequence continues at coordinate 181,000 of AZNH01000055.1, read as the reverse complement.
CGGGTGGCTTTATATACCTGGAGAGCCTGATTATTCACAGACCATCAACAGTGGCAGTGAACCAAGTCATGGAGTTGTTCATTCTTTATTCATTGAGTAACATATTCCGTGTTCGAAAAGCTAATTTCCACCTTGCAGAGCCAACTGCTCCCAACGCCTCTCGAGCTGCACCGTTGACGCATGATGAAAAGTAAAACATGCAGTAATAGTTGCTCTCCGGCTGAACATGCCCGATATACAGGTTTTTTGGTCCCAAAGCTGACACACCAACCACGCAATAGAATAGGCACGATGCTCACCGTGCAGGTCTCGACACCACACCACAACTCGAGCCGCTATAGAGGTAGAAGCTTCAAATGAGCGGTACATTAGCGTTGGCAGATTCATTCATTGTCTAAGGGTATACCAAACAGCGCTCAAATGAACCACAGCGCAACTATTTTTGCCAGAATGCTAGGATTCACAAGGCCTTTTACACATGTGAATAGTTCTTATGTCAAGATGCGCCGGCATGCTAAAAATATCCTTCGAGTGCTGTGATTCAAGATGTGATGAAATTTCAACGGTAATCTTCTTGTTTCCCGACCCTTATGCAGAAAGGCTGCTACACAGCAGCTTCTACGTGTTACTTGTTGGCTCTCTTCTCTTTGTGGCCCTGACACACCCTCCGTGAACACAACGAGCACTGCTCACCAACAGGCTACTGTCATGCATAAACACAGCCCTGTCGTTTTTCTTTCTCACACATTTCATGCCGTTGTTTGACAGAAACTGACGGCGCGGCCAACATGCATGCAGCCCGGTCGTTGCACCGCTTGGTGCCACGCAATCGCATCATCCTCAGGGGTCTCATGATCGGCCTGGCCCCCAAATTCACTGCAGTACGAGGATATCGGGTGTTTGAGTTCACCTGGAGTTCGGGGTAAAAGTGACCAGATCCCCCCAACCCGTTCTGTTGGTTGTTGGCCTTCAATGTTGGGTATCGGGCATTGCGTGGTGCGACTCCAGGCCCAACGCCATGCATGGCTTAAGAACCCAACGTTCTTATATATCTGTTCTCGGTCTGTCCATGGAGTACTCGTCAATCTCCTCAGTCCCAGTCAACACCCTTTACAGAGCTCCCATCTTTCAGGTTCACAGGACAAGCAATGGACGCATCGAGCTCGAGCGCACGGGGGGAGACAAGTCGAGACATGGACCCCGACGAGACCATGGCGTACGGACTCACAAGAGCACAAGCCCATTTTCACGTGTAGGATGCTGACTATGGCCAGTGAGTCCGCTGACTGGACACATGTGACGCGACAAAAACGTTCACGTGCGAATAATGAGCCCCAAGACGAGTCTTTTGTAAGTTTCTCGTTTGAGCAACTATCTCCCTGTTTTATATGTTAAACTCAAACTGCCATAGTATTCTTGCTCCAACTTGCCGCCGAATCACCCCGGCCGATACGTGAAGGCATCCGATGTCAGAGCTCAGGTCGCTCAAATCCCGGAGTACAACCGTCAAGCCGAGGGCAAATCCAAAGAAGGCAAGAATCAATACCCGAAGAATTTTGCAAATCTCGAACAATTCTCCACTCTGGAGTCTTGCCATCCGAGAATAGAGTATCCATTGGAGACAGAAGGAGTCCAAATGTGGCAGGCCAGTGGCGGGACGCGACCGGCGGGCGTTCTCCGCGTAATTTGTGACAGAGACAGAGGATTTAGGATAGGCTTTGATGTAGTCTACCATGACACAACCAAGTCATCCAATCCCGCAAACAACTTTACCCAAGCGAATTATCACAGGCCCGAGGCGGGGGAAAAGGGAAAGCAAGAGAGGCACCAGAACCATCGACGAGGAGAAGGCTCCGGATCGTCCAGGTCTTCATATTATTAGCGACGAGGACGGCCATTGTGAAATGCCCCAGGACAAGATTGAAACGAAGTTGTGCAAGAGGGACGAGAGTTTACCAACAGGTGGCTTCGGAATGCCTTTCCAATCAATTGATATGAGTTTATGAACAGCGTCTTTTCATTATTCCCCTCGTTTTGTTTACGAATAGCTGACAGATTGGCATTTACATCAGCAAAGAAATTGTTTATGACTCATCAAACTCTCTACGGCAGTGACGTTCACTCAACCAGTGCACAAGAGGCTCCTGCTTATCCCTCTTCCAGCGACAGAGGCAGCTGTTGCGCTTTAAACTCTGGTTTCTTGGTGTCCACCCCACGCAGAATCTATATACACGGGATGCAGTAAAGGCAAACTAGCAAAGTCATCATGTATTGCCCAGTCTTAGTTCTCGACCCTATAATACTGTACAGACGGCTCATTCGAATCCTCTCCTTTCATCCTCTCATCCGCATAAGACAGCGCCCAGTCTTTAAACCGATGAATATCAAATTTCTGCACCCAGCCCTCCTCCTGCAGATTTCGAATAGCATCCTCAACCCACGTCACGCAACTCTGCTGGGGATGCGTATTTTTAACCGGGAGGGGAACCTTGCCGAAAAAGCCCTCAAGCTCCGTCTTCGACACCCCGTCCGGCACATTTCCAATGACGATGCGCCCTATGAGCTTGGTTCCGAGAGCAGGGTCGGCATCTGTCCTGGAACGGAACCACCAGTCCATAGTAGGGTTCTTCATTCGAAATGTGACGGGGTCAATGTCACTTGCGTCGGTGGCATCAAATACATGGCAGTCTTGTCCTTGGCTCGTCTGGGGCATGATGAGGATACCCCAGTGGTAGGCTTCGTAGCCAAACGCTCGTCGGGCGTTTCCTTGAGAAAAGTGGTCTCGGTGGTACAAAGCCACAGTCACCAAGTCGGCCATTGTTTCGCGTGACAGAGCCTGATAGCGGCTGAAAGAAAGGTAGAAAAGCAGTTGGATGCAGAGGAACCCGCTGGTCGTCCTTGTCACCCGCGGTTCCTGGTTGCCGTGATTCGCCTCGCGGGTGGCGGATGGCTGTTGATGTAAAAACTGGAATGATTGGCTTGATTTGCAGGCATGATAGCCACTCGATCTACCCCGCAGATTATGTAATGAGAGCAAGAGGATTATGTAGGGTGGCAACATAGAGTCGGAGGCAAAAAGCTTTAACCAGACCAAGTGCTTGGCTATCGCGCTCTATGCTGGAATATAGTATAGGAAATATTCGCGTATACTTCCTGGGGAGCCCACATACTCTGCCACAGACTGTAGAACCTTCATTAAAGGAGATTCCCTCGGGGTAGCACAAGAGATTGTTTCCAATGACTGCATAGCTGCTGAATGTTGGGCACAAATATTCTGTGTACAGACGATTGATGCCCGATGAGGCTCAAATCCACATGTTACCCGCCAAGTCATGTCAACTGGTCGAATCCTTGACCGCTGATTGGATGTTGAATGCTCTCCATCAACGTGCGGTGCGACAGATTTTTCGTTTGATGCCTCAAAAACCCGTAGCAACATGTGAGGTTCATGTACATGTCTATTATTTACCTTCACTGAGTAAAGGGGGAATAGAAAGTGCTCAATTGAACCTCCCAGTTTTACTTGTTCATTGAGAGTCCCCAAGTGTGGCGCCGCAATCACAAGTCTCATGTGGTTTAAACTTGATTTGCGATTAGTTTAAATGACGTTAAAGTGCTATACCGTCTCAATTTTTGGGTCTCATACGTATATTTGTGGATATTTGTGATCCTGCCGTTTTCGTGTTGAATGCTGCAAACACCAGTTGAACTCAACACCACAAGCAACATCACTGTTTCATTGCAAACCTCTGGCTAGCCTCAGCCTCCATGAATGTTGGTGGTGACAGATTCAGTGGCCGAACATCTGGCTCATCAGTTAAGTGGTGATTTGAGCTCGGCGACTGTTGAGGCGTTGTGAACCTCGTCCAAGTGAAGAAGTATATTCACATGTCTTCCTCCCTTGCCTTAGACAATGTGCCAAACAGGAAGGATAGAAGTACCTTCAGAGGCAGTTGGTGCTCATCTACACTGGAATCGCACTTGCTACTTCGCGTGAACCATACCGGGCCGCTCGTCCACTGTGTTCTCACCAACTTCAAGTCGTGGATGGCCAGCAGGTGTGTGCTGCTTCCTATGCGGGAACAAACCTGTCTGACAGGGCAAGTCGATAGCTAGTGAGAATGACAGAAAGTGACAGCCGATTCGCTGCAGCTGAAGATAGCCCAAGTAGGCTGCCAAGTCTGAGCATGTCAACTTATACATGATCCTATGACTTGATCCTTCATCCGTGATTCTTGCCGTGCTGCTGATCCTTGTCGGTTTTTCTAGGAGGATTCGACAGCGCTTTTCACAGCTAGATCCAATACAGTCCCGCGACAATGATTCGGTAGATAGTCTAATCAGGTAGAGCATCGATGCGATTTGACCTGCTGCATGCGGGACTTGAGCTCTGTCAAACCCCGAGACGGACCAGGCTAACAGGAACAGCCCAGGACTCCATGAAGGAGAAAACATGTAGGTTGGCAATTCACGGCTTTGTGGGCTCGGGCCTAGGATTGGACCATCATCGATGAAAGAGTTTATTCCTTCTGTCGCAATGTGTGTGACGAGGGTCTAACGAGGCTCGGAACGTAAGGGTTTAAATTTAAAGATAATATCAAAAAGTGCTAAAGGTCCTTAGTTTTTAAAAAAGAAAGAAGGGAATAATAATTATTATATATGAAAGAAAGCAACGCGTGTGCTTAAGGCTCCTGCCCGGGCACGTATTTAATCTGGGTAATTAATAGGTCCTTTGTCGGTAAAGCCCCTTTATTGGGTTTCACGATCTGTTGGGTCCTTTCCGTGTAGCACTGCCACCCGATTGTCCGTGCTTGTCTCGTAATCTTTCTCCTTACTTGTCTTTGTTCTTTGTCCCTGCTTTGCTCATCGTCATACAATCACAGCTTCTCCAAACATGGCAAACAGCGGCTTCCGTAAACCACTGAAACACAAGAGTCGAGCAGGGCAAGAACTGCCTCTGGTTGGGTACCTTTCACAGCCTTGCTCGAATAATTTCCACGCTTTTATAATGCCTATAAAGTCCAGGCTCCTTCCTCAGATTTCCATCTCTTCCACTCAACTTTTCCTCCAACTTCATTCCATTAGCACCCTTTGCGCGACCATGGCAAGCCAGCTGCGACCAGGAGTCGACCTAGACGACAAGACCGTGAAAGATCTCATAGAAGATTGTCTCTCCATCTTCCCCGACTGCACACAGCTAGGACACATTGAAATTCAACTATTCATGAGCAATATGATGGAATCCTTGCGCCTTTGGGCGGAGAGAACCGAAGAAAGCGCCGCAGCATCAGGCTCGGTTGAGAAGGTGCTCGAGTCCAGACCAAATGCCCTGTATAAGATCAAATTCGCCCTGTTCATGATCTTTAATAATTTAAATTGGTACAAAACAAACGCGAGTGAGGACGAAGACACAGCTAGATGCCTGAAAGACATTAAGCGTATCATCGAAGGTCTGGATATGGTGGGTAGGGCCATTATACAATAGCGGCCGCAAGACGACGAAGATTTGATGGTCACGGTGTACAGACGCCGGGTCGTTGAGACCTCATTTGTTTGACTGCGGGATGGGGGCAATATAAACACCAAGACATGGCTAGAGTTTGTTTTCAACTGATTGGTTCTACTTTGGAGCGCATTCTTGCTTCCATGACAGACTCAACACATGGCCGGGCAAAGAGCCTAGGCACACACGTTACTTTCATGTATATATAATGGTCACTGACCCCTTCCTTCCTATTGGAAAACCAGGGGCCTTTGACACACTTTGAGATTATCTTTAAAATTGAGTACTTTACTCCAAGCCTTCTGCATTGAACCCTTGTCACATCTAATAATAGTCTTTGGTATTAAAGGTCCTTGATTTTCAAGGCTTAAATCACCCAAAGGACTCTGTGCATGAAACTGGCGAGCCTCGTGTCCTAAGGTCTTGTGATTGTAGCCCTCGTTCAACATTCGAGTGACAGTTTTCCGACCCTTTTATGACTTTATGTCTAAGCCAGAATGCTTTGAAAAAGCTAAAATGTCCTCCTTCGAGTGCATTTATAGCAGCGGATATACAAGGCAGCTCATGTACATGTTGAGTGGCAGAGGCTGAGCGTAAAGACGGGCCGCAGTACGTATTGTCAATTCTTTTTTACCCATGAACTTGTGCATATTGGCAACGAATGAATTTACGAAACTTGAATTACTTTCTCTATTTCATTAGAAGATCATACGATGCTCAAGTGAAACTGAGCGTCTCCCATCGGACCCTACAACAAGGTCAGTTAGACCAGCAAGGGCCCGGCTCTGACAGTGAACTCATTGCCATGGCAGTGGATCGGATATACCGAGCTCCTGTGACACCACGAGCCGCACACATGATGAAATTAGAACGCCAAACTTGAACCTTGGCTCAGTGAGAGCAAGGCTTCTCACGGAATCGTAACATCATACACAACCGCCCGTGGGCTGCAGCGCAGAGGCTGTAATTAGATGTGGTCATGTAGGTCTTACATTGAGCAGAATAGGACCATCTAGTCGAGTGTGTACTCCGTACGACGCATCACTCTTACGGAAGTCGGAGCCGCGGATATCGCCTGCTTGCAAGGCTAATGACGGAGATGCGCATGCCGGCAGCCCCGTTGAAGTATTGAGCCATGCATATCTGCACATATACTTAGGTCGTGTGTAACCCATACTTTATCACTGAATCATTTTTTTGACCACGGCAGCAGGGATGTACACGATGAATGTCTCGGTGATACTCTGTAGCTGAGAGGGCCATACGGAGTAAGCTTCGGATATAATTGGCTTGCGGGGAAATGGGCCATGCTGGAAGTAATCCATACTCAGTGCTGTCATGGAAAAGTTGCGTGCACTATCAGTTCGGCAGCGCCTCAAAATAAAATGGCACAGATGGTGACGTCTTACTCCATGACCAAAGTATGAGCCAAAGACTTCTAGCATGCAACAACTCTACTATTCCAAGTCCAATCCAGCCAAGTTGGACTTGTCTTGTTGCCTCGGCTCTACAATTTTGCCCACTCCTCATGTGGCGTGTAATTTGTGAGACATTCGCAGAATTGTTCACAACAGTTGTGCTACATGGCACCAATACTTCCCCACACCGATCGTTGTAGATTATGTTCTTCACTCTGCGAGAATTCGCTTCAAGGTTAAATCAAAAAGTTAGCATACCCAGACACGAATACCTGTGTCACAGTACTCTGTGTTTGCACTATGATTCACTAGTTATTTCACTACATTTTTTCCCCACAAGCCAGTACATAGGCCATCTTTTATACATTTCTTCATGTGCCACAAATGCCACAAATACTCCAAGGCATTATCCGTCTCCTCACAAACCGCACGGCCTTGGGTATTTCAGTCTTAAAAGGCGGCACCCCATCATCACTGACTAGTGCATGGCCGCGTGATGGACAACTTCTCAGACAGTCATGGTGCGCGAACGGGTGTGATGACGTTGCATGTCAGCCGCTGACAAAGTCACAGGGCTGTTTTGTACTACCAAGATTAGACAAATAAATGCGCCTGGGTAGAGCTATCGTGTTTCACCTTGGCTTCCGTCTTGAAGGGTAGCGAATTCATCCCAACTCGAGAAGCCAATAGTTTTTCTAGTATTTTTCCTATAAACTTTCAAATTATATTCCTTTTTTACAATTTCCTTGCTAGGCGCAGCTGATTAAAAGGCCCACGAGCTTGATTGGAACGTTGCAGTGAGAATGATGAGCACAATCCTGGGGGTTTTAGTTGCGGTGGTAGTCACTTGGGTGCTAGCATATGTGGTTGACCTGGCTGGGTTTCTTCCCGATCCTGATGAAGATATGATTCGGGATGTGGTTCTCAAACCTCACAGTAAGAAAAGCATCCCGCACCTAGTTCCTATAAACTAACGTATCTCGTTTCAGTTAAGGGGAGGGATGTTGGTCCACGCCTGCCTAATAAAACTGCTAATGCTCACTGTTGACATAGCATCAGACTACGATGAGGATTGTGGCAGAATGTATTCCAATATTCATGAATTTGGCACTGTGATTTTCCAAACGGTCTTGGGGGTTTCAAAGGTTGCAATGTTTCTTATGACGCGTTGGGAGTTATTGTTGAGGAGATAAGACAGTGAAAGCTCGAGACTTAAAGGCATGCTATATTCATGAAGTGAGATGTGCTGATCCACACGCTTTGGGATCTGAACAGCGTGTTTTTTTAACAAGCGCACGCATACAAACTTGACTCTAGAGGTGAATCACGAGACTCATCAGCCGCTCCTCCTCGTTTGAGTCCTAACTTTTAATTAACCCGGTACAACAATGCCATGCACGGATAACTAGAGCAATGAGAGCGTGGTCTGGCAAGGAGCGGAAATACAAGCCCAAGCAAACCTGGCAAAAGCTAGGTCAAAGTCATTAAGCTAATTCAGGCACGAAAGAATCAGCTCCTCCGACTTTTATTCAGAAATGCCGCGGCACGTCCCAGCAAAGCTACCATCGCTGTTCGTGAGTTAGTTCTGTAGGCCACCAAGATCTCACCAGCCTTGAAAATGGGGTTCTTGCACAACATCGACCCAAAGCACAAAACAAGGCTAGGTCATCGGGCGTGAAACTTGCATAGCAGCATGCATTGGCGTTGCAGTCATCTCACACCTGCCACTGGGACGTTTCGGTATTGGTGGACTCAGCTCAGCCACGTTTGCAGTGGCAAGCTGGGTCGTGACTCGTGGCAAGTCAGGCTGGACGCTGACCTAGAGAAGGTAAATTGAGATGTGACAAGTCCTCCGTACACCGATCCCATATCGGACGAACATATCTGGCAAAAGCAAAGCCCTGGGCCAAATCCGCCAAGCTCGGCATAAGTCTGGATGTGCGGCGACTCGACGGCTACAAGATCTGGTCCGGTTGCAGCTCCCAACCCGTTCAGTCAAATTCTTCAACTACCGAGGGCGGTCCCGAAATCGGGAAGGCTGCCTAGTCCTCTTGTCCACAATATCTTCGGCGGCGGCGGCGATTACGTTGGTGGCACGCCCATGGGCCTATGGTGTTAATAGCTGGCTGTGCGCTCGGCACTGCTCTAGCGATAGCTGATTGGAGTGACGGAGCTTCTGCCATGGCCACGACTAATGGGACCGGAATGATTCGCCGCAGAAAAGCCTCCTTGTTCTCCGGCTGCTGTGGCACAAAGTTGGCCGACATCAAGGGCGACCAAGCGATGATGGGTAACAACATTGAACTGAGAATTCACATCAATCCGACTTGGGAAAGGACAGAGTGACCAGACTTGACATTTCCGGAATGTGGAGCTGCGTTCGGCGGGAGAAACGGTTTAAACCCAACCCATCAAGGCGGTCAGACACCGAACAAGACATCGTTCGCACTCTCCGCCTTTGGTTTTCCCATCTTCTCATTCAAGGGTTCCAAAGCATCAAAGGTCAGTGCCTTCTTTGACCGGCATGATGCCTCCCTGGTGTGATGCCGAGAGGGATAATCCGATCGTTGGGCCAGATTCCGGGGAGGCGTCAAGACGCAGGACTTGGGTCCAAGACGGTGCATGTGGCTTTCCGAGTAGCCACCAACGCTGAAAATCTACATCTGTAAGGTCTCGTACTCTCCAGCTATTCCAACAAACTTTCCACTGACTTGTCCATGGCGTTGAGCTGAGTCAGGGAACGTCTTGGTCGCCATCACGTGGGCGGTGTCTCAGTTATCAGACAGCTCCCAGCCACCGTGAAGCACATCGTCGCCATTTTACTTAAGAAGTTAAGACAGCTCCAGATCGCATGCTCGCTCTTTGAAAGAGTCCAGACGCGGCCTCGTCGTCTAGTCGCGGCCGCTGGCATCCCTTCCCTTGCCGTATTCCGTCACACCGACATATTGCTACCAAGCCTCACCAACTTCCAATGCATTACCCGCCCTGTCAATCATGTTCAAGCATATCGGCTGCAGGAGCGCCACGATAGCGGCCCTATTGACATCTCGAGATCTCGTGTAACTAGCATCGGCCGGCGGCGTCGATGCAGCGGGCCGGCCATCATGAGTCAACTTACAGAGAGCCAGCTCAATGCCATCAGCATCATGGAGCGATTGTGCTCCGCCATCTCGCTGCTGGGCTGCATCTTCACCGTAACAACATTTACATGCTTCAGTGCGTTCCGAGACAAGCCCGTCAACAGGCTCGTGTTTTACGCAACATTCGGCAACATGGCAAGCAACGTCGCCACCTTGATGTCGCGGTCCTTCCTGGACAACCCCGACTCGTTTGGATGCCAGTTCCAAGCCATGCTAGTCCAATGGTTGGTGTCGCCAAACGACACGTCTCGTGCTGCCAATCTCGCTAATCATCGTCACCAGGTTCATGGCTGCCGACGTGGGCTGGATCCTCGCCATGGCCGTCAACGTCTACCTGACCGTGTACCGAAAATTCGACATAAAGCGCCTGCATAAAATGGAACTCATCTACCTCCCGGTTTGCTACGGCATCCCCTTCATTCCCGCCTTCACATATCTCTTTGTTCGGCATAACGGCCAGCGCATCTATGGAGATGCCGTGTTATGGTGCTGGGTCGCCAGTCACGTCGAGGGCCTGCGCATCGCGACCGTGTACGGCCCCGTGTGGTGAGCTACGGCCGAAGTTTCTCGTATTGCCAGACTGCATTGCTGAGTGATTCCGTCTAGGGTCATGATCCTCGTCACTTTTTCCATCTACATTGCCGCGGCGCGCACCATTTTCAAGATCCGCAAACAGATCCACAACCTCGACTCGGATTACGACCTCACGTCGTGCACCAGCCCCGAGGTCACGGTTGGGAATGGCCCCGGGGCGATAGTGACCGCCGATGGCGAAGTCGGCTTGCCCGGTCGGACGCTAGGGCGTGACGATCAGACGACGGCCGTCCGGTGCAAACCGCGTCGGCATGGCCCTGCTCCGCAAGCCTTCGCTCGGCGCCGTAGCTACGAACACAAGAATGCCGCCTGGTCCTATACCAAGTGCGCTCTGCTCTATTTTACGGCCATTCTCGTCACTTGGATCCCTGCCAGTGCGAATCGCGTCTATTCCATGGCGCATCATGGTCAGGCTTATGCCCCCGTCGTATTCATGAGTGCTTTCGTGCTGCCTTTGCAGGGATTCTGGAATTGCATCATTTACGTCGTCATGTCGTGGGCGGCGTGTAAGTCGTTGCTGCAGGACGTCAAGGCCAGATTCCCCCGTCTTCATAAGAAGCCGGCGAACCGGGGCGAAGTAGACAGGGCGGCCGACAACTGTTGATGGCGCGACGCTTTTCATAGCTTCGGATTACAGCTACGAGCTCAACGGCTTCTGTTGGCATCGGCACCAGCGCAGTCATCGGGTTACCCTGATTCATTTATTATCTGGGCACATTGTGGGAGGAGCGTTCAGTCATGCGGCCGGGTGCTTGTTCCGGGTGGAAACACCGCCCGTTCATGCTCAAGATTATAAAATTGCATCATTATCCTCCGTCTTATAGCTGGCAATTCTGGTGCGTCAAAACGCTCCAAAATTTATGCCAAATATTCCATCATGGTGTTGATACGACGACGCTATATCTGAGCCTCGTGTAGGTAAAGACTGTGACAGCTCGGATCCCGGCCGCTGACTACGTACAGAATGCCGCAGCCCGACTGCAAAGTCAAGAGTTGAATGATATACGGCGGCATATCAAGGCCCTCTCCCGTCTGCTTGAGCCATTCCTCACGCACCTTCCATGCCAGAAGGGTACATTTTGCCAACAATCTTGCACGTTTGTAGCCCATGTCGAAAAGCTCCTCATGCTGCCCATACATATTGCCCAGAAGGCTCCAGGCACGGTCGGCAAGAGAGCCGCAGGGCCGCTGGCAGAGGTGGGAAGCCATTCCCACCAGCACATCAAGCTGCAAATACCGCTTGACAACATTTGAACCCACAAGAAGCCAACCCGCCCCATGCTCATACGCAGCGCTGATGCGCTCAAAGCTCTCGATTGCGCCCTTGAAGAGCAGATCCCCGAGGCCGAGCATTTCCGTCCCCCATTCCGGCTGGTCCGTCAGCAGCACAAACACGTCAACCAGTCCGCTGGTCATGAAGCGGCGCAGGACAAGAGACGCCGTGTGAACGGGCCCGGGAACATGTCGGTGTCGTCGACGTTTTGAGGCGTCCTTGTATCCCAGTCCTTGGGGAGTGCGGGCTGCTGGCCGGACAGCGTGGCGAGTCTGAACTCGTTGGCAGCCGCTTGCCACCAAACTCGCCGTCGTATCTCGACCTCGAACGGGCCAAGGCCGAGTCGCTCCCCGTCGTGATGGAGTCTCATCTTTTGCGCGACCCGCACGATGATGCTGCTAAACGTCCATGTTGTGGTATTTGATAATGTTCAACTTTTTCATAGCCAGCTTTGTGCGCATGAAAAATTGTTGCAAAGCCGTCGGCCAAGACAGCTCGAGTCTATTGACGCACTCATCTTTGGAAAGAGAAACAATGGCAGCCGTGCACATGGAGAGCAGGAGGATTTGCCGTTCGGGCGATATGACAAGGGTTCGATAGATAGAGGGCTTAGAGTCAATAGCTCAATTTATCAAAGGTCCTTGGTTTTCCTCAAGGCCTTGAGGGACCAAAGGCCTCTATAAATACAAGAAGTCGGTGAGGGAGTTTGCCCTAATCCCGTGACCGTAGCCCTTGTGTAACATCCTCGCATCTGGCAAGCCGTTCCTGAAGTATAGTAGTGGGCGGCCTCTGTTTTCGCACGGCGGCTTTGCTAGGTACGCTAGGGCATGGGGGGAGTAGTGACCGTGAAACACCGCGAGCATGGGTGAGATTTGTCGCATTTCACCTTGCGTTGCTGGCAACGGACGCAGGAGATGGCCAGCCTGGAAAGGTCAGACGAATTGTCAGATTCATAGGTGCGCATCATTGGCAATATCTGTAGGGGCGACCAAGGGGTGCATGTTCCGACGCTACTTCAGTGGCCTTTGACAGGGATGCGTGAATGAAGAAGTTGAAAGTTGCACAATGGCTCATTAGGAAGTTGGAGTCCGGGAACATGGACCGCAGACGCCGCCTCCTCGGCCGTTGACATGAACCCGAGCCCGGCCCTTGTTCCGGCCCCGCGCCGTTATTGTGGGTTTCTCCAATTTTTTCTTCTGGAAGCAAGACGATCTGGGGCAGAGATGCGGTAAGTGTTAGGGTTAGGGTTATGTTATAGAGCCATAATAATACGTACTAGTGGTACGGATTGGAGTTGAGGTGTCCGGGACCGTTCCTATAGGTACTGATACAGCCCTTGACACTATCGCTGGTGGTTCTATTCCTAATACTTTGAAGCGCGCATCTGTCAGTGGCGTTCCAACTCAACTTGTTAAGCTATATGCCCACCCTACGTCTACTTTAATGTCGGAGCTTAGCAGTAATAGATCGCATGAAACAGTGGACTAGTTCTCAGTTGAATGCATCTATCTAAGAGATTAGGTCGACTCTTATAAATACACAGAGAAATGCTCGAGGTACTCAACGAGAGATTTATCTACATTGCAGTTGACGGCCTCAACACATCCTGTGGCTTGAGGTTGTTCGTCGGTAAAGAGTAACTGTTCTTTTTCGCTGACAGATACCATGCGCGTCAACGTCCCCAATAGTAATAGACTGAGTTCGTTCATTGGGATCTGTATGCATGAGCGCAGTAACCCACATCGTAAAATGACCCCTTGTACGAGATGGCTAAGGATCCGAGGCGTGTAAGAGGCAGCGCATCATTGGGTGTTCGTATCGCCCAATAGGCCGCAGTTGCCTTTGCACCAAGAATGCATTCTTTGGCGCGGTCATTGCTTGTCGGCGAGAAAGGCCTGGGGATAACTGCGCTGCGAGGGAGTATGAGACACCCTTCCATCTCGAACAGAAAAAGAGTCTCTGCGAGACGGTTAGATGGCAAGCTCCAGGATGGTTTAGGATAGAGCGTGATGGAGGACCCGAGGCTGTCGAAACATGCTTGTCAGTGTGCCTTGACACGTTTCTACCTTGCCGACAGTATTGAATCCAAATTTTGCATATAATCGAACACCAGCCGGCGAAGCCATGACGAAAGCAGGCCATCCCAGTTCATCTATATCATCGCAGACCCGCTTCATTAGTGCGGAGCCGAGACCATGACGTTGATGATACGGATGCACTGCCATGAATGTTAAACCTAATTAGAATGCAGATAAGTTAATAATACATTGGCACGTGGTAAATGTAAACAGTAGATATAGGTCTACTTACGACAAACATGATCTAACCCGCTTAGAATTCTTTCTCGCTCACTTCTTAAAGCATTCGAGACGCTGACCCATGCTGGGAAATCTAAAACTTCGGGAAGGGAGGGTGGGTTTCTGCCAAGCTCTGCTGGACTTGTATTCGTCGGCATTCGCTGTTGCTGTTGCTGCTGTTGTCGTTGTTCCATAGTCCACCCACAGAAACCCAGCGGTGTTCCATCCAATGCACATATCTGGATAAGTTTATATGTCTTACATTTCAAGGCATTTTTTAGGCCCTCAGTGTACCATTGAATTATTTCATTTTGCTGAGCTTCTGTTGTAGTTGCATGCGAAGGGAAGGTTAAGCGGAACAAGGGACCATCCTGCATGGCGGGATAATCGACTTTTCGTATAATGCGCTCCGCATCAGCCACGCTAATTTTAGAAATGGTTCCAGTCATAGTAAGATGGATCGACACAGCTACTGTAGTGTTGCTGAGAAAGAAAACGAGATGGAAGAAAAAAAAGGTTCACAGTCTGCATCGTAAAGACGGTCAAGAATAGTGGGGCAGGGACTAGCGGAGCGAATCAGTTTTCACTTGCGGATCTAGCAGGTTGATATCTGATGTCGTTTAATAAATCCCTCTGCATTTGCATAAAGAAGCTGGGAAAAACCGGTCGGAAAACCAGCATCAAGGGTCTCTGGTGCGTATAGCTAATCAAGAAAGACAAGGAGAGACTGTAAGAAGTAACAAGCTACAAGACAAGGCCAGAAGGGGTTCGCCGAAAAGCTCCTGTCCTTCTAGACTGCAATCTTAGCCACATCCATGGTCACCTTGGCCAGAGTGCTTGCTTTTGTTGTCAGTATAGCAATATACTCTGCAATGGCAGCGATCATCTTCCTCTGGGCCAAAAACCCACATTGCAGGGATGACATTTTCCTCGTCGATAGCCCCTAGAGGTAGCATTATGTTTAGTTGCGTTCTGTAACTTTAAAAGATGCGCCTGGGTCGCGCGAATCCAGTACCCTAAGACCCAAGACTTGATCTAGTTGACTATGTTGGAGGAACTGAAGTAGCTTTTGCAGCAAGTTTTCGTCCATATCAATTAATCTTTCCTCCTTCAGGAAGTCGAATTCATAGGGCTTTAACACCCCATTAGAGAATCTTAGCGACCGGGGCATTAGAACACCATGATATTTTATTAAGACAGATTCACATCGCCCCCTGTCCCCCAAGGGGGTGATACATTCCGCATATCCACAAGACTATCTGTTGGCCGGATGTCAAAATTCTTATGCAACAGGGCAATGCCATACGTATCCTGAACACCATGGCTAAGAAAGATATCGCGAATATGCCGAGTAATAATGCTTTCTCACCCTTTATATTGGAGCTGCTAGAACGCTGCGCTGAGGGAAGCTAGCGAGCTGTAGTCTTCGAACTTATATGTTGCTCTGTTGTGGATTAATAACTAGTTAGTTTCGTGAAGTGCAAGAACATATATACTCATGATTTCATTCCAAGTAGTCTCGTGATATTGGGTTTCTGTGACTAGTACCAAGGAAGTAGGTTCAGAAGCATGAATTAGATTTGCGTCTTAAATAAGAGCACTAAAAGTCAATTTGGAGAAGCTGACTTTGTATGTCGGTTGATAAACAGGAATTATACGTATTGAGTTTACCTGGTACCATGCCGGGACAAATTGATCAGTTGTGTCCTATGAAACTTGCCTGATTATGTTGTTGGGGCCTGGATGCGGCCGTGCTCGAACAGCCCTTTGACCAAGCCAACAACGGCCGACATGCCACCGCCTATGATGCACTTCCCCGGGAAAATTATGCAGTGAATTGGTGTGCTCGTTACCCAATGGAATACGTATACGAAGGACATGATGCACTTGGGTGTAAATGCTGACAACGCTATAGTCGTTGGCAGACATCCGGAGCGTTAGGTAGGGGCAGGCACACTAAAGTTAATCGACTCATGTCTTGCATGTAAGCAGGGCGCCTTAGCATTAACTAATGCGCATTTCTGTAATATAAAATACAAGTCCTTAATTAATTTATAAGAGAGAATTATATGCGTCCTGTTTATAAGTAGCGCCCGTCTCCACTTATTGCAGGGCGCAATATATATTACGTGGCCCGAATTACGTAACTTTTTAACTGAAACGGCCAAGATTATTATGCTATACGATATATACCTATGCTTTATCATGGTATAATCAAGTTATTTGTATATGGCATGATAAGCCCTTTACCCCTATAAACTCTATTAAAAGTCACTATTACCTAAACTTGTAGGGGTTAGCACTGAGATTATAGATAACGACAAGTCGTAGCCAAGAAAGGGTAGCATGGATTGCCCAGCCATGAGCATTTATTTTCCAAGTTCGAGTCACCTTGATTTTAATGCCATGAATAGCTCGGCAAGTGGGAGACCTGTCACTGGCTGCCAGATGAGCCGAGCATTGCTGAATATAATGGTACTGTGGCCTATTGTAGACGTGCTTTTAAAAGGTAGTCGAAGTGGCTCTGAACTTGAATGATTCAACTGGTCTTTCGTCCTACAAGGCCTCGTAAAAAATTTCTTCATCCAAGTCAAATCGGCCGTTTCTAGCAGCGTAAAACCGTGAATCAACTAACCGAATCACGTCTGGCAGCCATGGTTCGCCCTTGGATATCCGCCCTCGTGTGGCTTGCCGCCTCGGGTGTCTCCTCGACCCTAGGGGCGAAGTCTCCTATCTCGACCGAGAATGATGGCAAGACAGCTACAGGCTCCTTCATCATCGAATGTACAAACAGCAACGACGTGGAAAAACTCGCCAACGATATCAAAGAAGCGGGTGGTGAGGTGTTGAAAAAGTTCAATTCTCGCTTCTTCTACGGACTTTCTGTTGGCAGTATTCGGAGCGGCGTGGATATAAAAGCCCTGGCGGAGGGTTGTCATATAGAGCCTAATGCTGAGATAAAACTAGAACTCGAGCGTGATGCTGGAGAGCAGCTGCAACGAAATGGAAGCAATTCTGAACCGCTCCAGTCTAGGGATACTGAGAATTACAATTGGCACCTTGAGGTGACGCAGATAGACAAGATGCATAAAGAAGGATTCACGGGAACCGGAATCAAGGTTGCTATAGTCGATACTGGTGTTAGTTTCCTCTAGACGAAACCCAAGATTTTCAAAGATGCTGACGCGAGAAGACAACAGGTCGATTACACACACGAGGCGCTGGGCGGCTGCTTCGGACCAGGTTGCCGCGTTGCCTTTGGACACAACTTTGCCGACGACGGCAAAAAGGGCGACCCAATGGACTGCCATGGTCACGGTACTTTTCTCGCAGGCTTGGTGGGCGGCAAGTCATTAAACTACACCGGTGCCGCGCCCAGCGCCACGTTGATGGCCTACCGAGTCTACGACTGCAATGGAACTGGGAGCGTTGGCAGTATCATGGAAGGGTGGCTCAAGGCGGCTGAGGAGGGCGCGCATATCATTGTCTCTGCTGTGGGACATGAGACGAGTTGGTCGCAAGATCTCTTGGCTAGAACCGTTGCTCGAATCGCAGCCAGTGGCGTTGTCTGTGTTAGCCCTGTAGGAAATTCTCCTAGAAAAGGCCCATTCTACGCCGTCAACCCGTCCACAGGCCGCGGCGTCATATCTGTCAGTGCATTCGACCCAAAATTTGTCGGTGGGTTGTCCTCATACGGGCCGACGTGGGATCTCGACATTAAACCCAGTCTTGGAGCACCTGGCGTTGAAGTTCCCTACACCATAATGCGCGATGAGTCGTGCCAGAACGCTCGTGAGCCAGGCACATCGCTTGCCGCACCTATTGTTGCGGGAGTTGCAGCCATCGTCGCCCAGTCGCTTGGTGATGGTAGCAATGGAACTTGGACGTTTAACTCGACTGAAGTCCGCGGCCGCCTCATGTCGACGGCCAAGCCGAAACATACATTTGGACGCACCAGGTTCACGTCCGTGATCCAGCAAGGAGGAGGCCTCATTAACGCGTGGGATGCCGCTCATACTACCACGATTGTAGACCCCCCTAGCCTGGCTTTTAACGATACGGACCACCGGGTTGCCTCTATTAGCCTTCGCATCACCAACAAGGCCAAGTCTGAAGTCACTTACCAGCTCTCTAGCCAGCATGCTACCACACTATATACCGCCGAACTGAGACCTTCTGAGCCTGATCCTATCAGGGCAAAGGCTATCACTGACAAAGCTGATATTAAGATTAGTAAAGACTCGTTTGTTCTTGGCCCTGGAGCCTCGGAAACCATTGAAGTAACGGCTACTGACCCATCTGACCTTGACCTTGAGCGCCTGCCCATCTGGTCTGGCTGGGTAATTGTCAGCGGCACCGACGGTACCAGCCTGAGCATCCCCTATCTCGCATTTATCCTAGCAGCACGGTGCTCAAAATTCCCGGCCCTAATGGAACATCCAATTACCCCAGTACCGATGCATTTGTCTTCAACGATCCGCAAAACGGGCAGAAACCAGGACCATCCAACTCTGTTGAGCGGAAGGATGCTGGAGAGAGCCTAGCCAAAGCATCAGTCGCAGTTCACGTCCCCCTCGCTTCTCCCAGACTGCGCCTGGACATAGTCCCGCTCACACTTTGCTCGTCATCTCCCGGTTCCAAGCCCCAGAACACGTCTCAAGCAGGCCCCGACCTGAGCCAGGCTTGCGTGCCCAATGAAATCATTACCGAGTTTGCTGGCACCAAGTCGATTGGTCAACTCCCGGGCTCCCCATTCTTCTTTGTCGCTCGCCGGGATGAGTCGGAGAACATTGCCCATTGGGATGGATCCTTTGCACCCGGCCAGTACGCCCCTCCTGGCCGGTATCAGCTCTGGCTCTGTTTGGTAATCCCGACAATGAGTCTGATTGGCAAACTAGTCTCACGAACGAGTTCTCCATTGCATACAAGCATAACATCAAGCCCTAATGGAGTTTTACATTTCTATTAGGTGACATGTAGGGTTTTTGGGGGGCTCAATGACAAGTATAAGTATAGAGACCGAATAGATTTATATGCTTATATGTAGTTATTCAATAAAATCGGCCTCCTTGAACATCTAATTAGAGCCAAGTCCGCATATCCTACACTCTGGTCAATACTATACCAGTGCTTTAGAGGAGTCTTTTTTAAAAGGACGGCAGTATGGGGACAAGCCGATGTACCCTGGCCGGCGCAACTTGGTAGCAGTGTGACAAGAAGGCTGAGAGGAGGTGATTCATATGGTGTAATGAAAAAGGATTCTCATGAAAAGAGTCGACAGTACTTGGCCAGGGAAAGAGCTGGCAACTCCCGAACAGGAAAATGGGGACCATAGCACGGTCAGCTATACCTAGGGCTTTCTTTCCTTGCGCTCGCGACAGCACGTTAAGCGACTTGCCATATAATATCACGTTAAACTAACCGTCGTTTATTAATCTCTGCCAGATTAACCAGATAACTTGATTAAATCCAAGTATAGCTCAAGACGTCCGTCTGCATTTAGAGCGAGAGCAACTAAACCCTTAACATGAGCTGGTCTAGAAACCGTGTGTGGAAGCTAGTTACACCTTGGTTTATAATTATAAAATACTTGAAAGTTAAATAAATCCTTTAATCTCCCTTGACGTTTCGTGCGAATAAACGCTACCACGTAGTATTATTATAAAATAGCTAAGTATATAGTGTCAGGGACTTATTGTCACTATTACACGGAAAAGGCCTAGCAAATCGTGAGGCCCTATTAAGAGGCTTCACCGACAAAGAACTTGTTAGTTACATAAATTAAATATATTAAAGTTTTAAAGTTTAAATTGTACCGCTTATTAGTCAAGTAAAATTATAAGCATAATACGCGTATAGTGCAAGCGTAAAATCTAATAATATAATATTAAGCTGTACCAGCCAAAGAATAGTAAGAGGCCAGAAAATTAGACCGTCTGCGCATCGTGACGCGTACAAATTGAAAATATATACTCAATGTAAAAGCCCTTAGTATAGCTGTTCCCTTTATATATATAGTAGTTATTACTCCCCCTTGTCATCTTACAAAACCAAGGACCTTTGACACTCTACTCGATTATCCTTGAATTGAATTCTTTCTAAGCCCTTGTATCGAGCCCTTGTCACAGTCACCCGCTCCGTAAGCCGGCTTCCGACTGTTCTTAAAACAGGCGTCAGCGACATCCAGTCGCAACACGAGATGTGTGGGAATGTGATTATTTCAGGTCCAAAGAATCTCACCGAAGGGCAAAACTCTATAATCGACACTCCTTCTACCTTTGTCATCTCGGCCCTGTGGTAGACTTGTCTTCTCATACCATAGAACAGTGCTCAAGTACAGCTTGGTGCATGTATCAAAACACACCCCCCAACAGAGTTTGAGAGAAGAAGCCCTCTGGGAATTGCGTATCGAATCCGTCAAAAGACCCGTCAAAAAAGATTTCCATGTTGGAGTCACCCATCGGCCGGCGCGGCGGAGGATCCATCAGCGGATGCATATACTGCGTAGTAACATGCAGCGTAGCATTTAAATGACCATGTCCAGTTGTCGACGATTCAGCCGCAGCCATCTCGGGCGGAAAGCTAGCGCAGAGCAGACGCCAAACAAGGTCCGGCTGGAAGCGTATCGTGGTACTTTTCGCACCGCCTTCATCCTCCCTTCGACTCCGGCTCCTCAGCTCCCGAAGCGTCTTGAGCTAGAATCAAACAACGTCAGTCCAAGTCCGTCCGTCCGTCCGTTGGCCGACAGGGCCCAACACGTACCTTGATCCCGAGGTGCGGCCACCGCAGCGACAAGCCGTCCAGAAACGTCTCGAACAATTCTAGATTTTGCCCAGCCTTGACAGCGACCGTCTCATCGCGAGCAAATTGGAATATCCAGGGAATAGTGGCCGTTGCCGCGACAGCAGACCCTATCAAAGGATCGTACAGTTCAAAAGATGCCCCCTGAATCATTTGTATGATACGGGCTACCCATTCGTAATTGAAGAGAGCTTGGTCAATGGCCTTTTGGAGATATGAGCCGGGCTGGGTCTTGGCGTTGCTTCCACGGAGAGCAAACAGCTGAACAAAGGGATTATTCAACGCCGCTTTGGAGGCGTGGTACAAAATCTCCATTGTCAGCCAGGGCATCCAGTATTCTCTCTTGTCGTCAATCTCGTCGATTAGACGATCTGGGAACGAGGCGTGCCGGAGCATGTGCAAGCTCGAGACGCGGACTTCAAACTCGTAGAAGCTCACCTCGAGTTTGGCGTGGCGAGACGTGTTTAGCCACGGCATGTCGGATAGCCCGTACCGCACATCTTGCAGGTACGCTACAATGTCGCCCCAGATCGAGATGAGCTGTAGACTGTTGGCGTTGATGCCCAAGTCGGGACTGTTTCCGTCTTGCTGCACATTGCTAGAGAGGTCGGGACAGTGGCTGTGGCTGTTTACGACGGTGAATGATGCCACGGGGGCCGGGGCATCCGGGCTGCTTGGAAACTTGGGTCGGCCAGGATTTCGCGCCGGCAGTACGAGGCTCGGCGTGAACATCTTTTCGAGGGCGAAGATACTCCAGTGGCATCTGGATATTGCGTCGCTGTTGGGTGTGCTGGGCACGTGGCGGGATTGTGACAGGCGCAACGATTCCAGTCTAGAAGCTGCGCCCATTGTCATCCACGAGCGGGAATACTCGCCGTCTGGTTATTATTGGGTTAGTTGGAATCTGGATAGACTGGTGGTGATGTCGATGGAACTTGAGGGCTCACCCAGTATTTCGCACAGCGCCAACAGACACAGAGACTGCAGGACTTCCATCTTGACCACGCCCTCGGTGGATAGTTCCTGGACCACACCACGCGCAGATGTCATGTAGAGGGCAGTGGCCTCGGATTCATTTCCCGAGTAAAATTCATGGGTTGAAAAGTGCAGAGCGAGAGCAAGAAAGCTCCATCGGAGATAGTACGGAAACAGATGTAGCCGGTCTTTGAGACACTGCGGATCGAATAACGGTAGAGGCTGGAAGTATATCCTGTCCCGGTAGATTTTCACAAAGTGCGCAAGAGCCTCTGCCGACGGCTCGGGATCGTCGGATTGCCTATTGATGCCACGGATGAGATGCTTGCATGCCGAAGGATCCAAGTCCGGCAAACCTACCAAGTCTCGCACTCTTGAGGAGTTATATTAGTGCCTTGAGATTCACGCTCTCCAGTAAAACTTCTATTACCAGTGAGCCAATGTTTTATACTAGTCGTGCCTGGCCCCAGTTAAGAGGAAGACTTTGCGTGAATCACTCACCTGGCAGTTCCGTGGGCAGCCAGCGCCGTTCTATCTGCCCCAGTTCGCGGAAGATAGACGCATTTTTGATTGAGTCGGCGACAATACGAACAGCAGGGTTTCTCCGCTGGGCACTTGACCTTCTTGTGTCTGCCAGCCGGCTTAGTTGGGTGACAACGGCAACATGCCAGGGTATAATTACTTGCCTGCATTGCTCACATGAGCGCCGAATTCGGTGTCTTTTTCTCGGAGGTAACCGGGGTCGCTTCATTTTCCGATCAAATACTTCCATCCATGTGACCATGCATTGGGCAAGCCGATATAGTCGCAATAGTAGAAGAATGTCGTCGCAACATTAAATTCCGATGCGGGGACGGAAAGGTTGTCATATCCGTCCCCACTTCTTGCTCAACTTTTCCTGGTTGTAAGACAATGGTGACGGAATTTTGCCGTCTCCGAACTATGGGAGCTGGAAGTGGACTCGAGTACGGAAAACAACATCTGGTACAACTGGTCATTCACAGGGACATACTTTCTCTCATATTTTGCATATAAGTCTGACAGGAAATTCTCTGGCTGAACTGCTGTTCAAACGTACAAGAGCCGGCAAATATTGATGCTTCGCACAGCCACTCGACCTGTCAACTACTAAACCTTTCGTCTCATTCCGAGTGACTTGACATTACATTCATGATGCCCCCACAAATCGTCCAAGACAATCCATTCATCATTGTCGGCGCCGGAATCTTTGGCCTCAGTCTTGCCTACGAACTCGCCGCCAACAGAAAGTACGCCAACGTCGTCGTCCTCGACCGCTACGCACCGCCAGTCCCCGACGGCAGCAGCGTCGACGTGTCCCGCATCATTCGCGCAGATTACGCCGACTCCTTCTACGGATCTCTAGCTGTGGACGCCATGAAAGAATGGCGAAATAACCCCGACTGGTCGTCGCACTTTTACGATTCCGGGTTTCTAATGCTGTCTTCTTGCCGCGACCACCCGTACATCAGCCAATGCCGCTCCCAGCCAGTCGAGGTATTCGAAGCCAGCGAAGCAGAAGCCAAAGTCAGGACTTTATACCCCGGCGTCCAGGCGCAGTTAAACGGCATGACGGCCGTTCACAACGTCCTGGGCGGATGGGCTGATGCGCGTGCGGCCGTGCAGGGCCTCGCTGAGCGATGCAGCCACGCGGGCGTTTCGTTCCTCACCGGAACCGCAGGAACAGTGGCATCACTAATCAAAAACGGCTCGAGAGTGGTAGGCGTAGAGACCGTCACAGGCAACAGGCTGCTTGCTGATACCGTAGTTCTCGCCACGGGCGCCTGGACGAACCTCGTCGTGCCCGACTTCAACCTCAGCCTGCTCGCTACCGGACAGCCAGTAGGGTTCATTCAACTGACGCCGGAAGAGGCCGCCCGGCTCGGCAGCATGCCCGTCATGATCGACTTTGACACGGGCGTCTTCTGCTTCCCGCCCACGCCGGGCAGCCACATGCTGAAACTTGCCCGGCACGGTTTCGGCTTTGCGACCCGTGTGCAGACGGCTGAGAATAACGTCGTATCGTCTCCCAACCTGGGGGGAAATAATTCCGTCTCGGGATACTTGCCCGAGGATGCTGAGACGGCTCTGCGGGACGGTGTCAAGCTCTTTTTCCCGGAATTTGCGCATCGGGCCTGGGCGAAACTTCGCATGTGCTGGTACACGGATACACCGAGGGGGGACTTTGTTGTCGACTACCACCCTAGCATCGAGGGCTTGTTCTTGGCGACGGGCGGTTCTGGGCAGTAAGTCTTGCCTCGTGGCCGAATTGCATGCGGGCGTCGAGAGAAGAAGCCAACTGACACATTCTGCAGCGCATTTAAATTTGCCCCCGTCCTTGGAAAGCACATTGCCGACTGTTTGCAGGACAAAGCGCCTCTAGCGTTGCGCAATAAATGGAGGGCGAGGCTGCCAGGTCGGAATCTCACTGAGTATCTTGAAGGGGATGGAAGCCGAGGCGGACCTCCGATGAGAGTAGTGACGCAGCAGGAACAGGCAAGGCTGTAGCTGTGCCCTGGAATTTCTTTTGTTCCTGCCATAGACTTGAGGTAGACTAGCTAGTAGAGGATGAAGAACAAGCAATGCTTAGGTTCCAAGTTCTATGCGCTTATGACGGCTCATGAGCTCGATTTGTCCATTGCGCCCCTGAGGCCTGAGTCGCAAGAGTCGATGCCGGCTTGGGCAGCGTTTCAACAATCATATACAGACTTGATCATTTGCAAATTTATGAAGCCCTAATTGATACTTGGATTGGACGAATCGGACGAGGTAAAATCATGACCGTCTCCGAATCTTGAACCTTGTGTGGCACCACTTTGAAGAGACGAATTCCTTTGAACAACCCTAATACGGGGCCTACAGTGGGAGACAAAAACGATTGAACCAGATCCAGTATCTGGCTATCGCACTTACAATACTATAGTGTGCCAGTGTACACCTCCTAGTGGGCAAGTAAATCCGCCACAGACTGTAACTGCTCGAGCGCCTTGAAGTAGTCTCTAATCTTCTGAGGAGCTTGCCTACTACGTGTCTTTCGACATCACAATATATCATAATATAGAGCGTTCTAGCTAGGCACCCCATCTGGATAGATACGTTTTGCCTGTTACTCTAGGCATTAACTAGCCTTTGCCGGTGAGACTCAGATATTATATGACTGTTGCCACGCCACCAAGCGTCCAAGATAGCTGGCCGCCGTTCTAATCATATGACGGATAAAGGGCCAGTCAAAAGCCACCAAATGCCTTGCAGCTGAACACTCCATAAGGTGGTGACCCCGATTTGAGCCACGGATGCCGGTGGCTTTTCAGCTTCTTCAGCTCCCAGCCGCTCTTGACCCCCCAACACTGGTCCTCACAACTGTGTTATTGCTTATAACTGTGCTGCCTCGCGGTTTGCTAGCTCTTGCCCGTCATGGAATGTATGAACGCTGCATGCCATCAGACAAGACTCTGCCCAGTGGGACAGATTCCGCATCATGACCGCGCTCCCTCAAGTCGTACCTCGTAACCGGGGGAGGCTCTTGAATATCCTCTTGACAACCTCGTTGGCCCTCGTCAGTCTCGTCTGCTACATTCTGCTCATTATACTCTACGTCCAGCCAAAACTGTACCATATTCCATCCCTCGTCTACGTAGACGGCTCGTCGTCCATCAAGCCCTCGGTAGCCGTTAGTTTGATAACCGCCATTCTCGCCGCCGCCACGTCTGCCCTCATCACCCGCTGCGTCGAGCACTCTCTCTGGCTCAAGCTCGTCCCTCGCCACGTAGGAAGCCCTCTGACAATTCGCGAGACCAGACACCTCGCGCAATGGACCGTCTCCCCTCTGGCGAGGCTCACCTACGCCGTCCACGGCGGGTTCCGGCTCCTCAGGATAAGCGGCTTGCTCCTCCTCGCCGTCTACGCCGTGAGCCCCGTCCTCCTGGCGGGCATTTCGCAGACGGACCTCGTCACCATCTCGTCCACCTCGTCCTCCCACACGGCAGACTACTGGGCCCCCTGGATCAACAGGGGAAACTACCGCTCCCGCGGAGGCAGCGCGGGCGACCTCGTCTTCGGCATGGCCGTGCAAGCCTCCAACGGAAACTTTGCGCCGCCCGTGGCCCCCGTGTGCGCCAACGACTCGTGCAGCGTGTCGACGACGTCGTCTGCCCTCTTCGCCGTCTGCGATGCCCGCACCGCCCCCAACACCAACAACATGGGCCTGCCGTCGTGCGGCCCGAGCACCGCCGCATCGGCCCGTGTCACCAACCTGTGCAGCGACATCATTCCCTCCCTGTGCGTCAACTTGACTTGCGGCGCGCCGTCCGTCTACGCCAACTTCAAGACGGGCCTCGACTACACCTGCGAGTCTGGCCCCGGCTCCCCCTCCAAGCCCACCGCATGTATCCAGTCTCCCGGATCGTGGTCCGCCATCTTCGGCGCCTGGGTGGGCGGCGCCGACTTTGGCGTCGGCGACAAAACCCTCGTCAACACGGTAAGCTGCCTCGTCCAGTATGGAAACGTCACCATCACCCAGAGCGGCACGAATCCCCCACGACTGCAGCGCGACTCGTTCCAGCGGTCCCGGTATCTCCTGGGCAACTATTCATCTCCCATCGCCGGCGTGCGCACCTACACATGGGGCGAGAACAACGCCACGTCCCCGTACGCATTTACTCTCCGGGTTGTAGGCACCGGCTTCAACGACATGTACCGGGAGCCGTTTGCCTCGGGGCTGCTGGGAGACGACGCCTCCAACGACGCCGGGCACGTCGCGCGCCAGATTGAGCGCAACTTTGACTGGGCGACCATGGGGGCCTTTGCGAGGATGCCCAACGCCAGTGATGTCGTGACGACGAGCCGCACCACCGCTAGGGTATACGTGTACGAACGGCTCGTGCTGCTGGTTCTGCTGGTGCCCTTGGCGGCGTCTGTGACGGGCACGTGGCGGCGTTGGAGAGTTGGCTCTGACGAGCATGTTCTCGGGTATGATCCCGTGGCAATGGCTGCCCGCGGCCCGGTGGAGGGGGTTTCGCCTACTGCCTTTGTCGGGGACCGCGAGTACAGAAAGGGCTGTGATGAGCTGCGTCTCGTGGGCTTGGAGGAGGAGGTGGTAGACTCGTACACGGGGCGGAGCGGCGGACGGGTTCGATTTTTGGCCAAGAAGTAGGATGTCCAGGGGATGAGTGTGACAACTGGTTTTTAGTACCTCGTAAAGGTTGTTGTTTGTTCGGACGAGACAAGAGCTTCGTAGTTGTATCGGGTATCAGGCTACGAGGAGTGGATAATAGACGATGAGAACAGCGTGTGTGAGCCGAGCGTCCCTTTTTGACGCTTGACGAGTGGAGAGCAGAATCAAGGCTGGGTAGGCTGGCCTGGACATGTATATTCTGGGTGAGGTCGAAGAGACGCCATGTATAAAACACCAGACGTGCTGGTGGCTTGAAACGGCTAAACGTCTCTGAAGTACTACACATCTCTTAGTTTCAATAGTATCAAAGTCAAGGACAACAAAACGTAAGCCTTATATGTCCCACTGAAATACTCGGCCAGAAGTTGTCTGCCGCGCGAATAAATAGCCAAGCGTGAACCTGTGCCAGCTCTTGTACTGTTGAAGCAGTGCATGGGGATAGTCGACTCGATCTGAAGCTCGGTTTGCCATGGTCAGAGGTTGAGACGAAAAAAGAAACTCGGCCACGGCTCGAAATCCGGGCTGGTAAATCAGTGGTGCTTTCAAGGCATTCAAGCGCAACGTGCGAAACACGTCAAGTGCGTGCGGCAAACGCTCATCTTTGTCGACGAGCAGACGCTCCCATGGTGAGCAATTCGATATGACTTGTGTCCGGTTCGTTGGCAAGCTGGCCATATTTTCTCCGCGCATCAAGTACTGCTCGTATATGCCAGCGCCTCACTCTCTACCCTACGCGACTATACTCGCGTCGAGGTTTTTAGATTCACGCGGACGTGATGACGCTTCGATTACGCGTTCCGGCGCGCGCTCCATCGACGCGCTCCGATGATGTTGGCCGTACAACCCAGTCGCCGGGCCGCCCAGGCGTGAATCTACAATTCACTGCCTCAGGAGTCCCTAGTCGACGGGTTTGAAATCCATCCACGCTTCGTCTACCGATTATGCACACGATTTGCGCCAAAATATGTGCTCGGGGTCACCAGATCGATCATGTCGCACGCGCTTCACCCAGCCCCCAGAGGTTCGTGGGCCCCCCTTTCACCATCTCGATTCAATATTGCCATACAAGTACTGACATGCCGTGAGCGCAGGTCCTGTCTGGAACGCCGGCCATGTCTTGTCCTCTCGTGCGCCTACCGACCGAAGTCCTGCTTCGCATCTTCGAACAGGCGAAGCCAATCGACGCA
This sequence comes from Metarhizium guizhouense ARSEF 977, assembly GCA_000814955.1. Classification (NCBI taxonomy): domain Eukaryota; kingdom Fungi; phylum Ascomycota; class Sordariomycetes; order Hypocreales; family Clavicipitaceae; genus Metarhizium; species Metarhizium guizhouense. The sequence goes on along the minus strand of AZNH01000055.1, from coordinate 152,621 downwards.
GTCTGTCTCGCCCTCGCGAGCAAACGTCTTGTCCAGGTATCGACCATGTTGACAATTCGCGTGCCCTCGGTGGCCAAGCATAGATGCACTCATTGGTCCTCCTGTCCAGACATATATAAACTCCTGCGGCGCTTTCAGCCTCGGGTCGACCGCTATAAAGTGCACGATACCAAGTTTGGACTATGTTGCGATTGCTTGCGGTACCGGCTGCGGAAACCCGCTCACTGGAAGCCGTTTGCGCGCAAGTATCGCCGGACGAGAGGCGTCACGGCGTCTAGGTGGAATACCATTGTGGACGGTTGGCGCACCCATTATTATGCCCAGTGCCCGGAATGTTATTGCAAGGAGCATTATCAAGAACGACCTGCCTTGCCCCAACATTCTATGCAGCTGCGGAGCCGCTCGACAATGTCTCACTGACATGGAGAGGGCTGAGGCGGGATAGATTGGCTGAGCGTGTACGAGTCCTTTTCCTATTGGTTTTTTGCGTCGGTGAGATGGACTGCGTTGCGAGTTCGAAGGGGCCATACTCACCCCTGTCTTTGGATGACGTTGATTATACCACGTACCGAGTTGCCGGTAGCAAGTCTCCCCTTGTTTGGTCTGTCTGTGGAGGAATGCAGGTCAACATGTTGACGTCTGATTCGATAGCTCGCCGTACGAACTACGACTGTACAAAATACACTACATATGTACTGGTTTGTCACATGTTTGGAGGGCAGTGAAATGCGGCTGAGTGTGTTCCCTCGACGCTCAAGTTGGGCTACGTCAGTTTCCTAGAATCCGAGTCATCCTTGTGGCATACGAACTTGATATTTAGTCATTATCCCCCTTGTTATCCGTCGCTCGAAATAGACTGGCTGAGAAATGGAAATTGAGGAACTCAAGTTACTCAACCCTCTTGTTTCAGGCGACGCCCCAACCCGTCATCACACGTTCACTACCTGTGTCTGTGCCAAAGAGTACTCCATAGTTTTTATTAAAGTCACCGGCTCACGATGGGATTCTCTCGTCCATAGCATCCGCGTTATCTGGGAGGTCCAATCGATAGGTGGGTTGCATCCATGTCCATGGCTACCAAAGACCAGAACAAGCTAGGTCATTTTGCAGTCACATTGTGACATGCGCAAACTGAGACAATTACAAAACCAACTTCTTCCCGGGCGGCAGCTATCGTGTTGGTTCACGTCCCAGAAATCAGGCCGCTGCGTCCGATGCGACTACATCGTCGATATTGTACGGAGAACTGGACACATCAAGCAGCCAGTCAAGCGGATAAGCAGAGTCTCCTGCTCCATGACTCATATTGAGCCCTGAATCTTGTCCCGGCATCATATCTGAGAGATGTGTACTCCGTAAGCATATCTTATTGAGACAGTGGTAGCGCCACATATTCAAGGATGCTACGGATGTTTCTCCGTCTATTGGGGCGGACGCCATCCAATGTAATGTTTTTGTGTCTCTGAAAAGCCAAGCGGATTCCAAGACATGCCCAGCAACTTGGCTGAACGGCTGGAGGAAAAAGCAAAGCCGGGTGGCCGGAGGGGATGAAGCGGGGTGAGGCTGATGCGAGTTTTATAACGAGCCGTCAAGAGATGAATGTAAAGGCTGCGGCTGGCGGTCAGCAAAAAGCAAGGGTTTTGCCGCTCAAGTGATGCGGGTTCGCGACCTTATTTGCCTTCTGCTCGCCACCAACGGAATACTACTCTGTCCTTGAACGCACCCTGCGTCGTCTGCCATGGAGACGTCACGGCTGCAGGCCGCAGCAGGCACACTCACAGACGACGAGCAGATATGTTTGAATACTTTTAGCAAGCTGTGCTACCAGAAGAAGCTGCTTCAGAGACCAGAGGGCCTGCAACACGGGGACCTTATCGACGGCCTCACCGACGAACACACCCTGCTGTTCGTCATGCACCAGCACTATCGACACATCGTGCCATGCTAACCGGACACTAGGCGATTCCTCCGAGGCAAGTCATTTGACGTCGATCGGGCATACGAGCAGCTCAAGGAGGCACTGGCTATTCGACAGTCGGCCGGCGTGATTGCCACCTACGACACCATCGATCTCGGCGACTTTGAAGAGACACGAAAGCTAGTAAGCTCCTCCGTACACCGGCTAACATTTTAAATGCTGCCCCCATGGCTAATTCACAACCTACATGCAGTACCCTCACTGGTCTGGCCGTCGAGACAAGTCCGGCAAGCCCATCTGTATTTTCGACAGCCGCCACCTCGACGACGTCGTCATTCAGAGGTACAACGAAGAGAGGAACGTGTCTAGAGGTAGCGCCGCCGTGTCGAGCGCAATGGAGCAGGCCATCGTCTTCCACGACTATCTAACCAGGTTCGTTTTCCCGGTATGCTCGGCGATGCGAGACCGGAAACAGCCCGGCACGACGATTTCAAGCGCCGTGTACATTGCCGACGTGTCTGGCATGACGTTGAAGCAAGCCTGGAACCTGCGCATGTACATCCAAGACTTTGGCGTGCTGCTGTCCACCTGTTTCCCCGAGGTCATTGACCGGATATACGTACGTACACACTACACACCTTGGGTCTCTCACAAAGAAGCATCAAATTGTCTAATCAGGCCCGCTAACGTCGCTTCGTCAGGCCGTCAATGCACCCTCGTACTTTGGCGCGATATGGAGCTTCGTCCGCAAGCTGATTGACCCGCGGACTGCGTCAAAGGTGGAAATCCTCTACCCGGGCCAGGTGCCGGCCGCGCTGGCCGACATTGTCGACGTGGATGATTTGCCGACGCAGTATGGCGGACGGCGCGAGGTTCAATACGGGGCTCCGCCTGTGATGGATGAGGTCATGCTGCAGTCCTTGACGAGCTCATCTTTGGGTCTGAGTGGCCAATGGCCCCAGGGTCCGATCAAGTTGCGTTCAAATGGGGATGGGGATGGGCAAGTCGCTCTGATTGCCGTGGGTACCGAGGGGGGAGACACGCGCCGGGATCTAATCGGTTTGATCAGATAATTGTAGACGGGCTCTGCGTGAAAGGAGATTTGACAGGGGGTTTCAGGGGCTCTTACTATGTAGGCATAAGGGGGTCCAAATTTACATGGTTGTTCAGTCGTCGATTCAATCATCAGCATGATCAATATCGTCAATTAAACTTCCTTTAGCGCTGTGTACATTGTCATAACATTGAATATTTCCAATACTATTAAGCATCAATGTAGCTACCAGACTCGTTCGAGGAGGGCCCGTGCTTCATGTACAATCTTCCCGCCCAGCCCTGGAACGTTGTTAACTTGAAGAGGCCATCCGGTAGTCCGCAGGTTGTATCGGATATATTGACTTTTGGCTCAAGGCTGGCACTTGAAATACAAACCTACCATCATAGATGCCTCTCCGTATACACGTGCAGGCACATTCATGTTGTGGGGAAAGATCTGGCCCATGTCTGGCTGTACAAGACACCAGACCGCTCTCCGGCCAGGGAACATGGGATGTCCATGACTAAGCCATGAAATGAAATCACGACCAAGGACGGCTCGAGATGCTCATTCTCGCGTTCCATCGTGACTCGCGTCGCTAAATGACTACTACCAAGAACGCGCGACAAACACAGCTGAGCCTGCCAACATCAACGCAACGACGCGTCGGAATCGAGGCCGCAAACCCCCAGACACCGGACCAGACTTCTTTCCAGTCGACCATCCTCGGCTCGACAAATCCAGCCCCTGAAATGCCAATCAAACAAGAGTCCCCCCCGCCAGCGTCCCAATCACACTTTGCCAAATTCCAAGACTTCACGCCCAACGCCGACGCGCCGTTTGAGCATGAATTCGCCCGCCTCGCCTCGTCGCAGGACTGGAAGCCCGGCTCCCAGCAGTACACCCGGGAGCGCACCATTGCCCTGAGACAGGAGCTGATAACGCACTACTTTTGCAAACCCGAGGACGCCAAACTCCAGGGATACCAGGCGCTCTGTCACGAGGTCGGCCTCCCCGTGAGCGACTCCCAGGCCGAGTGTAAGAAGCGCCTCAAGAACACCCTCGTCAACATTGTCGACCTGATTGACGCGCGGCGGACGCAGTGCCGGGTCAAGGTCTGGAATGACTTCACCGCCTTCCGCCAATACACGCTGCAGCCTAGACATAGAATCGATACCAGAGAGGCCAAGAAGGACGGGGGATACCTGGCGTCTTTGTTGCGGAATTTCAGTCCCCGGCGGCGACTGGGCGAGAGGGGCGGAACGAGGCGTGGTTCGGGCTCTCGTTCGGGCTCGAGTGGGTTCTACGAGCAGGTGGTTATCAAGACGGAGCCGGCTTGAGGGTTGGGAGGAACTCGGGGAGATGTGGACATGCTGCGAGGCTCCGGGATGAGGCAAAACTACCACACAGTGTTGACTTTTAGCGGTTTTTTTTTACGTGTCTCTCACCAATTTACTAGCATTTTCGCAGCGTGATGCGTTGATGGTGTATGGCGCGGTATGGTACGGTTCTCTGGGTTCATGTTAGGTACGACCAGACACATGGTGTTGGTTGATTGGGGGCCTTGCTCGATGCAGTGCTTGCACGAGCATTTAGATGGATTGAATAAAATAAAAAAAACTTTAAAAAAAACATGTCCCTTTAAAATTCCCGCGTGTTGTCATTATACTCTCGTACTGGCCGGATGCAAGTGTAGTATTTCGGATGACTGAGGCAAGCTGGAGGATTGATCCGCTCGCCTTCAGCACATTTACATGTGCCACATGTACCCTGATAAAGGCATCCGTTGCCACGACTCGGGACGACAATTTGCTTGAACATTAGGTAAAAAGATGCCCTCTTCATGGGAAGGAAATATAAACTCACCAAGTATATTTCCGTCAAGGAACGGCCAATCATCAAACACTGTAAGAACGATTTACCCGACTGCACATAAAAAAGCCCCCGATAGACTATATTAAGCAGGTGGATGCGGCAAGACACGAACAGCAGGGCAAGATTCTAAGCGCTATTGCCTTTCTGTCTCATAAAGACCAGTACTTCTTCTCTCTTCCGTCGCTAGTATGAGGTCATATCTGGATTCCAATCGCTGCCGTTTGTAATGTTTATGGAATGCTTCCAGCTCTTCTTAATATAGCCACGATTTAAACTAGAGGAGGAACGAAATCCATTGCACGACCCTATAACCCTGTAGATCCAAGATGCGTTATTCTATTCTCATTGCTATATTGTAATTTTTGCAATGTTTGAAATAGTCAAAGAGCCGCTTGTACTGTGTAGCTGTTAAGCCAGAAATATAAGCCAAGATAATATTTTTAATAAGTTATATAAACTTATATACTAGATTATATAGTAATATTAACAGAGGTTTAAAAGTATAATAAGGCTTTAATAATAGACAAGGGTTATTATACTTAGTCATACGCGTATATAAAAAGCTGCCCTGGTAATACTACGTAGACTTTTTTAACCTTGCTTTTATCGTTGCTCACAAATTCGCTGCCTTTGACTTGTAAGAGACGCGGACGGCTGTACTATATTCATACAAACTTTTCAGAAGGTAGGCAAAGTCCCTCAGCCTACTTGCATGGCACGGACGGACTAACCTCGCATGCTTCCACGCCCTCACGATGTCAGCCGTTAAGTTGCTAAGCTCCTCTTTTTGATCCTTTCCATATTTAGCTGTACCAATAAAGCCGCCATTTCCACCTTTTTTAGCAAGTCTTTGAGGTGTGGCCAACTCTGCTTTTTCCGTGGTTTAGGCGATAGTAGACTTGGTCTGGAATACTCTTCATCATTTACAGCCCGTATAACGTTCTTGACTGACCCGAATTCCTTATGGTCTCGAGGGATGACTATTCGTAGACCCTTTTTGTTTCTTGCAGATTTGATCCCATCAGCCACGTCGATAGTTGCATCTTTGTACATACCATGGTGCAGAATCCTTAGGTTATTAACATTTTTGAACCATTCCTCCCATCAAGCCTGCCTGAAATACGCCTATTTGGTCTTCCGTATTACACTCCGTCTAATATCGCCCTCGGTAATATCAGCAACTCGCTGCGATGACCATTACACAAGACCATTATTTGCACAGCTGAATAAAAGAAGAGGGGGCTTGAGTCTCCGCATGAAAGGGTGGAATCATATAAAAACTAAATGCTTTGGAATACCGCTGCGTTTTCCAAGCAGCATAATGATTGCCTCCGACTTGAATAAGAACTTACAAGGCATCTCGCAGCCAGGCGCAACAAGCGTCTCCTGCATCTGACATGAGGGGTAGCCGAAGCAGCGTCTTAAGGAAATCATTACCGCATAAAACTCTCCGTGAAAGCATTCAGGAGTACCCGTCTTGACCTTGGTCGTTACTAACTCGTAGTCCAGCGCGGCTCGATGTTGTTCTGCTCAAAATACTTGTAGTTTGTGTAAATTTCCTGTGTACAATTTTTCTGGTGTGCTTTGCTCTCACTCGACATATAACTGAGCAGAGAGCCGTAATCAGACTCTCTTTTGGAACAGTGTATAGACTGCCCCCATAATAGGAACACCAGGGCGATCCCGTCTCCTGGCCAGGCAGAGGAATGAAGAGAATAGTGATCGCATTGGGGTGGTCAACAAATCCACCCACCAGCCTGATCCCGGCGTTGCCAAACACGATGCAGGCGTCCGAGAGGAGTCAACTACAGGCTTTTGAGAGGTGAGGTCTTGATAAAGAGTGAAGCCTTCTTTGGCGGCTTTGACTACCAAAGCACCCTGGGGGCGACGTATACGACGTCGAGGTAATAGCTCCAGAGTCGGCTGCACCGAACAGAGTTCCTCTACTTCTAATGGGCGTCTGATTCTCCTGCAATCCAAAAATGACAGCCTTGTCCAGTGCCCATGGGCTCCCGTGGGTATCCAAGTGTTCCGTGGGTTATCCGTGGGCTATCCATTCTCTCATATGTAGGATGCTTCGGTAATCCGCGGGTACCCGAAATTATCCAGCATTATTAATGGATAGCTGTGGGTAAGCCAGCCTTTCCCCACGGATCAATTTGGGTTAATATTCATACCCAATACTATCCAAAAACCCATTGACGGACGGATGAGCTACCCATGCCGGGTATCCGTGGAGCTTTTACACCCCAAGTGACCAAGACCCAGATGTGTCTTCTGCGGGCGTCCATTTAGGGGGCGTGTTTATAGAATGGACAAATATGGAGAGGGTGTTGTTGTCGTTTTTTACTAGCACATGGCCTTCCCCCTTAAAGGGTGGGCTCTATCCCGTCTTGGCGAGTAGCCATGTCTGTGTCCCGGGATAGAGGCTGGAAGGTTCCATTTTTCATGGCGTATTTGATTGCCTCTCCCGACTCATCAGCCCCCGGCATTACTATATCTAACCCAGAAGTTGCATAGGAGAACTAGAGTGTTGGTAGTTTTCCAAGTTAAACCTTCCAAAAGGAGATGTGAGCGAGTAGCGGCTACAAAGTGAGAATTATCGAATGATGCATGATGTAACCTCGAGTTGTGTCTCTTATATTTTCCAGAATCAAAGATTAGCTGCCATCTCTCTAAAGGGAGCCACAAGTGGTAGCCGGGGTCAGCATCACCAACTCGATACATAGTTGCTGAGTGTCAACCTCGAACAAAATGAACGCTTCAGGCGGCCCCTACGCTAACCGTGAAGTAATACCACCTGTATCAATTCAACAAGGAGACTTAACATAGCTGCTAGATGTCATGAAATTGTTGACATGCGTCATTCGAAAGCTTTGAGCTTAAGTGCATTGTGCCGGATAGTTCTAGGGTGACATAAAGTACCATGTGCCGTGGAGCTAATAGAATGTTTCTCCGGAAGAACTAGATTCAATGTTAGTTCTGGGAAGAACATCATCGCCGTTAATTGGAAAGTGTGGCTGGAAAATACCAATTAAATACGGTATATCTAGGTACCATTCTCCCCGCTTCACAAGCTCTGTTTATTCTGCATTTGTTAATCGTTTGATTTTCTCCTAGATGGTTTAGACACAGTGATTGCCAGAATGACCAGCATCTTCTAGAACAATTATTATGCCCCAGCCCCTCAATGGCGTCATAGCTACATTCCGCGCAGTTGACCGGAATCTCGGTGCTCTTACGCTGCGTTCTTAGCTTGGGGATGCAGCATTGGCGGACTGCCCTTAATGGGTGTTATACAAAGCTCAAGCTTCGTAAGAGCTGCACAATACCATGGGGCTTCTGGATAGTCAATGGCTCTTAGAATAATCGTGCCAGGAGATGCAGAGGACGGGAACCACAATTGAGGTGGTCTACCAGGATTGATCAACTCCGCCTCATGGCTGGAAAATTAAGAGTTGCCCGTCGGCGACCAAGTGGCTCTCACACTTGGATACGAGTCGGCGACTAATGAGTATCGAGCCACTTGGATACTACTTAAGTAGTCGGCGACTATCAGAGCCACTTGGATATCTGTTTAGTCCATGGCAACTAGGTGGCTAGTCCACTTGGTTGCCAACAGTATCCAAGTTTCTTCAAAAAACGGCAGGGCCAAGAGAAATGCAGTCCGGATCAGGCATTAGACAGCTAGTATCGGATATTGGCCGAAGCTCAATAGGGTGAAACACAGCACGCAGAGTCTGCAGGGTCGGGGAATCAGTTGCTGCCGTCTTGAATGAGCGACTTGTATCTTGTCATGTCATCCGACGTCCTACTAATTCGTCGCATGTGGCCTCCTTTAGGGGGCTGGAGACGCGGTATCATCTCCACGGCTGCATAATTTACATAATATATATTTTGGACGTAATTTGTATCACATTTGTATGTGTATGTATTGTCAAATCGGCCTTGGTCATTCGTTTCATCTTGTCTGAATTCCTTGGGTGTCAAGCGCCGACCACTATGGCGGCATAACTTTAATGCAACCTTTATTGTTTCAGATTCGCACTTGGCAAGGTGGTGTTGCCTTAAACATGCCCATTGGCAACTCATAAGTGGACTAAGCACTTCAACTCGGCGGTATTAAAGATGTTTATGCGTGACTTTGACTCAGTACAAGGCAGGGGGCAGAGTGGACATTCATCAGAGACAGGGGACGGGCACAATGGCCAAGGCAACGCGTCGGAATGTAGTTGCCGAGAGCTAATTGAGCCATGCTGAGACGAGATGGAAGTGTTTAAAGTCCGGGCATACGGCCTCTTCATGGCCGTCGAGATCCCAGCCAAGCTACCATCAACCGGCACCGTCGCCCTCACCACCATCTTGTATCGTCACCACATCCATTATGCAATTCAGACCCGTTCTTCTCGCAGCGGTGCTGAGCCACCTGGCTCCTGCGCTCGCCGCGCCCCCCATCATTGTAGGATACTATCCGACCTGGAAGCACGACGTGCTTTCCAAGCTCGACTTGGCCAACTATACCCACATCAACGTCGCCTTTGCGCTGCCCGATGAAAAGGCAAACCTGGCATTCGAGGGCGAAGCCATGATGCCCGAGATTGTTCCCAAACTCCAGGCTCACAACACCAAGGTCCTTGTTTCCGTCGGCGGGTGGACCGGCTCGGCCTTCTTTTCCAACATCACCAGGCCAGAGATGAGCGAGACCTTTGCCAACAACGTCATTGAGCTGATGGAGAAGCACAACCTAGACGGCATCGACTTTGACTGGGAGTACCCAGGCCAAGCCGGAAGTCCCTGCAACTTCTTCGATGAGCAAAACGACACCAAGAACTTTCTGGCCTTTTTGCAGAAGCTGCGACCCAAGGTCGATGCCCTCGGGCCAGGCAAGCTGATTACCCTAGCCGTGCTCACGCGGCCCTTTGCCGGACCCGGCGGAGAGGACGTGTCCGAGTTCGCCAAGGTGGTCGACTTTACCAACATAATGCAGTACGACATGAATGGCGCATGGGGAACAGAAACCGGCCCCAATGCCCCTCTTAACTTTGAACCGGGCAAGGCAACACAGAGATCATTCGCCACGGCGATTGAGGAATGGACCAGTGCGGGCTGGCCGGCCGGCCAGCTCACCAGCGGCCTCGCCTTTTACGGCCGCTCCGTGACGGCGCTGGTGGACATGCTGGCGCAGAACCCCGTCAGCCAGTACGCCAACTTTTCCAAGGAAGTCCCAAGGGGCGATAACGGGGATAAGCTCACGGCCGAGACGTGCCCTCCCAACTCGGCAAGCAACGTCAACGGGACGGCGGCCTGGTCTGGCACGTGGACGTATGCCAATCTCCGAGCACAGGGTGTGCTGGCGACGCCCACTACCGCGAGCCCCCCCTGGGTGAGGACCTTTGATAACATCACAATGACGCCTTGGCTATTCCACCCCGAGAATAAGACGTACATTACGTATGATGATCCTGTGAGTCTGGACGCCAAGATCAAGTTTGCGCTGTCCAAGGGCTTGGCCGGGGCCATGGCGTGGGAGATTACGGGAGATTTCAACGGAGAGCTGGTGAGTGCGGTCAGGGGGGCATTGGGCACGAAGAAACGTCGAAAGTAAGCAGCTGGTCGCCGGTCGACTCAGCGGCTACGGAGAGCGTGAGAGCCATGGTAGAATAGATTGTCAAGTGTAGCAGGATATCAACAGGCGTCAAGTTTCCCGGGTTCTCGGGGTATTCAAGAGACATCTCCACCATCATCTACGTGAAAACATTTGAAGAAAAGAAAAATATAATATCTAGCGTCCAGGTGCGAAATCCTACATCGGAAAAACAGCACTATCCTACCGACGGGTAACCCTAACCCCAAGTTGTGCCGGGTCCTGATCCACCATCGCACACGGTGACAAAGCAGATGCGATCAACGCTCGATTTCTTACATTGTCAGCGTCATATATAACTGAGGCTATCGCGAGATGGCTTGAGCTAGCGGGCCGTGATATAGCACTAATTACGCTGGTGTGTCTGACGCGTTATAAATCTTATATTATATGCATAGTTTATTTTCTTAGTCTCTTATTATTCTTGGCTTGGTATAGCCTAATACCGTGTTACCAGATATTGTGCTTGCACGATGCTTGTATCAAGCTTAAAATATCATTTGACTTGAGAGGGAAACAATAAACAACTTAATACATATATACGGCCCAAGTTTGGCGACTAGCTCGCTGCCCGCTTATACGCCCCTAGAATAGCCAACTACAAGCACCAGCGACACTATATTCATGACGTGCCCGTCATTCTGCCTCCCGCCTTTCTAGTCCAGCCTCAAATATTTGTGTTTTTCACCATGAGAACCTCATTGATGTGCAATTCGGTCTTCCTGGTCTCGTAGATGTATCGATCGAGCATCACGTCCCGCGCGTAAGACGCTTGCACCATGATCTTGTGGCCTAGGCCTGTGGATTGACTGCATGGTGTGTCCATGTTTTAGCATTTACCTTTTTTTGTATGTACATGATGTATGCACAAACCTCCTTGACTTGTCTTGCACCTCTGGTCCAATTTGTGATGCACAACCTTGGGTGGCTGTAGCAGGACCGGGCGTGTCCATTTCCACAGTGAGAGATGAGACGGATTGTGCGGGCATGCCGAGCTGTTTGGGAAGAATGTACGACGATGCGATTCCGGAGAGGCAAATGCCAAAGTCTGAGAAGGACCAGAAGGCTGCTTTGCGTAGGAATATGAGAGTTTGTGACGGCGTCTATGTCTGAGTTCCGTCTTATACATGCAAGTGGCTGTTGCTGAGAGTGGATTCGGCAACGAATCCGACCAAGGAATTGATGCATGGTACCTGGTGGTCAGATTTTGAAGACGCCAAACATGCCCAAGTAAGGTACTTGTCCATAGAAGCAGTGCCAGCGAGACGAACATGGCATAAATGTGTTGTGCAAGCCTTGTATCAGACCACACATTGCCAAGTGGCAAGTACACCGCCAGCCAGACCATGAGTTGATCCTGGCGGCTGTTTCAGCAATTGTCTTGTTTGGAGATTTGGCCGTCATGACGAGATGATCAAGGCGGACGCAAATTTTGGGAAGCTGTCTGGTGTCACGGTGATGCGTGGGCTGTCGAGGCGGCTTCAGGCTGGCAATTCTCGTGATTCTTGACCCGAGTCATCAATCCCGTCTCGATAGTTGCGACGGATCGACAGCGCCAATAGCATCAATTGATCCATCATTGACTCGGCCGAACCCCCCGGACCCCGTCTTGCCCCCTCCTCTGACGCAACTCTCAGCCACCGTGCCCCTGAAACGAGGCACGTCCTGGACTCGTGGCCATCACCTCCCGGCGACGACTCTGCTCCTTGCATCAACACCATTGAACCGTCAATCACCAATTCGCGACCCAAGGCCCGCCAAGCGTCAACCAGAAAATGTCCCCCAACCACGGCCTAGTCCACGCCAAAGAGTACGACATCAAGGACAGCAACGTCGAGCTCATCGGGACCGACATCGACCACCGCGTCAAACACAAGTCGGCCGCGACGGAGCCGGCCTGGAACGACGGCGCGGTCGGCACCAAGCCCGGCCTGCGCGTCTGGCGCATCGAGCAGTTCCAGGTCGTGCCCTGGCCCGCGGACCAGTACGGCCAGTTCTACGACGGCGACAGCTTCATCGTGCTGCACTCGTACACGGTCGGCAAGACATCGGCCAAGCTAGCCCACGACATCTTCTTCTGGCTGGGCAACCACACGACGCAGGACGAGGCCGGCACCGCCGCATACAAGACAGTCGAGCTGGACGAGTTCCTCGACGGCGCCGCCACGCAGCACCGCGAGGTGCAGACCGCGCCGTCGGACGAGTTCCTCTCGCTGTTCCCGCGCCTCACCATCCGGTCGGGCGGCGTGCGCACCGGCTTCCGCCACGTCGAGCCGCAAAAGGCCCGCGCGCCCGTCCGCACGCTGCTGCGCGTCTTCAAGAGCCCTTCTTCGTCTGCGTCTGGGCCTGACGGCGTCGTGGTGCACGAGGTCGAGCCCGCCGTGGGCAGCCTGGACGACGGCGACGTCTTCGTCCTCGACGTCGGCGACAAGATCTGGGTCTGGCAGGGCCGGCACTGCAGCCCCGTGGAAAAGGCAAAGGCCGCCCAGGTCGTGCACGACATGACGCTCGCCAAGCACATTGACGTCGAGGTTGTTGCGCAGAGCGAGTCGCGATCCCGCCGCGTGACGGACCTTCTGGGCGGCGGTGACGACACGCCCCAGGACGGCTTTAGCCAACGCCGGCCGATGGGCACGGCGTCCAGGGCCGGCGAGGCTGCTGACCGTTCGGCGAAGCTGTTCCGTCTTAGCGATGCCAGCGGCCAGCTGACCTTTGAGATGGTCAGGGACGGCGGCGGCATTTCACTGGGGGACCTCGACGGCAACGACGTGTTCCTGCTGGATGATGGCGGCAGGGGCGTCTGGGTGTGGGAGGGCGCCGGTGCGAGCCGTCGAGAAAAGGCGACGTGGCTGTCTGTTGCGCAGGCGTACATTCGCCGTCTGCAAAGCGGCAATCCTGATGCCGGGCATCACCTGGTGCCTCTGGCCAAGGTGAGGCAGGGGAACGAGAGCAGAGCCTTCTTGAGGGCTATAGCGGCGTGCTAGACGGCGCGTTGAAGCCAGTCATGCGAGAACAAATAGAACAAGTACATGTAGTCATCTTGACGTTATGGGTAGGGCGCAAAGCATGGCGCTTCTGCTCGGTTGTCTGCCCAACCGCCATGGCCTTTTGAAATGGCGCCCTACAATCACTAGTGCGTAATGTTTGTTGACCGAAAGATTCCATGTTTGCTGCCCGGCCCTATTTCACGTCATCGCGGACTGTCAGCCTCTCTCGGTCTCGGACCAGTTGTCTGTGCGAGGCGTGGACAGGTAGTAGAAGATTCTAAAGACCCAAACTTGACTACCAGTACACACAATCAAGCGTATAACGCTGCGACTGTACAGTCAAGCGTGAATAGTGAGTAGTTGGAGTCGATGCTGACCACCTCCATGGGACATGAGCACCCCCAGCCGCCCATCATCATTTCCGAAGAGACCGCGGATTCTTGCCTCCTGCTCTGTCAACGCCTACTCGTCCATTGGTAATGATGACATGCGGGCCCATGCTGCTCTCTCGCATGTATGACTACTCCAGGTTATAGCATGAAGGGTTCATCACATCGCAGTCGCTTGCTTTTCCTCCTCTCCACCAAAGCACCCTCGCATCACGGACCAAAGGGCCGGAAGAGGCCAAGCGGGCAGCCATGCGGCTCCGATAGGCCAGCGATCTGGTCCACGCCGGCGCCACCCACGTGGGTTGTCTGGAATGCTTCGCGAAGTCCGGGAGGCACCGATGATACTCCAGCCAGCACTAACGACCCCACGCAATGAATCGTATTGATGGCTGCTAGCTGGCAAAGGACGCTCTTGGCGCCCTCGTAATGGCCGATGTTACGGCCGTTTGCGACTCGACCGCCGCGAGCAAAGCATGTTGCCTCTGCATACCGCGAGCACTGCCTGCTTCCGCCGCCTCTGCAGACTCTAGGTTGGCCGAGGTTCCGTCGGGCCTTGAATGTTGTTTATTAATGCCAGCCCACATATACGTACTCTGTAGAGTTTACCGGGATCAACGCGGGACGCAAGGTTGGTCCCATTGAAGCCCACTTCCCGTATCCGTGGTCTCGGAGAATGCAAACAGCGCCGTACAGGGATCCAGAACCCGTTCATCATGATCAATTGCTGACTGTAGTTCTTATTGAGCCAACTCTGCCGCTAACGGGGGGCGATATATCCACCAGCAGGCCTCCTCTAGCGCCGCTGCTCTTGCAAATTTCTGCATCGCATGGGCCGTCGATATGCACGCCACTGACTCCGCATGTGTATGTGGTCGCGGTGGAACCCCGACCAAGGGTTTAAACGTCAATAAGCAGCGGATAAGCGTGTGCTAAGTATTACATGAGGCGCTTGTGGAGATGGGACGAGCGGCGTCTTACAGCTTGATGAACATCAACATGCGTCTTGTTTACGGCTTCAACATGTATATAAGGCAGACGCAGACGGGACTTGGAATGGAATTCAAATCAAGTTCGACTCTCCAAGTAGCTTGCACAACAGCCTAGTCATCTACACTCTTTCACATCCCATCTACCCTTCACAACACTCTTTCACCATGAAGATGCTCTCACTTGCCCTGGCCGGACTTGCGGCCGTCGCTGCTGCAGCTGACGACAGTAAGTCGAGCCAAAAAGACCAAGCCCGGGATACACATAATCTAACACTGTCTTGCAGAGTTTAGCTTTGAACGCCTCGAGAAGAACAACTCGGTGGGTATACTCGCCTCTCTCCCGGATGCACATCTAACAACCAGCAGATGCTCCTCGTCGTCGACCACCAAGTCGGCTTGTACAACACCGCCCGGGACTTTGACCCGAACCTGTTCCGCGACCAGGTCCTCGCCCACGCGGCCCTAGGCAAGGTCTTTGACATTCCCGTCGTCCTGACCACCTCCACCCAAGAGGGTATGTGAAGACTGAATCCCCTCCCCATCAAGCAGATAGCCCCAGCAAAAGCAAGGTATCTAATGCCTCAGCAGGACCCAACGGCCCTCTGCCCCGCGAAATCCTCGAAATGCACCCCAACGCACCGCTCATCCTGCGCGGCGGCGAAGTCAACGCCTGGGACAACGAGGAGTTCCGCAACGCCGTGCAAAAGGCCAACAAGAAGCAAATCATCCTGGCGGGCGTCACCACCGACGTGTGCACGTCCTTCCTGGCCCTGTCGCTCCGCGAGGCCGGCTACTCCGTCTGGGCCAACGCCGAGGCCTCGGGCACCACGTCCGCCCTCGTCCGCGACATCTCCAACGACCGCATGACCCAGGCTGGCGTCCACGTCGTCAGCCTCTTCTCCATTGCGTGCGACCTCATGCGCGACTGGCGCCACACCCCTGGTGCCAAGGAGCTGATTCCCTACTTTGACAAGTACTTCCCCGTCTGGGCGTACATTGCGCGTGGCCACCAGGCTGCTGTTACTAATGGGACTGTGCTGCCTGGCGAGGAGAAGCTCAATGGTTAAAGGGTGTGTCTGCATGTGTGGCTGGGATACGGGTGTCGACGGGTGGAAATAGTTCATGTTGACCACACGGCGACGGACCCGGTGCTTTAGATGCTTGACTTGACATTTAATTTGCCAAGCGGAGGTGACTGGGATTTGTGCTACACTTTTCAGTCGGGGAGTGGGGTTTTTAGAATTTCTTTTTCACATTTTATATGTCTTGTAGATAGTTTTCAATTCAAAAGTTTACCTTTATACTCGGTTTTGTTTAGCTACATCAACGGCCTCAGACGTGGGTTATACGTGTTTTACACTAGCCCAAAGGATTTATTCTCGATGATTCACGATACATGAGCGAAATTGCTGAAAAGCCCAAGAGTAGATGTTCTTATTGTGAGGGCTGAATTTCAAAGCTTGACCGCCACGTTTCGAGGGAAGTGAATCAAAACTGCGCTCGAGGCGTCGCGATTCGCAAAGGTAGTCATTCCGAGATGAAAAATTCAATTTTGTCTCTTCATAGAGTCGAACTCCTCGCCAATATAATTACAGACGAAACACCATCTTCCAAGTACACCAAAAGAGTCTGAATTGACGAGACCACCTAGGTAGTCAAAAAGTATAGGGTAGGGTTTTTCAGAACATCACGAATACAAGGCGACTTTTTATTCTGCTCAAGTTCCTCTCATGATGGACTGGACGGCCAAACTGGCACTCTGAAATGAGTGCTAGCTCTGATGACCTTCAAGGTGACCATCTATGCTTACATGTCTAAAGGCTGGACTTTGACGAGTGGCCGACGGCCTGGCATCATCCCTCTCCACGGATTGCTATCCGCCCAGCGATTTCAAAGTGTTTGGCGCTGTAGTAATACGTACATTTTCACAGACATGCCATTTAACAGGTTGGAATACCTGCTTCAGCTGCCCACGAAAATAATATTCGTTGGCATGGCGTGCGAACAGCGAATGTACCTGGCTACAGCGCGCTACACGATAATTTACTACGGCGAATCAATATATGCTTATTAACAAGTCAGATATCACACTACAGACTGTGTATTCCATGCCTTGGGACGGCAACACTGGGAACTTGCTTCCAATGTAACCGTGTCATCGGCGAACTCGACCAACCCATCTTTCGAGCTACGCCCAGCGACAGCGGGAGTACACGACGTGTTGCACAGAAATGATTTCTTCTCGAGAAAGTATACAATCTTCACCCAGGTTGGCTGGGTAACCACACAGACCAAATGTCGCGCACCAGGACGGCAGGCTTAACTTTGCGCTCTTGTTGCTTACACGCCTGCTTGTGTCAGCATTAGTAGTATTTTGGTGGCCACTAACCGGCGGCTCGGGCCCTGTTTCGCCACAGAATGTGCATTCAATGTTTACCGGACTGTTTGTTTCTTTTTATTATTCGTCTCTTCTTTTACTAGAGCGAGCTTAACTTGACTCAAGCCACGGTTACGCCATGTCCCAGTCACGATTGCGAACACCCGGTTGCTTCTTGGAGTTCTCGGTGATACGAGGGACCGCACACCACTAATTCCATTGGAGGCCTGTAATTTTTTCTTTTTCCTAGACACAGTCGTACAACTTTTGAACCACACTTTCCCGCCTCTTGGAGCGCCACAGACACGAACCGGGTTGGAGTCTCCCCCGGGGATGATTCGTACAAGGCAGATGATCAACTTGGCTCGAAGGCCGCCCCCCTTGCAGCATCCTCGTCAAGCTGGAGTGTAATGAGTTCGCAGCGCCTAAACACCTCCAGTGCTTCGTCAAGAATCTCCCGCCTCTCAATTTCGGTCAGCAGTTTGTCCGCCGCCACGACGCAATCTCTGAACCGGGCCTCGACACACTCAGCCTCCTGGACGCGCCAGAAGGACAGGGGTGGCGGCAAGGCAGTGAGGTCCGCCTCGTCGGCAGATAAACCCCAGAATTCGGGGCCAGCTTTGAGGAGCTGCGCGCGGATAAAGTGTCCGCCGTTGAACAGGGCTTGGTACATGATCCATACGTAGGCCACGAGGAGATGTGGCCTTGTCGAGACGTCTTGCTCAATGTATTTTCGAAACTCGCTGCCCGCGTTTCCTCCCCCCGAGTCGAGATTGGCCATCTCTGGATCTAGCAGTTTCAGGGCCGCAAAATCAGCTCGCAGCCGTTTTGTTCGCAAAAGTTCGGGAAGGTATATTATTCGTAGTGCGGCCTGCACTCTCTCCTTGTCGCTCTTGTAAGAGCTTGGCTCATGGCTCATGTTGCCCATGCACTCTGAAGCGTCCCCTATCAGGTCATGCCAGACCTTCTCGAGTCCTAGAAAAATCTCGGCATATCGCGAAAGTCCTAGTGTATAGATGGCTGGCGATTTTGTTCGGGGTGGGAGACAGAGCGGAATTCGGGCCGTGTTGAGACGGTTCACCTTTCCGTGAACCTCCCTATTATAGTTGACGTTAGTTGGCTTGGCCAAGGCGGAAGAGTTGAGACCTATACACGAACCTGATTACTTCCTTGATCTTGGAGGGCAGATCGATATCGCCCATGTTGATGGCGGAATCACATCCAAGATGGGGTTGTTGGATGGAGGGTAAGGAGCTTGATTTTTCCAACTAACGAGCTTGGGGGGTGAAGCATGATATACGGAGCACGACGAGTATTTATGTCATGATTGCCTCTCTCGTGACTACTAGCCGCTTTGAAACATTGATCCAAATAAAAGGGTTAGAACAGTCTTGACCGAGTTCCAAGGTGCTACACTTGGTGTAGGGGTTAGGAGTCGGACTCACGCCTCGCCATACTGGGAGGCAGGGTATGAACACCAGGGCAAATTGTAGTTGAAACCTGAGCATGGAAATTGCCACAGACGTCATTCAGCGGGAAGAGGGTAGTAGTATCTCAGGTTTCCGTATAGAGTAATTCCTGTGATAACAGGGGTCGAAGCTGAGCCGACCTGCTGGGAAAGATGTGGATAAGCCGCAACTCCCCGGGTCTACAGGTGCAACACCATGGCAGCTGAACAGCATGGCTGAGATGTCTTACCTAATGCAACCCCCTTAGACAGCTCTTGAACGAGGATTCAGCTGGACGGGGATTCATTCTCGCTCATGTGACTCGATGTGAGTCATCTACTCCGCAGGCTCCTAGTAAGTCTGTGCCGCTACTAATATTCAGCAATAGTTTCAGTATTTGGGGTAACTTATGAACATGGGTAAGTATTGAACGGAAAACTAGGACTGGTCATGTTCTCGTTGTCTCGTGGCTGTCAACGGAAACCTGTTGCCATCCCTAGGTACAAGCCCCAAGCACCAATCAATTTCTACACATTTTCCTGCGTCGGAATTTCCAGCTTCTACTACGTTGGCCTATCCCGCAAGGACTCACACATAGACATGGCTGGATGGAAGAACGGGAATCAGCCAGCTCTTTCGGGTACGCTCAAGCAGTATACCTCAGATTCTACAAGTAACTACCAAGGTAGGCAGTGTTGGCTTGTGTTTGATCGCCGGATTGAGCTGTCTAGCCAATGAAGAATGAACATGGCCATCGGGGCATCTTTTCGGGGAGGAGGTTATCTGGAACAACTCATGACTGCCGCTCTCTGAATGCTGACGGGTAGGATATGGCGAAGAAGTTTATAGACGAGGCGCTGCGGCTGATCAAAACCTGTGGAAACTTGCACATGACCCATGTTCAGATATAGTGGCCCGGCTTCGTACGGCTGTTGCGTCAGGTATGCTCAATATTGTGAACCATTGGTTTCATGTACGCAAAAAAGGATGTCAACGTTGCGTTGACCTCGCTTCAAGCGACGTCTGTACGCTGAAATGGCCCTCGGGATTGTCATGCACAGGAGCGAGCACAAAAGATACTGAAAACTTGTTGACCGAATCAGGGCTGGCAGAATAGATTACTTGCTTTTATCATTTCTTTTACGGATCCCAAAACCCAGATGATTTTATATGCTTATATGCGTCCATTTGAGTTCATGTCTATGCCATCATCGCAAATTATTCGTCACGCTCCCCACCATGACAGCAATCTCCCTATCCCAATTCGCCTCTGCGGCCTTCTCCTTATTCCGCCCCGTGGCAAACGCCCCCGGTGGCTGCGAGCCGTTAATCACAGCCTGGCGAATAGCATCCCCAACGTTGGCCTTATTCGACTTCAGTGATCGGGCAACAACGCCACCTCTGTTAACAATGTCCTGAACTCGAGAGGCCAGACTGCTCGCAATGGTGCGCCAAAAGTACGATGCCAACGATCCCGTTTCGAGATGAGCAAGGAGCGGCTGGATGAGGCTTGGTTGTTTGTGGGTTGATGACGCCGGGAGTAGCGGGTGAGCAGGGGGTTTGGTGGCGTGCAGAATAATTTCGAGGGCAATAATGTTTTGACACTTGGACGTAACTTCGTACAAGGCCCGGTCTAGAGAAGGGAGTTGTCCGAGGGAACGAGACAGCGAGGTGATGCTCGTTTGGAGGGACGACCGAATGTAGTTGTCTAGGGCGGTGAGGAGGAGGCGCGGCGACCAGCGGTCGGGCTTGACACCGTGTGTAGGCGAGAGGAGATACAAGGCTGCCATGGCGGATTCTAGCTTGGCTTTTGCTTCTTCCCCCTGGGCAAAGGTTGTGTTGTTGGGGATGGAGAACTCGCGTACGAACCTCTCGGCTGTTTCGCGGACGGATCGCTCAATGGGCGAAATGACGGTGTCTTGGAGAGAGCGGATGGCATCGACTTTTCCCAGGCCGTGGCCTTCCTCGCCTGGTCCAGTAGCATCAAGAACCTCGCGGAGAGATAGGATAGTGTATGAACATCGAACGAGTGCTCCGTGATCTTCCTTGCTTCCAGGGCCGCCTAGCTCGGACTGTTGGACTTCCAACTGGCGTCCGAGCTGGAGACAGCGACCAACGGATCGGCCGAGACGTAGCGTCTCCCACAGTCGTAGGGCAACTTGTCGAACTTCATCTGCCTCGGCATGTTTGTCGATAACCTCCCTCTCCAATTGCTTGTAGCTGTCGTCGAGGCTCTTGATTTGCGTGTCTAGCTCTGAAACAATGCGCTGGCTGGCCTCGTTTTGCGCCCGTGTGTATTCTAGCAAGGGGACCGCGGAACGCGTGGTCAGCAGGTCGATGTGCGAGTCGACCTCTTGCGCGTCGAAAAGAACTCGTGACAGCGGCGTGGAGAGATCGAGTGGTGTGTCGTTGGGGTTGTTGGTCGACACGACGAGCGTGTTGGCAAACTGGGCGGGAGAGAAGTCGGGAGAGAGGAAGGCTTCGTAGTCGATATATGAGGGCTCGTCCGGCTGGATTGTGCTTGGTTCGGCAGCCATGGTGGTGATTGTGAGAGCAGCACTCGAGGGTTTATCTCATCGTGGTGGAGGTGGTTATTGAGCTTGGCGGGGCTGATTTGGCCAGCTGGCAATATGGCTTTTGTAGTCTAGGATTGGCCTTGGACGAATTTGCAGAGGGCCACCAGACTCCAAAACTACAACAGCGTCACCACGAACATAGAGTCCAGTTCAATGTCTTGTCGATGCGAGCCGCCGTTGTCGTGTGGCGGGACTGTGTCTCGGTGTCTCGGCGGTTGGGTGTGGCCTGTGTGTGTGTGGATATGCACAACACCATGACGATTCACGGCTCGACATGTACAGCATTGGACTGGACTTCAGAATACCCGGAGCCGTCAGTGCCGATGCCGTGTGTGGAGCAAAATATCCCATCTGGACAATCAGGATCCATCCCTGTCAAGTCCATGGACTCGCCGTCGCCTCCTTGCCCGCCAGGCTGCTAAATTGCCGCAGCCCACTGAAATGTAGCCCATATGTAACCAACGGCCAACCTGCTCGGATGGACTTGGATGGCGGCCCGCAACATGGGGGAGCGTCATCGGCCTGTGTGAAACAATTTCAATCAGCACTGTGTTTTGGCAGTCCGCATGCCCAAGCGGCACTCCACATCGTCCCCATCGCACTGTGTGTGTCGCGGCTCTCTCGGCCACACCAGCCTTCGCCGTGCGTTCCGTAGTCGAAAAACTTCCGCATCTTCCTCATGTTTTTTTTTTCAACCCTCTCAGCTACCCTCCCCCGTCTGTCCTCTCCTCCGACGGTTTTGCTTTATTTCTAGCCTGGCGTGTTGCTGTTGTTGCTGAGTGCCAGCCAGTCTTCTTGTCGTCGTTGCGAACCGCTTCCGGAAATTCTTCTGCAGCGCGCGAATACTTCAATGCCCAGCTTATAATCACAATTCTCGCCGACAACGTCCATCAAACACGGCCCGGCCCTCGAAGGGTGCGCGAGTGCGATCCGACAATTGTCGTGTAGCTGCATCTCTAGCAAACAACCGTCAACATGATCCACTTCGACGTCTTCGACGCTCGCGATCTCTTGTTCCGACGAGACGCAAGCTTCCCGCCCGGCGACAACAGTAGTGATACCGTCATTGGCAATATTCACTTCAACGCCACAGCCCTCGATAACAACAATTATACCTTTTACCCGGGCAACAATACATTGTCTAACATATCCGATTGTTACCTCGTATTTGCGCCCTACTCGCCAGTCTTGGTACGGGCCAACGGCAGCTTCCTCAACGCGACAACATGTTACAGCTCCATCAACCCCATTGGTAAACGCGGCTACGCCGGCATTGCTCTTGGTGTTTTCTACGCTCTTTCCATTGTCCTCACTCTCGTTGCACTAGCCAAGCATGGCGCATTGTATCTCCGCACCACAAAACGTTTCTACCCCATCGGTCGAAGATGGCAATGGTACTGGGCATGCCTTGTCGCTGCCTGTGCCCTTGTCAGCCTCTTTTCCAATGTCGAAATTGAACGATACTATCTCCAAGACCTGCCAATCATCCTTTGCGTCTTCTTCTGGTTCCTCATGTGTATGGGAACTGTCGCTCTGGTATGGGAATCTGTGCGGCACTGGGGGAGCTGGCTGGAGAGACAGTTTATTGATCCAAACCCTTTTGTGTATCGTGAGGATGATAGACGGGCTAAGCTTGAATTTTGGCTGCCTTTATGGTTCTATTTTTGGTTTTGGATGGTAAGTGTGACATTGTTTCGGGAAACTGTTCAAAGACACATGTACTGATCCCTACTCTAGAATTTCTTCATGGTTGTTCCCAGGAGTTGGAACTTTGTCAAGTCCCAGCATTCAGTCGAACAGACAAACGCCGTGGCCATCCCCAATGCTACAAGTGTGCGCTTCAAGGTTGGGGCGTTCTGTCTCGTCATCTCATGGCTCACCATTCTATTTTCCTTGCGACACTCCATCCGGCACTACAAACCTCGTCACCGCGGCATATTCAACAGAGCTCTCGGATTCATTCAAGCCGTCCCTCTTCGATTTATGCTCACCATACCTTTGGCGCTTGCATTGATTGCTTATCAAGCAGTGATATCGTTCATCTGGGACTTTTCACTCATCAAGGCGGACGGAAGCATACCAATCATCATGGCTTGGGGTTACGGCCCTTCCCTGCTCATCATATACATACAGATTGTGTACGGATACGCCTCGCCCAACGAGGACAAGGAACTCATCAGGCAGCGAAGGGAACGCGGAGATATTGTGGATCGTGAACTCGGCGTAGTCCATAAACCGGCGTGGTGGAGACGTGTGCGAGGTGATCACCTCCGCACGATGAGAGACAAGATTGACCAAAATGTCAATGAAGTCGGCGGCGAGCGGGGGATTGGCCGACGAGTCGAAAATGATGCTGAAAGAGATGCCCGTCTCGAGGCCGAGCGTTCTGCCATCAACAACGACGGCATTGAGCTCAGCAGTCTTCAAGATGACCCTCACAACCCGCGTGTTGATAGAGCTGGGGTTCACAGCGTCGGCAAGACATCTTCGGCTACCGGCGACCCGTTGGATAACCCGTACCTGGGTAAGAACGATCGCCGTCACGCAGAGAGACTTATGCAAAGCGCCGCAACTGTCCTGTTCCCCAGCCAAGAACTTGCTATGGAGCGAGCCAGGAGAGCGACTGAGCTCATGGAGGACGGGCCGCCACCACCATACAACGACAGGCAAAGGGGAGAATCGGAGACGCAGAGACCCTTGTCAGCACAGAGGACGAATAGTACGTCTACAACATTGAGCATCAATGCGGAACCACAGCAGGTGAGGAGCATGTTGGATATTTAACAGCGTCCAATAGCGACCTGGCGTGGCTGTTGAAACATCATTGGAGTTATCCTGAGTCCATGTCAATGGTCGGTGTTGTTAATGCATGGTGGGTGGCATAGTTACGAATGGGACATGTTTAAATCACTTGTGACGACTTACGTATTCTTTGTATGGTTTTTTGATTACGCAGCGTGGGTAGTATAGTGGCCAATAGATATCCTTTCCGTCTTGAATGTAGTTCAATAAGCCGAGTTATACGCAAGTGAATGCCATTATACGCTTCCTACTAACCTCGCACTAATGCAATCTAGCATGAAGAGCAATATCGTCCTTTGTCCCAACCCTGTCCACAATCTCGGAGACTGCAACATCATGGTTTCCCAAGCAGACGCCCAACCTGTCAATTGCTTCCAACCAGGATGACATTGCACGACGTATCACCACATTTACATGCAGCATGCACATTACCCACCATCCCAACAATGCCTGCTCTGATCCAGTATCTACCGATAAACAATGCATCCCACGTCTCGGTGACAAGGGCCCTGATCTTGCAGACCGAGGTGGAGGCGTAGCAGGGTCTGTTAGCGGCATAATATGCAAGGCTGGAGCTCAAGAAGCAATTGTATGCAATTCTGACGTTGGAAGCTTTGAGATGGTGTGTGATAAAAGTTGACATGGCAATCGCGTCTGGAGCTGAAAATGTGACGGTGTTTGGTGATGAGCGCTAGTGGCTACACGTCAAGCATCACGAGTAACAGTCGCAAGACGTCGCGTCACGGTGGGACCTTCATCGCTCCTTCCTTCTGCCCTTCGGACTAGCCTCAGGCGTGAGATATCCGCCACCTTGATTTTTGGCTTGTCGTTTACTGCGAGTCTGTGTGCCTCATCGACGATCCAAGAGAATTCGTGCGCTGCACGTCTTCTAGTTGAGCAGTTTCGAGCTACCAATGCTAGTATCCATGCGGCGCTTCTCCTCAGACTTCAGCCATCACCGTGACCGATTTCGGCTGGTCGCCGCAGTAGGTTGGAGTTTCATGTTCGATCCTTCGGTCCTACAAGAGCAATTCAAATTCCAGCATTGGCTTTTGCGAGAGCTCTCCACTCACCCAACCTTGTGCAAATCGGCAAATTGTTACATGTCAGACGGGATGGTTCATCCTCAAATCAGCAGGTCTCTGTTTAAGACAGTTGTTAACACGTCCAAACAGATGCGGCCACCTGCACGTTGTTCTGTCTCCGCGACTCGTTTTGTCTCTCAACCCAGGAGCATGGATGACCACAGCTGCGCGTGGCTACAAGGTTGCTACGGCGTACTCCCCAATTCGACATATTTACAATTTACCAAGAAAAACAACCAACAGCTGACAGCTCCTTTGTTTTACAGCGTCTTGCCAATACTTCTTGTGCATCGTGACACAACTTCCAAATTGGATCGAAACCACCGCAGTCAGTCTCCCCTGGGGCCCGCCGCCAGGCCCAGGCACGCCATGGATCCGCCTCGATTCTCCAACAGCTACCGAGTACAGCCCACCAGACCAGTTCTCTGATCGACGGCATCTCCACAATCCTAGAAAATAGCGAGGTTGCCGACTGGTCCCTAACACATGTCAGCATGTACATCAGCCAGCCATCCGCTTTGACTACGAAGTACTGCATGCTCACTCGTGGTCTCTGAGTGATGCTTATTGGCCTGATTCTGAGTATACACAGACCCCGCCATCCGTCATCGTTTAATTCGTAACTATTACGGAGTACGGAGTACGATAGTTGGTATCCCAGAAGCAGACTGCGCCCGTCTCCCACTTAACAATGTGGGTATACTTGACGCCATCAACAAATCCACGTCCACCCGCTATTTAACCCTAATACCACTGTTGGAAACCATGCGGCTCTGCGTCCAACAGAAGGCTGAACTATTTGTCTCGATGGTCACTCCCTCCATTGCTTCAACCCCGGTGTGGCATCCCTACCCAGGCAAGGTCGAGTTCCTATTAGCTTCACAGGCATGTGGGTGCACTCTATTTTGCCACTTCTTGCCATCACTCAATCGTCTTCCAAGTGTACGCGGGGCAGTTGTCGATACTTTTTCACCCCTCTGGAAGGCGCATCCTTCATTCTGAAAACGTCTCGCGACCACTGATTCGAGCTAGGGCGCGAGGGAGATGGATAGCTCCACGATGGTCTAATTCCCTCCCGAAGCTGGCGTACTGGTCTCGGCTTTGCCAGACACCACATTTACAGCTGCTGACATAAAGGTTACTGGAACTTGTATTCCAATGGCCTCATACAGTAACAAACAACGCCAATAAGCCTAACTCCTGCCATTGAACAGTTCAAGTAAGGCGGTCTGGCGGACTTTCACCGTAACGAAGCTCTGTCAGCCTGGGTACTGTGCCTCTCTGCAGCCTCGAATGGCAGGATATGTTGTTGCAAAAGCCATCAATCAGATCGAACCAGGGCCTGGGGGGGCATCTCGAGCTCCACCACGATGCGAGGCACAGCGCTTTGTTGGGCCGTCACCCCTCGCATGAATGGCAGGGAGGCGTCCAGAGAACACGCAACTGACAAATAAGAGCCGATATGACAACAGAGTGTGGACCGGTGAAGAGGTTACCACCCCATTAATGCTGAATGGCGCCAACTCGCTGCGCACCGTGGCGGTGCCGTTGACATTAGCACTATCACTCAGGTTCGCGACCATTTAAGTTGTGAATACTACAGTGAGAAAGCCGGCCTTGGTATTAGCGCGATGGTACAAATAAGAAGAAATCGGAGCCAAGAAAAAACTATCAAGAGGCAACAAACGGGTCTCATTGCGAGCCTAATCAATAATCGATCGATCCTCAGTCATTATGCCACAGCATCCGGAAGCAGTCAGCCAGCTTTGTCCACATACCGCTTGCGACCAGCATGGCGACAAGAACTTCCGACACTCCCGTGGGTACAGCAACTGCCTGTACTGTAGAAGTAGTAACCGTTACTTGGCCCAACGGTGACAACTGGTCACTTGATTGGGAAATCCAGCAACACCCAAGGGCGTTCAGGAAACAGAGTGCCTTGACTGGACGCTGTGTACCTGGACCCCGCCCGCGCCAAGATGGGCGGATGACCTGTACCTTACGTCTGTACCTTGCACAGGTCTGATGCCTGCCGGCCGGGTGGCCTCGGCGGAGCATTTTAGTTGAGATACTTGCGAACATGGATATCACCCGAGTGTTGCGGCACCATTGCAGAATATCAGGATACCGCTAGCCCAGCCTGCTAGAAGAGACCTTCGGCCTTGGAGGTTTAGCCTCTTATACCTTTCCCCCGTGCTGGGTCATGAAAGCTTGCTAATACAATCTACTGCGGCAATGGCCGCCTGTAGACAACCTTAGTGTTCCTAGATCTACTTTGCCAGCGGGATGAGCCATATTGGGTGACGTCGTGTTGCGTAATCCTCGGTGCTGACGATATATGTACGCGTTGCGGAGAAGATTGCACCATTTCGGTGGCACCAACCACCGAGAGACCATGTCGATGGTGATGCAGCCAAACCAGGAGAGGCACGGCGCGCAGTCATCAAGCTTGAGTTGGCAGAGCCGCTAAGTCACCACGCAAACAAGGCTTGTCCCAGTCGCCGGTGCGAGTTACGAGCCTCTCAGATTATCCTTGGAGTCTGTCTCGCTTCAGCAAAATGTCTTGCGTTCTCGTTTAGATGCGTGTATTGGCCAAAGCGTCACCCCAGAGAAGAGGGGGAAAGGCTTCTTTCGGGTGCTGCAGGGTCGCGCAGGGTTAGTGCGCTTTGCTTCTTTATTATTAGATTCTGGATGTACTGTACCAGAGACACAACAGCGTGCCCACGAGGTTGGAATCCATCGATACTCGGAAGAGGAGAAGCACGGGCACACGGCAGCACGGATACAGTACCTGGAAGCACGGCACGCTACTGTTCAGCGAGGCACACAAGCAGGACTCTCCTTGCTTTTACCTTTCACTAGCTTCGTTTGTTTGCCATTCAAACAAGGTGGTTGGTTAGCTGGACTGGACCAAGGTCCCCCCAAGGCTGGATCTGGACTCCACCCAAGGGCGAAATATGGCCCTTATCAGGACTCGGGTACACATGCTGGAGTTTAGCAGTTATTCTACCACATCCGTAAGAGGCGGGAAAAGCAATCAGCATCAAGAAGAATCGTTCTGTCCTTCAGCACACCACAAGGAATCGTCGGCCCCATTTCTTTCCATTGCCACACGGCAGCCTCCAATCATTAGGCCGATTTTGCTAGCTGTCAAAGCTTGAATCCACAAGACGCCTCCCTCATCTGATGCTGCCTTTTTGCGCCTGCTCATGGTTGGTCCCCTCTGGTTGTCTGTCGCCACAGGTTGGTCCAAGGTGGCCATATGTCGCCCTGGGCGGTGTTGTTCAAAGTTGAATGGTCCTCGTTGTTGTTGTGTCCCTCCGCCTGTTCCACCCATGCCCCTGTCACCGTGCCGCATGACTTCTTTTCCCCTGGGTTTAATGTTGGGTCCCGAGTCCCCAGGCAGCATCATCCCGGCGAGGTCCCCTCCTCCGTGGTGGTTCCGATCAAGCCTGGGCTGTTGGCAGTCTTCGCACGAGGCAACGTTCCGCAAACAGCATGGGTGCTCGTCTTCCTTTGAGAGGCGCCGACCGCTCATGCTTCTGACACCCGGCCCTCGGCGTCGTTCTTGGCCGGGCGAAAAAATTCAAGACATACTCGGAGCCAAGCAGCCTCTCTCTGCGCATTGTGAGGCCTTGGCAGTCGGTCTTCTCTTTGTCAGATGGGCAGTGTTCCTGGATCGTATTGCATAGCTCATTCTCGACCTGCCCTGCTGTGCCGACGTGGTACCTGCAGGCACCGGCCAGTGTTAGCCCGTTGCGGCGCATCACGGCAACAGCAGACACGCGCGCACACACTCCCCCCCACAAATCTCACAATCCACACCACGAGTGTTGCCCAGTCGGTGTCACTAGCAGGCTCATTGACCTCTGCTTTATGGGGATGATAAAGGTCCATCCGTGTTCAGTCTTCAACCCTCACGCTTGAGCAGCCAAGTGCCAAACGAACCCTGATCAACTCAACTCCAACTCAGTTCTGCCCCGCAACCTCCAACCTCCCGGTGGCTTGACTCGAGCAAGCCCCGTCGCAAGCAGTCGCATGTATTTGTCTTGAACAATATTCCTGCCGCCAGTACGGAGTATTACTGGTCCTGTCCTGGCTCACCATAACGGCGGGCCTAGATCGGCTTTTTTTTTTACTCTGTAACCTTGATAAGCTTTCCTCAGCCAACAAGCTCGCAAGCTTTTGGCCGGCGTAGCATCGACTTTTAGACTTCAGGCTTGATGCTCGTCAGGTCCGCATCATCCGGCACCCGTTGCAAATCGCACGCTTTCGTCTGAAACCAACACAGGGAACAAGCGAGACGAGACATTCTGTACATACATACTACTAAGCTCGCTCCAAGGGCACCGGCGCAGACCCCACTGGATAACCCCCATCTGTGACGGTGCTTGAGTGTCTGCGGCGCTGCCCCCCCTCGTCGCCTCGTCACCCCCTCCCCTGCTCCTCCAGGCTCCTTCAGCCTCACCCACCGTCAGTCGCCCGCTTAACAATACCCTCCATCCGCTGGACGACCCTCCACTCAACTTTCACCTTGACCTTCTTACCTTGCACGGGCAACGCTCCCGTCCCTCACTCAACGTTACGACCGTCTGGCCGGCCTCTCAACCTGCATCCTCGCCGACGACATAATTCCAACACACAATAGCCCCGACGGCCATTTCTTGAGCACCTCGCCATCATGGCAGGCGCGTTCCGACCGGTGAACTCGTCGCTGTTGGGCGAGTCCATCAAGGAGGAGCCCATGACGACATGCTCTTCCTCATCCGTCACGCCCCGGCCGAGTGCAGCATCGCACCATCCACCACAACCACAACAGTCTCGTACTCTGCCCGACGATTCGAAGACGCCAACTCGATCGACATTCAGCTCTGCTGTTTCCGATCAAAAACCACTGCCCAACGCCCCGTTCCCTCCTACCGGACAGGCCTCCGAATCAGCAGATGGTATGCCACGCCGTGAAAACTCGCAACATTCTACCAAGTCGTCCAGAAGAGATTCCATGGATGTAGATATGGATGATTCCGACGGAGAGACTGGCGCCGGCGGCGATGACGGTACAATTTCCGATGGGGACAGTGTAGGTGCCGATGGCTCGAAATCAAATAAAAAGAAAAAGTCTCAACGATTCTATTGTACCGACTATCCACCATGCAATCTCAGTTTCACCAGGAGCGAACACTTGGCCCGACACATCAGGTTTGTTTTGTCGTCACAACTATATTCTTGGCAAGGTTTTCGGTAATATCGTGGCACAGGTACTAACTACCCATCTCAGAAAACACACCGGGGAACGACCATTTCAATGTCATTGCTCCCGCCGCTTCTCGCGGCTTGACAACTTGAGACAGCATGCTCAGACTGTTCATGTAAACGAGGATATTCCGACAGATTCACTTGCGGCAACAGGTTCGCGCTTCCAGCGGCAAATGCGAACTACAGAGAGGGTACGGCAAGCAGGCAACAGAGCCAGAGCATCAACGGGTGGCAGCGCGGGCGGGCCGGTTCGCGGCCATTCCAAGAGTCTGTCCACGTCCAGCATTGCCAGCATCAGCTCTGTTGGCTCGGGCTATGGTCCTCAGATGGATGTGAGGAGGCGACCGCCACCCCTGGTCATGGCCGCGGATCCTCGGTCTCGGATGTCGCTTGAATCATACCGAAGCAACGCAGATAGCACGTTTTCATATCGACCCCCTTCCCCTGGCGATTTCAGCACCCCGACGTCAGCTACCTTCTCAACGGCACAGAGCAGCCCGCGGTGGATGTCAGGAATGGCCTCGCCTACGTCATCCCACTCACGATCCCAAAGCATGTACAGTTCAGGAAACCGAACGCCGGGCCGACGACTCAGTGTGCCATCCAGCGCAAATCCCTTCCAATCAGCTCCTGGACGTGCCTTATTCAGTGCTGGTCACATGAACAGCTCACACCCATCCGCCTTCTCGCCCGCGGGCTCGAGCTTAGTTCCGTCTCCGACGTCGACTACATCTGGGTGGTCCACTCGGCGAGACTCTGTCTCAAGCGCCGGCGACGACGCGTGGAGGAGACGCACATGGCACCCAGACAGCCGAAATTACGGTAACCAGCCGCCACAGACTCAGTCGAACCAACTGGCCGGGGTCAATCAGAACGTGGGACCAAATCCTCCTCCACCTATCGCAAACCCGTCAAGCTCTCAGTCATCTCTGCGCCTTCCCGGCATTGAGTCGTTCGACCCGCTTCCACGCCGACATCCGACACCACCACCACCCCAGCCGCAGCAGCAACATGGTCCTTCGGCCATGGCCATAGACTCTGAGACGGCATATAGACGATCTTTCCAGCCTGGAGTAGGTGAAACGATTCAGCCTGACGAACGCCGCAATTTGAACATGTATGATGCCAGCCTGCAACGTGGATTAAACCGTCTAGATATTAGCCACAAGACGCCCCCTCGTGATAGCGCCGGAAGTTGGGCCTCCGAGGCTAACAGGGCTGTTCAAGCCCAAGCTGAGCGCGTTCAGATGCAAGTCAATCAACCAAGCGTTCGGTTTCAGGATCAGGTACCTCCTTCCCGACAGTTTCCAGCCTCTGTGCATAGTGGTCGATCTCTTCACCAACATACCATGTCAGCGCCGTCAATTGCAACGCCGCGAGAGAATAAAAGGCACGGCTGGTACCACGGACCTGCGCCATCGCAGGCACACGGTGAGCATGTCATGCAGGATCCCCGCGGCGCCCATGTTGATCGCATGGTTCACCCAAACTTCACCGGTTTTAGCGGCTTTCCTGGCAGAGAACAGCCGGCTCAGACCCAACAACAGGACGGAAAAGCAAACCCTGACTCGCTCAGGCGCTTGGAGGCGCTTGTGGCCGTCGCGACGAGCGAAGGAACGACAGCGACAGCTTATTAGAAAAGCAGCTGGTCACTTTTCTTCCCAGAATCAGTACTGGTGGATTCTACTTTCGACTCCAGACTTTGTCTATTATTTCCTACCGGGCGTGTCACGCGCTATGGCCTTTTTTCTTGCTGACACACCTTGCTCCCTTTGGACCATACATGTTTCCTTTTGTTGTACCCGAGTTTCCTCACAAAGACGTGTTTTTTCCCCTTTGGTTTGCAACTTGAAATCGGATCATGACGTGATGAGATACCCACTGGCTGTTATGAGATGGTCAATTGAGAGGCGGCCGTAATACACGATTGGCGGAGAGACTGGGACAGCGCTTAGACGAAGATATCGACGACTCACGTTATGAGGTGGATCAACGGACTGTTGTATGCCGCGGTGTTTGTCGCCGTGATAGCTAATGACCGGCTGAACCTTTTTCTTTCGCGGATGGATTAGCGTTTGTTTGTGATACCCTGATGTTTGATACCAATTCGGAGGGGTTTGTGTGGTGTTTTGTGCATTTTATTTAGGATGCTGGCGTTTAACTAACGACTTTCTTTCACGGATGGATGATTGGATGACGGGATAGGATAGTGCCAATGTGATTGATGACTGAAAATATTGAACTATGGTGACGCAAATGACTACCATTTCCGACGGACAAAGGCAACGGGTCCGAAGTGTGGCCAAGCTGAGATTTCAAACTTTTGTAGCCGGGTACCAGTGGGGGGGGCATGGCATGGCCGTGGACGTGGTTAGTAGTGGGTTGTAGTGGGTTGTAGTCGTGTATGGCTGAGAGCTTGAGGTAGAAATGAAGCAGTAGCTTGAGCAGACTGTGTAGTACTTGGCCATTTCTTGTTTTGCCAGAATGGAATACGAAACCATGACTATTGAAGGATGGTGAGCATGAGAAGTGAAGCTGCCAACAACAGTTCACGCAGCAATGTAAGCGTCTCTAGAGAACCGGACAAGCCGGGGCTGAAGCACTCCTTCCTTGTGCCGTATTCACAAAGCCCTCAGCCGAAGCCATGCAAAAGGTGACGGCAGGACTGCAGTTTGACAACACGGTGCGTTGCTACATGCAGGCATTGGGGGCGTCATCTAGATGATGAGACGGAGGACAAGGACACGGCCCTGTCATGAGGGTCATTACTAGATTTCATAGCGCTAAACTAACCAACACGATTTGCCCTGCGTGTCAGCCCCAACCACTCACTCACCAAACGCGGCTGACCGTGGGACGCAGACGACGCGTCAGTCCTTGCTCGACACATGAACCACAACCTTGCCCCTCGCCGAGCCCGTCTGCAGATGCTCAAAGGCCTCTCGGGCGTCGTCAAACGCAAACGTCTTGTCAATGACGGCCGTCAGCTTGCCCTCGTTGACCCACTGCGCCAGCGCGGCCCAGTCGTCGCGGTTATTCGACGCCATGTACAAGACGACCTTGTTCGTGCCGCCGCCCAGGAACGACGGGCGGAGCAGGGTGGCGACGGCCGCGGCCGCGTGGCCAATGTGCCGACCGGCGGCGACGATGACGAAGACGCCCTCGGGGAGGAGGACGCGGCCGGCAGCCCGGGCGTACAGGCCGGGCGGGTCGCAGCCGACATTGTCGGCGATGAGGCTGAAGACGCGCCCGCGGGCGACGAGCTCGGCGACGACGTCGGCGGCCGTGTAGTCGATGACGTCGTCGGCGCCGAGGGAGCGGCACAGCGCGGCCTTGGCGGGCGAGCACGACACGGTGACGTGGCAGCCCAGCAGCTTGGCGATCTGGATGCCAAAGGTGCCGACGCCGCCGGAGCCGCCGTTGATGAAGACCTTATCGCCGGGCCGGACGTACGGCTTGATGCTCTGGTAGGCCGTGAGCCCGGCGGTGCCCACGGCGGCGGCCACGTCCGGGTCCACGGTGCGCGAGAGCCGCGCGTACCCGTCGCGCGGGACCGTCACGTACTCGGATAGCGAGCCGGGGCGACGCAGCGGCGACAGGCGCGCCATGACGCGGTCGCCGACGAGCACGTCCGTCACGGCGCTGCCCGTTGAGACGACCTCGCCGCTGAGGTCCATGCCGACTGTCTTGGGGAAGGGGAGGATGGCCCGCGCCCCGAAGCCCATTGCTGGCACTTTGTGGTCGGCTGGGTTGATGGCCGCGCTGATGACGCGGACCTGGATCTCGGAGGGCTTGAGGGCCGGCGCGGGGCGCGCGACGGTCGTGAGCTTGAGTGTGTCTTGGACCTCGCCGGGCGTGGCGAGCTGCCATGCCTTCATGTCGGCCATGGTGGCGGCTCTTTTTTTCGAGTAGGGCTTTTGTGGATGGGATGGATTGATGCCAGATGGCTGAGGTGGTGAGGGCAGTGATGCAGCAGTCAAGTTGGGAGGGGGGTCGTCGAGACTCGAGACTCGAGACTGGCTCTGCTTCAGATTATCGATGAGGTTGCTTCGGCCCCGCAATTCCACCGTCGGTGTGAGCCGAGGCAGACGCACCGGCTTGCCGGGGTGGCTGTTGGATCTTGCCGTCTGGGCTTGCTGTAGCTTGGTCGCTCATGTCGAGATGCTTTGGCGATTAGGGGGCCGAGCTATGTCATCTGCAGGTAGGGACTGAAGGTCGCGCAACAATCTGCACCTCGGGAGGTTGACGGGCAAGATTGTGGAGATGGCGGCATTGGCATCTCGGCCCGGTGCACCAGATGGTGCGACACGGCCAATCAGCTTTGCGGGCGCGGACTTGGCGTTGGCGACGCGGGCTTGTATGGCCGAAAGAGGCAAGTGGTTGTGGTTTACACAAGAATGCGTGGTGGGAGGGTGTCTTGTTCGTTGCGTGAGTTTGTCATTCGTAGAGCGAGACTGACAGAACCTGGCATCGACCATGAAGCGTCTGGTTTGACTCTGCTTCAACGCAGTGGCTTGCGCCCGAACAAGGCATGGGCGGCACCGCAACGAGTCCTGCGACACTGCGTAGTTTTGTCGACTTTCCCGCATGGGACCAGCCTTGTTGAACAACAACCGACCTTTCCCTGGTAGCATAACAACACACGGCCTTGATACATGCAGATGTCCTCTCCAGTCCGTCAGACCTCCCCCCATCCTGGATACGTCTCCCATCTCTGTGCCGTGTTCCCGCCCAACACACGGCAAGCACCATGACCATGGCAAACGCTTCCACGCCAAAACAGCGATATACACCCATCTACAACATGGTCGTCTGGCTCGCCAACCTGCTCCTCTGGACATGCCCACCTCTCACCCCTCTCCTCCCGCTCTTCACCAGCGCCCTCGGCACGCACCATCTCCATGTCGGCGTCGAAACAGGCTACTTTGCCTCCAAGGCACCGTTGGGTCTTGGACCTCAACCACGGCAGACGTCCGCATCGTCAGCCTCGTCCCGTGTTGGCGCCAGACAGCACCACCAGCTCGCAAGCAACCATGCCAATCAAAAAAAAAAAAAAAAAAAAAACTGTGGGCGTGTTCCGCCCCGGCCTACCATCGTGTCTTCAAACCGGCAAGAAGGGAATTCAAGCAGGCGGCAACCGCATTCCCACGCCTCATATCGCGCCGCCATTTCCCCCCCATCAACAGGGCATCCAGATTCTGCACCCACCACGCTCATTTATCCGCCATCTTTTTATTAAAAAAAAATTAATAATAAACCACGAAAGGAAGCAAGATTCATTATAATCACTATACAATACGATCATGTTCTCAGCGGACACGAGCGACGCCTCCGCCTCCGCCTCCGCCACCCTCTCTAGGACAACCAGCACACTCACGTCGCCCTCGTCGTCGGCCTCGTGCACGACATCATCGTCCGTCTCCTCCTCGTCGTGCGACTACGAGCGCACCCCCGAGCGCAGGGCCCTCAACCTCTCGCTCGACGTGTACAACACGATACGGCGCGTCTCGGCGCTCCTGCCGGGCGTCATCATCGCCGTCGACGCCTGGTGGATCAAGTCGGACCGGCTGTGCAGGCCCGGCGACGCCGTCTCCCTCTGCGAGATGGTCCTTGAGCTGACCTTTCCCGTGGTGCGGCTGTCCAAGAAGAAGAAGAAGCGACGTGCGGGCTGACTTGTGCTGTTGTCGCGCTTAGGCCCTCTCCGCGTTCCTCTTCGACGTGGCCACCATTATTGTCAACCGCCTCGGCATCCCGGGCGCGTCGACTGTGCCGCTGATCGTCAGTGTCGTGTGCCACTTCGTCTTGACGTTTACCTGCCTCTTCTGCTTCGCGGGGCTGTTCTACATTTTTATGCGCTCCGTCAACTTTTCCTGGCCCGCGGGCATCTTGTTCATCGTCTTGGTGTCTTCTTTGGGGTACGTCTCTGCCCTTCTGAACTTGTACTCGGGTCCGGAACGCTTGCGTCTTGATCAATTGCGGAAACCAGGGGAACTGATGCCGTGCAGAGTCTTGTCTGCCGCTGCCTTTGTGTACGGAGTCATTTCGTGGCGCTAGGAACGGGTATGCATTAGGCTGGAAGCCGACGAGGTTTGAGCAGTGGTATTCTGTAGGTATAGTACACATCATTACATGAGTAGCCTTACTGGCCATACTTTTTCTGTTGGTACATTTTCATCTGCTGAAGAGGTCTCCCCCTCCTTGCATCATGCGTGGCCTTGTAGTGAATCAAGTGGCTGTCATGGTAGGGTTTTCATGCCATCACACTGGGATCCTTTTCACGATGCCAAATCAAAAGGGACAAAGGAAACCTTCGTCTCGTCGAGGTGCATCAGATTCCCACGCCGGCAAACCCCCCACTCGCCGCAAATCTCAGCTGATACTCTCTCAAGTCAGCCCAATGCCGCAGCTCCTCCTCCTCATCCTCTGCCGTCATGTGGTTCGGATCGCCTGCGCGACTCGCCGCCGCAGGACCCGTCTTCTCCAGCTTGATCAGTATGTCAATCAGTTGAGACAAGGCCTCTTCCGACTTGATAGCCACCGGCCCCTTGCGATCTGCCGAGTCGTTCAATAGCGTCGATGCAACCTGCCGGATCTTGTTGATGAGCGACAGTCCGTTGGGTTCCATGTTTCGCTGGGAGATGGACCCCAGGACTTCAAGGAGGTTCTGCACGATTAATTCCCGTTCCGCGGCCATGAGAGCAAAAATCTCTTTATCGTCTGCGTCCTGCAGTGCTCGTTCCTCCTCGCTGCGATCCTCCACGGGGTTATTTTGCTCGTCAGCCAGGTGTACGTCTCGGAGGTTAAAGTACAATTCTACAAAGTACGACCGCGTCGCCAGTTGAGACATGAAGATGTTGGCCTTTTGGATCTCGTACTGCAAGCGACGCCGCTGCGCTGGTTGCGTCTTGATGACGTTGCGGACATCGTGGGACGGCTGTGCGTTTGGCCAGACAGGTGGTACGTATTGCAAGCCCGATTCGTCTAGTGTCGCCAGCGAATTCGCGTCTTCACCCTGTGCTGAAAGCTGCAGTTCTGGCGGAAGGTTGTCGACGATTCCCTTTGCAGCCATCAAGCCATCCCGCAGAAGAATTCGCTGGTCTGCCCAAGGCAACGTGTTCATGCCATACGCAAGCTCCAGGCTCACTACGCCATTCATCGTCGTGTATATGTCGATGCCAAATCGGAATCCTGTCAGCAGTGTGACGGTCCCCTCAGCCTGGTGAATAATCTCATTCGCCAGGACGCAGATGTCGTCGACATTCTCGGGATACGAAGGATAAGGCAAGCTTGGCGTAGATGGTGCAATGACCAAATCCGTCCCAGTGATACCCAATTGAGTCATGGATCTATAAACGTTAATAATGTAGCCATGGCTTGAGCCGGAATTCAACGCGGCCACTTACCTAATGCCCAATAGGAGACACCAGAACAGGCGCTTCCCGATCTGATCCTTGACGTGGTTAAACGGCAGCGGCTCGGTCGAGTACGGATCCGTACCAAAGGTTGGCAAATCTCCCGCGTGTTTTGGCCGCATAAAGCCCAGTTCCCGCATCAAAATCAACGTCTCTGCTAGGAAATGGCGTGCTGGATTCCACTGCAGCGTATAGGCCCCGGCCAACCCGAGGAAGTAGCTCGTACAAGCATCGTCCAACGTCTTGGGTTGCTTCAAGATCCATTTACTACCGCGCGTAAGAAGCGCAATGTCGCGGCATTTTTCCACCAAAACTATGGCCTTGGGGAACAGATGCGTGCTGTGCTGCGCCTTGAGGTGCTCCCTCGCGCTTCTCGGAAAAGACGCGACCAAGGCACCAACCATGCTGGCCAACAATCCCAGAAACTCGGGCCGCGTTCGGTCTTCACGGTTCGCAAACGACTGTCGAAAGGTGGGCTCGTGGGGAAACGGCGCCAAGGGATGTATATAGGTGAAGAAGTCGTCCACGAGAAGCTCCAGCACGGGCATGGGCGCAATGGACTCGGCATCAAGAATGCCATCCGACGAAATGTTCATCAACGCCTTGGCCGCAGTCTGAGGCGACGGGGACGCAGGGGGAAAGCCAGCAGCGGCCATCTCCAGACGCTGCCGCTTCGCCGCCTTGGCCGCTTCGGCATGCTTGTTCGGGGGGCCACGTCTCTTGGTTTCTCGTTCGTATGTGCATTCGACGCCCAGCTCGCGACACGGCCGGCAGGGAATGTTGCTATCGTCGCATTTCACCTTGCGCATGCTGCACATGTCACACGCCCTCCTTAGACGCGTGAGTTTCGGATTGACGGTCGGATCACGCATGACGCCTCCCGTGCCGGCGACCAGATGCTGCTGTGTCATGTCTGGGCCCTGAGCAAGCCCAGGCATGCCCACGCCCTGAGGCTGCTGGGACACCTGGGACACCTGGGACACGGCTTCGGCTGCGACTGCTGCTGCGGCATGTTGAAGAGCTTGCGGGTTTTGGATGGCCTGCGCAGCATCGCTGGCGGCTTGAAGGATCTCTAGGCCATTGCTGGCGTAGGCATGGGCAGTTGCGTGCTGCGACGGTGACGGTGGTGGAGAATCCGACATTTTCGGGCAGAGCAACACGGCCGGCCGGCAAAGGCACGGTTAGAATTGGACGCACGCGACGGTGAAGGTCGCGAAGGCTGATTGTCGGCGGATTTCCGGATGTTGATGAGTTGAAGCGAGGTGACGCCGGCCCAAGGCCCCCAAATTGGTGTTGGACACGTGGATGATCACGTGTTGACAGGTCTACTAGCGGGCTTCTGCACTTGGTCTCTGGCCCAGCCTGTACGATGCCTAGCAGATAAGACTGACTATCTACTTACTCGGTAGGTAGTTAAATTACTTGATGCCTATTCGGGTGGTCTTGTGATGCTATTCACTCCCTGAAGAGTGGTCTGGACAGAAATGCACAATCTTGACCTTGTCAACATCTCTTCTCATAGTCGTAGCGTCTTCCCGAGAGGCTGGTACAGAACTGGCGGGGGTTGGCAAGGATATTGACGGCACGGGCTTATTTTTACACCAGGTACGTATGCAAATGAGCAATAACATGGCTGGATCAAAAAGATTAAATGAATGAAATGTAGATTAGATGGCCATCTTCAAGCACTGCCCCCCTTTTAGCAGCAAATCCTCCACTCAATTCGACAACCCGGTCGGTCGGTAATCGAACCCACTCGCCCACACAGTTCAACACAAACAAAAAGTATCGACACAACATCTGGACGTCCCTGATGTCCGGAACCCCGTGCCTCGGCCCCTCCGTGCCGATATACACGTGTTCAAATCCGGGGAAAACCAAGACAACGGGCTACTTATATTATGGAATTAATCTCTCCGCGCGAATCCTCCAACTTTAAACGCGGTCCCGATAACCGATGTGGCGTCGTTGCCAGATCTGGCAGAGAAACTGGAGCGCGGTAAACCAGGTGATTGGCCGGATCGTACGTCCATACTCTTCTTGGGTGCTTCCACGCCGTGTGTAGACAGATTCGTCCTCGTCTCATGGCGCAGCCCGTTTGGCTGTGCACATTCAAGCTTCTTCATACATATATCCTCGGTCGCGTACCCCTTTTAGGCTCGTACGTACGACAGGAGCGGGTGGACTCGCCCTTTTCTTTTACGTGATTATTCGCAACTTTTGCGGTTTTGCCTGCTCCCAGATGCCCAGAGTCAAGCCTGGCCAGCGTCGGCGTGCAAAGGCGCCCAAGGTCCGTACGGGATGTCGAACATGCAAGTCAGTTTCCCGCGGCGGATGAGTGCGTGTCCGTGGTCCTTTGTGCAGGATGCCATTTCTGCTTCGGAGCTCGGTGTGGATTGAGCCATGCTAATTTGGCAGTTTCGTAGGAGTAAGGCGGCCGGTAGAAATCTCCGTGGCTCGGTAGACGGCTGACTCTGGCACGCAGCTCGCAGAGTGAAATGCGACGAGACGCACCCGGCATGCAAGAGATGTTAGCCTCGTCCGGACTCCCTACTCCCCAAAGTGCTCTTTCTCACAGGTTTCAACGGATTAGGTACCGCCAGCGGCCGCATCTGCGACGGCTACGATCCGCTCCCGGCCAACACTGAGCCGAGATTCATCGCCGTGGTGCCGTCGCTTGTCCGCCGAGAGGAATCCCGCTCCCTGCAGTACTTTTATGAAAAAACCGTCTCTCAAATGACGACTTTTTTCCGGGATGAGTTTTGGACCCGGCATGTGATGCAGGTTGCCGATTCGGAAAAGTGTATCCGGCATTCTCTCGTTGCATTATCGTCCTACCACGAGTCCTTCTCAAGTCCAAAGCCAGCCAGTCGGAACCAATTTGCGTTGCGCCACTATAACATGTCGATTGGCGGGATACTTGGATCGCTGAGGACTTCAGACAATGCGCATATTCATTTAATGTCGTGCATATTGTTCATCTGCATCGAGGTACGGGCGGTTGTTGCCGATATCAAAGCCCGTAAGCTGAGGTCGCATCTCATAGGCATTGCAAGGACACATATCGACGGTAGTGCAACTTGTCAAAGCAGGTTACAAAATTCTCCAAGAACAAAACCAAAACCAACTGGCGATGAATGATGGCGCAAAGCAACGGGAAAAGCCACGCTCTGATGCCAGTGCCTTTTTTGGCTTCGCTGACCGCTTCCTGCGCCGTATAATCGCTCAAATATACATGGTAAGGAAACAAGGCGCAAGGCACAGGGGTTGGCAGCTGATGTGGCGTTGCAGTTAATAAGAGACTTGGACCCGGACATAACAGCCATTGTAACAAGCATTCTGCAGCCCAGCGAGCAGTCGCGCTCCTTTGACTTTGCTTCTCTGGCCGACGCCCAAGAGGAACTCAGTGATATTCGCCTGCAATTCGAGAGGTGTGATATGAGGGGGCTCGTGGGGAAAGTCTCGGCATGGTCTACGGCATTTGAAGAATTCAAATCATTAAACTCTGCCACTCTCAAATCCCGAGGCAACAAGAGAGCAGTGGCTTTGCTAGAACTACAGTCGAGGTATTGCGCGGTTGATATTGCCATCAACTGTGCTGGCGATCAAGCGGACCAGCTCCTCTGGGATCGATACATTGGCGCCTTCACCGATATGCTGGATTATGCCGAGAAAGCAATGGATCTGCAGGATGCAGATGTGAAAGGTCAGGCAAGTTGTTCACCTCAGTTCCACATGCACTCCGGTACAGTGCCGGTGCTATACGGGATAATTGCGAAATGCCGAGACCCGACGATTCGCAGACGCGCTATCGGGCTCATGACCTCCCGTCCTCTGCAAGAAGGCGTGTGGAACAACAATCTTGTGCTGGGGGTTGCACGGAGGATTATGGCCACTGAGGAGGGTAGTCTTGGTCCATGGCCGGCATCGTGCAAAGACATCCCTGCCGAGTCTAGAGTTCGTTCCATTGCCGTTGCAGCAGGTGCAGGTGATCACCAGTATATGGTGGGCTACCAGCTAGGTCGGGGCTGGCGGTGGGAGGAGTCTGATTACATTGCGGATTGTGTATGAATGGGCTGTCCCAGTCCGACGCGAAACCGAGGGGTCGATTCATCATCCATTGAGCGATACTTGTGATGTCGAGGGCTGATGAGTTGGTAGTGTGATACTTTGTACATATCTCATATCAGCCGGCCACGTTCTAAGCATGAACCCGAGCGGTCAAGCTATTGATCGGATGTGAATTATCGGATCAATGTGTTGTTGGCCTAAATGGGTGTGGAGCCGACACTCATCTGGTGCACCGATGCCGTTGATGGGCGTACCTCGCTTCCGTAACCGAGCCACGTCGTTCTTAGCCATCCCATCTTTTAGGAATAAATCTTATGTAGATCTAATAGTTCAGATGCACATAAGATAGGGACCTCCCTCAAGTAGAAATCTGGTACGAGCTGTCCAATCGGGTGCCCGTCGATATCGTAGCCGGCTTCCATTTTGGGCCCATGATGGCCTCAACCGCCGGCAGGCCCACTTGGCCGTCAGTGCGGATATTGTTCTTCGGCCCTGCACGCGCGCACGGTCTGTGTGATATGGGCTAAGGCGCGGGCGACCAAGATGATCATTGTCCGCTAGACCAGGAACAGACGGTATGGTTCGTCCGTGTCCTTGAACCGTGGCCAAACCCATGTCGCGGGACGTCGGTAAAATTCTAATGCCCCTGACGACTGATCGCCAAGGTAGCTTTCTCTAGGCCTCGGATCTCCTTGAATGTCTTGACGGCAAATGAGAGCCGATGGCCAATCACGATGAAATAGTACATTAGTAGATTCATTCCGAGACATTGGATGAGTCGCTCCATAAAGTCGAGCGTGTCCCGCTAAGAAAAGAACCGCGTCGTATGGTGTGCTACCATTGTTTGTTTTCGCTGTAAGGCGTCCGTCATGGTCATACCGCATCTTTAAATCCTCAATTGCCAGCCCTCTCCTCGCTGATTGAGGTAAGACTGATAATACAGAGCACAAGATCGCGACAAGCCTACGAGCCATGGAGCTGCAATCGTTTTTGTCGTGGCTTCTTGGTCTGTTTGTCGTGTTCCTCTCATCTGTGCCCGGAGTACTTGCTCTGCCGGGTTCATTCCCTGAGGCACACGGCCCAGACTGGTCAAAAATTCATTCACGATTTGCGTCTCGCTCTCAGAAAAACTCGACGCAGGACAAGTACCTCATTGGTACTGGGAAAGCAGACATCACAGGACCCGCGGCCGATATCATCCTTACCGGCTATGCAAACCTCGAGCAGGTCGGCGGCGGTATTCGCCAGAGGCTGTTCAGCCGAGCTTTTATCATCGGCGATGTGAACAACCCCGAAGACAGGATTGCCTATGTTGTTCTTGACAATCTGGTCGGAGATACAGCTATCCGCTTTGGGGTTTTGGATGCACTCAAAGGCATGGGCGCCCCTTATTCTGTCTATGGCCAGAGCAACGTTGCGCTTGCGGCAGCACATAGCCATTCCGCGCCCGGTGGTTGGAACAACTACCTAGTTCCTCAAATTCCGTGCTTGGGCTTCACCCCAGAAAGCTATCAGGCCATTGTTGACGGCGCGGTACTGTCCATCAAACGAGCACACGAAAGTCTCCAAGAGGTGAGGATCCAGAGCCCATAGTTCTTTTTTGAACCTGTCGTGTCCAGCTTGCGCAATGCCAAAGAATTATTAGTATGGCAGCTAACATCTTGTACGCAAGGGATACCTTGATGTTGGCACCACTGAGATTACGGATGCTTCCATAAATAGATCACAATGGTCCTACTTACAAAACCCTGCCGAGGAACGAGCCAGGTATAGTGCGTCGACCGACACAACCATGACTTTGTTGCGCTTCACCAGAGCCTCGGATAACAAAATAACTGGATTGCTGAACTGGTTTCCGGTGCATGGTACATCGCTCTACCGAAATAATACCCATGTTGCGGGCGACAATAAAGGACTAGCAGCATGGATGACAGAACAAGCGATGAAGGAAGATTCTGCATTTGCTAGCAATTTTGTAGCAGCGTTTAGTCAAGCAAACCTTGGTGATGCTACCCCCAATACAGAGGGGGCTTGGTGTGAAGACGGATCTGGCAAACAGTGTGATTTTGAGACTGCAACATGTGCAGATGGAACTGTTGCAAAATGCCAAGGCCGTGGTCCTCACTGGCAAGTTCAAGACCAAGGCGCAAGCAGCTGCCATGAAATTGCACTTCGCCAACTGAGGGGTGTGAAAGAGATTTTGGTGAGTATAAATGTGCACTCCCGTGGGCTTTCCTGTTTGAGAAACACGCTGACCTGGTCCGCTAGACTTCCATGTCCAAATCTTCCACTCCTGTTCAGGGGCCTACGGTTAAGTCGTTTCACTTCTTCCACAATATGGAATATTGGCAATTCACATTGCCGAACGGGGAGGCTGCCATGACTTGCCCTGCCGCACTTGGGTACGCCTTTGCTGCTGGGACGACGGATGGCCGAGGCGAGTTTGACTTCATTCAAGGGGACAACGGTAAACCACACAACAAGGAGTGGGATTTTCTTACGCACCTCATCAAGAATCCATCCCAGCGTCAAGCAGACTGCCAAAAGCCCAAGCACATATTCCTTAGTGCAGGAGAGCTTAAAGATCCGTATGAATGGGAACCAAGCATCGTGGATGTCATGATGTTTCGAGTCGGTCAACT
Organism: Metarhizium guizhouense ARSEF 977; assembly: GCA_000814955.1. Lineage (NCBI taxonomy): Eukaryota > Fungi > Ascomycota > Sordariomycetes > Hypocreales > Clavicipitaceae > Metarhizium > Metarhizium guizhouense. The sequence goes on along the minus strand of AZNH01000055.1, from coordinate 108,114 downwards.
GGTTATGATCCTGAGCCCCAGTGAGGTTACCACGATGAGTGGCCGGCGGTGGAAGGAAGCCGTTGGGAAACAGGCAACTTCATTTGTCGATGACCCAATTGTCGTTCTGGGCAGCCCGGCCAATACTTATGCGCACTACGTCGCGACGCCCGAGGAGTACGATGTTCAGCGTTATGAAGGCGCTTCAACAATATTTGGCCGCCATGAACTCGACGCTTATATCAATCTCACAGTCAGCAATATGCATTACTTGAAGCCCGACGCCACAGAAAAGCCAGAGCAAGGAAAGTTGCCACCAGATAATAGGAAGAAGTCGTTTAATTTCGTTTTGCCTGTGATTTACGACACAGCACCTCTTTTCAAACAGTTTGGCCAGGTCTTAACGCAGCCCCAAGCCAGGTATAAACGTGGCGATGTTGTCAAAGCCAAGTTTCAGGGGGCGAATCCACGGAATAATCTTCGCCTCGAGGGAACTTTCGCGGCGGTTGAGAAACAGGGCCAAGACGGGACGTGGAGCCAAGTCGCCGACGATGCGGACTGGTATCTCGTGTATACGTGGCGGCGCACAAGCACTCTCCTAGGACACAGCGAAGTCGACTTTACATGGGATACGTCGGGGAACGCTGTGCCAGGAAGATATCGATTCAAGTACTACGGCGATGCTAAGAAGCCTGGTTCGGGCATTGAAGCGTTCACTGGAACTAGTAATCAATTCGATATCAGTTAGTTTTCTAGCCGAGATAGCACGGAATAATGGAATATCGGTGTTTTTGGCGGAGCCTGGATTTCAGTAAAAGCTTCGTCTGGCTGCTGGCCCAACGCTGGTCCCCCACTGGAACTAGCGAATCTAGGATCCGGAATGTTGGGAAATGTGATTGTTTCGTAGACTAGTGATGCAGCAAACGGCGGGCTGTTTGCTGCCCAACTACCGTGCCTCCTTGACGGACGCACAGCTCACTCTTTGTCAAAGCCAAAGGGCATCTTGCTGGCATTGCGGCCTCACCGCAACTTGTGACTTCGTCCCACAGATGGGCTGGTTTAGGTGTCTTGGACCCTGCAGCCTCACTTGGCACGGGAGTAGGGTGATATCTGCTGCATGTTGGATGCGTGGTGGCTTTGGCAAGATCCATTGGCGTAAATACACACGTATGCAGAGAATCGTCGCTGCGAGGTGCCAAACCACCAAGCCCTGACCAATACCGGCTAGTGGAGAACGGTGCTGCAACGGATAAAGAGACCCCTGCATCCGGATTAAAGCCGAGAGCAAATTTCGGCTGCGCGGTGGCGATGAGGTGAGATGGGTTGCAAGAGATTGCGAAGACGAGATTGAGACCATGATGTTTTGGAATGCAAATGTCAAGGTTACGTGGAAATGTTGCGGTGGAAGGCACGCCGGTCGTGCCTGCCCCTCATTGCTCGTGCCCCTCCACGACGCGGTGGTCTCGCTGGCATGTCACGTACTGGACAAAGGAGGTCATGCAGGCTCTTTATTCCTCGCATTGATTTTCGTCACACGAGCAGCGTGACACGTTGAAACGATCCATGATGATGACAAGACGGCCATGCAGCTCGATGCAGCCTTCAAACCCACCAACGGAAGCTGGCAACGTTGCCCAAATGCTGGCCACGGTCATGCATTCCAGACAAATCTATTAGCAAAGCGAAATCACGAACAGGCCACAGAATCCATGTGCCGCGACAGGGCTGACAGATCCGGCGGCGCAAGGGCCAGGGTTACGAGGGGCTGCTTGATCGCTGAGTGCTGGATCAAGAGTGGGAAGGAGTTGCTCCGTATTGTGAACAGGATCTCTTCTCGTCCGGCAGACTGCAACTACTATTTGAACGGGCGGGGAGCATCGTTCTCTCGACATCTTCCAACTGGGAGATCGACTTGCAAGCAAAATAAGACTGGCGAATCGGCCTTGGCGCCTTCACATGCTCCCCATTTGGCCGCACGTTAGATCCACAAGATTGAACTCTAGAGCTCTTTGGACAAGCAACTCCTGGCTTGTCTGGAGTCAGTCCCCCAGAGTTGTGAACGCAACCCGAGGCAACTAGAAGCGGCGACGCCGGCCGGTGCTTGCGACTGCGACGCGGTTTCCCCTGGCCTACAACTCCAACTCTCTCCAAACTTGATATTGATACTTGTGTTGGGGGAGCCAGCTGACGGTCCAAATTGCGTCGCCAACTACTCTCCGTACTTGGTACCCGAGTGGTTGAACACCAGTAAGGTACTGTTGAGTTGGATCAAGAGCCCAGACCCTGGCGAGGTGTTCGAGCTGACTTTGGCCATCCTTCCAGAATCTCAAAGCTTTCGTTGCGTTTGCTTCAAGGTTCCTCCACAACCACCGTTTCAACGTTTGAACGATCCTCTTCACCACCCAGCCACAACGGCTGCATACAAACCTCGGCATCAACAGACAGCAGCAGTGACGCAACAAACCCCCCTAGCCAGCAAGCCAGCAAAGCCAGTGGACACTGGACACCAATAGACGCAGCCACGATACCAATCTCGCTGGTGCCCATATCCTGGACCAGAGTTCCTTGCCTCCTTGTCCCATTTTCCCTCGGGTGGGACCTGGCCAGCGTCATACCCCTCACTCACCCAATCCAGGCCCAGTCCCATCCAATTCGCAGCTCGACCCAACACAGTCGAGCCTTCTGCGTCTCCTCTCCGAACCCGTCGAGACTCGAGTTTCTCCCATCAGCCTCTGCCCGCGACAACCACGACGATACACACTCCCGAGCTTGCTTGCTCCCGCGATGGCGCGCCGTGAATCTCTCTCAGAGATTCGCGCCGCCAACCCGGATTTAGGCCTTAGCGGCAACATCATCTCTGTCGCATTCAACATCCCCTACTCCTTCACCTACCGCAAGGGAGGCGATTGGGTAAGAACCAGCCCCATTGCAGAATTCCAACCGTCCATGATTGAGATTCTTATTTTTTGTTGCTGTTGTACTCTCGGAACTGACATCATCGCCTCCAACAGGCCCTGAGACCCCGCCGAGGCCAATCCGCGCTTTTCGACTCCTTTGCCTACCTTTCTTCCAATGCCACGCCGTGGAATCACACTCTTGTGGCCTGGACCGGCGAGATAGACTCTCCTCAGGAGACGCCTGTTTCTTCCGCCGCATCCTCTGGGCAGACGCCGAGCAGCAATATATCTGGGCAAACGACCGTGCGCATCTCCTCCCTGAATGCTCTCTCAGCTCCTGTTCCAGTTGATGGTACTACGCGGCTTCCTACGCCACCTCCCCTTGACGGCCTTTGGCTACCGAAAGCCGACCAAGCCAAACTGGAGTATGCCCTTTCTCACAGCAAAACCATTCGGACAGTGCCAGTATGGCTCTCGGACGAGGCGGACGATTCCGAGGATGGCGTCGTGTTGAAGGACCAGTCAAGGTGGCGGCGGTACGCACACCACGATCTATATTCCTTGTTCCACTACAAACAACACGAACCTACGGATGGTCGCAAGGAGCGCATCCAGTGGGCAGACTATTATCGCATGAACCAGAAATTTGCGAATAAAATCATTGAAATCTACAAGCCCGGCGACATTGTTATAGTCCATGACTTTTACCTGATGCTTCTCCCCAGCATGTTGCGCCAACGGAACCAGAATATGTACATATCATTCTTCCTACACTCTCCGTTCCCTAGCAGTGAGTTCCTGCGGTGCCTCCCGCGGCGAAAAGAGGTGTTGGAAGGAGTTCTCGGGGCCAACTTGGTAGGGTTCCAGTCGTACAGCTACTCGCGGCATTTTTTGAGCTGCTGCACCCGCATTCTTGGGTTTCCCTCTGATACCCTTGGCATCGATGCCTACGGGACTAGGGTTCAGGTAGGCGTCTTTCCTATAGGCATTGACGCTGCCAAGGTGGAGACGCACGCGTGGGCTGATTCCGTGAATGAGAAATACGATGCTTTGAAGAAGATGTATGCTGGGAAAAAGATCATTGTTGGTCGTGATAGGCTCGACAGTGTCCGTGGTGTGGCACAGAAGCTTCAAGCATTTGAGCGGTTCCTTGAAATGTACCCTGAGTGGAGAGAAAAGGTGGTTTTGATCCAGGTCACTTCTCCAACCACGGTAGAGGCCGAAAAGGACGATGACGAGAGCAAGATTGCTACAAGAGTGAACGAACTGGTCATGAAGATCAACGGGGAGTTTGGCAGCTTGGGATTCTCTCCTGTGCAGCACTACCCACAATACTTGGACCAAGACGAGTACTTTGCTCTACTCAGAGCCGGCGACATTGGTTTAATCACTTCAGTCCGAGACGGTATGAACACGACGAGTTTAGAGTACATTGTCTGCCAAAGACAGGGCAACGGGCCGCTCATCCTCTCAGAGTTCAGCGGGACCGCGGGAAGTCTCAGTGACGCAATTCACATCAACCCCTGGGATTTGACTGGTGTTGCGGAAAAGATCAATAGCGCGCTTACAATGTCGGATGGCGAGCGAAGCGGAATGCAGTCTCGCTTGTACAAGCACGTGACGACATACAATGTGCAAGCGTGGATTAACAAGTTTATTCGCAAGGTGTACAATGTGCTGGGCGAAACCAACACGGCCAATGCGACGCCTCTTCTTGACCGTGCGGTCTTATTGTCCAAGTACAGATCGGCGGGCAAACGACTATTCATGTTCGATTACGACGGTACGTTGACGCCAATCGTCCGAGAGCCCAGCGCGGCGATTCCGTCTGAACGCATCATCCAATCCCTCAAGCGCCTTGCCGGTGACCCCAAGAATGCGGTATGGATTATTTCTGGTCGAGACCAGGAGTTCCTCGGGCAGCACCTGGGCCACATTTCTCAACTTGGATTTTCGGCCGAACATGGCAGTTTTATGAGGGATCCCGGGTCAGAGGAGTGGATTAACCTGGCGGAGAAGTTTGACATGGGATGGCAGGTCGAGGCTATGGAGGTGTTCCAGAAATACACCGACAGAGTCCCTGGTAAGGCAGCTGGACATTATCCCGAGATTTGACATGGGCTAATCAAAGCAACAGGGTCGTTCATTGAGCGGAAGCGATGCGCACTTACATGGCACTACAGACTTGCAGATCCAGAGCAGGGTGTGCACATGGCGCGAGAATGCCACAAGGAACTTGAAAGTACGGTGGGCACCAAATGGGATGTTGAAGTTATGCCAGGCAAGGCAAACGTGGAAGTTCGACCCACCTTCATCAACAAGGGCGAGATCGCCAAGCGGCTCATCGCGACGTACCACAACCCAGAGCGTGCACCGTCAGAACTCGACCCCAACCCAGGGCGTGTTGAGTTTGCGCTCTGCATGGGCGACGACTTTACGGACGAGGACATGTTCCGCAGCTTAAACGGGGCCACTGGCGAAGTGTTGCATCCAGACCACGTCTTTACTGTGACTGTGGGGGCGAGCACAAAGGTGACACTGGCCAAGTGGCACCTGCTTGAGCCTGAAGACGTGATTGAATGTGTGGCGTTGCTCGCAGGCGTTGGGGATGCATCGGCCCTAAAGCAAATGGGCGAGGTTAACCTGGCTGCGCTGAGCACTGTAGAGGGACAGATTCCCCCATCGGAGAAGGCGGGCATTCTAAACTGATGAGGCAAACATGAAGCAGGGACGGGGCTCTCTTTGCGTGGCAGCGGGGTTTTAGATGACATGATGCTTTTTGGCCCGAGGGGGAGCTACACAAGGATCACCATGGACGCATTGGAACTACAGGAAGAATTAGACAAGGGCGTTTGATAGATGCACAAGGCGCCGAAGAATCAAGCGCAAGAATAGAAGAGATACACAACATGATGATGGCATTTTTTGTTTACCTATAGGCTGTCTTGGAGTTGGCTTGAAGATGGGAATTGCTCCAGCGCCGTTGCGGCGACATGGAAAGACGGCGCAGTGTTGTCCTGGCGGGCTTGGAGCACGCAGAGCCGTTTGCTTACGCTATTGACTGTGACGCCGTTGGTTGGCAAACGTCATTCCAGCACAAGACTGACAAAGCGGCGGTTCAGCAGTGGCCGCGGCGGAAGCGGTTAGCCCCAGTGCCAGTTTTTTATTCCCGGCAAAAGCGTCCCACCGGCATTGAACCAACGACGTCATGCTTTTTTTTCCGCCCGAAGTTGCCGGCCGGCGTGGCGTCGCCCGCTCAACCCCGCCACTGCCGGACCGAGTGTGCGAATCAAAAAAAAAATAAAATAAAATAAAAAATGAGCATGCGACTTTTTTTGGAAAAGGGTCCAGAATCGCATCTATTTCCACAGACTTGGTCACGGGGACAGTTGCGCAATTTTTTTTCTAGACTCGGAAGATCTTGAGACGTGTACTTGGGGCGGCGGGGTCTCGAAAAAGCACTTGACCTCTTCGGCGATGGTGGAGACTCGGTGCTTCGGCGGCGGCTTAAGACGTCACGATGGGGAAAGGCCGATACACGCTCCTCTAGGGAATGCTGGGAATGCTGGGCTGGCACTGTCCGCAATGGCACAATGCCCTTGTCGAGGACGAACGCGTCTTGTCTCAGCGGCAAAGTCGATTGGCGAGGGGCACGATGGCCGGTCCTGGGAAGAAGCATTGATGCTTACGGCACGCTTTGCTCAACAGAGACGGACCGATTGAGGCGGCGGATCCCCTTCTTGTTTCTGGAGCACCACCCCGGTACCCCGTGGTGCCCCGTGGTTTCCCCGTGGCCGGGTCCTCCGTGAGGTGACTGACGGTGTGGAGGAGAACGTGGTTGTCGACTTGGGGCCCCGTTGCTACAGACGAGACGATGCGACGTGCGTATAAAGGGGGTTTTGTGCCTGGTTCATGGCGCTCTTTTGTGCTGGTTTCCCATTGTTCTGTACAGGGACATTTTTTTATATATATATTCACGCACCGCACGACAAATCTTGCTCTTGGCCGCCATGAAGGGCTTCATGACGGTTCGATTCGACCATGTCAATCCCGCGTCTGAGAAGTCCAACCAGAATGACGTGCGCAGCTCGTTGGCCGGGCTGGATTACTCGCCGCTGCCGAGGCTGACGATGCGGTCTCTAGCCATGGGCTGTCTGGTCAGCATGGGCGGACTGATGTAAGTGTTTTTTTTTTTGTCTTCGTTTGTCCAGGCGGCTTATACGTGGCAGTTTCGGCTACGACACGGGCCAGATTTCCGGATTCCTCGAGATGCCCGACTTCCTGGAGCGGTTCGGCATGACCAACCCCGACAACGGGCAAAAGTACTTTTCGGCGGTGCGCTCGGGGCTCATCGTGTCGCTGCTGTCCATCGGCACGCTCATCGGGGCGCTGGCGGCGGCGCCGGTGGCGGACCGCATCGGGCGCAAGCCGTCGGTGTCGATATGGTGCCTGGTGACGTCGGCCGGGTTCGTGGTGCAGATTGCGGCCGTGACGGCGTGGTACCAGGTCATGATTGGGCGCTTCGTCGCCGGGCTGGGCGTGGGCGCGCTGAGCCTCCTGGTGCCCATGTACCAGGCCGAGACGGCGCCGCCCTGGATCCGCGGCGCCATGGTGTGCGCGTACCAGCTCTTCATCACCATGGGCATCTTCCTCGCCGCCACCTTCAACTACGGCACCGTGACGCACCACCCCGGCGACTCGGCCAGCTGGCGCGTCGTCATCGGCCTGGGCTGGGTGTGGACGCTGGTCCTGGGGCTGGGCATCCTGGCCTTTCCCGAGACGCCGCGCTTCGATTTCCGCCACGGCCGCGCCGACCGCGCCGCCGACACCATATGTAAAGTGTACGGCGCCGGGCCCAACCACTGGGCCGTCCACACGCAGCTCGAGGAGATTGAGGCCAAGCTGCGCGCCGAGGACACGGTCAAGCTCGGCCCCGTGCGCGAGTTTGCCGCCATGTTCGCCGCGCCCAAGATGGCGCGCCGCATCGCGCTCGGCGTCGCCCTCCAAATGTTCCAGCAGCTCACGGGCGCCAACTACTTCTTCTACTACGGCACCACCATCTTCCGCTCCGTCCAGATCAACAGCTTCGTGACGCAAATCATCCTCAACACCATCAACTTCCTCGTCACCTTCATCGGGCTCTACATCGTCGAGCACTTTGGCCGGCGCAAGTCGCTCATGGCCGGGTCCGCCTGGATGTTTGCGTGCTTCATCGTCTTCGCCACCGTCGGCCACTTCCGCTTCGACCGCGAGGACCCGCAGCGCACGCCCGCCGAGGGTATTGTTCTCATCGTCTTTGCCTGCCTCTTCATCCTCGGCTTCGCCACCACCTGGGGCCCCATGGTCTGGGCCATCCAGGCCGAGCTGTTCCCCTCGCGCTTCCGCGCCAAGGCCATGGCCCTCGGCACCGCCTCCAACTGGATCTGGAACTTTTGCATCGGCTTCTTCTCCACCTTCATCTTCAACGCCATCGACTTCCAGTACGGCTACGTCTTTGCCGCCTGCAACGTCGTCGGCGGCCTGATTGTCTTCTTCTTCGTCGTCGAGGGCCAGGGCCGCACCCTCGAGGAGATTGACACCATGTACCTCGAGGGCGTGACGCCCTGGAAGAGCGCGGCCTGGGTGCCGCCCCCGGCCGAGCACATGGCCCGCATTCGGAGGGAGGCCGGTGCTGATTTGGAGGCGGTGGCGGCGGCGGCGGCGGCGGCGCCCGGCCCCAGGGACGGTGGTACGGGTGGCGCGCGAACGGAGGGCAAGGAGAATGGCGACGAGGCGCCGCATCACGAGGAGAGGGTGTAGTATAATGTATTTCTTTGCTTGTATATGATCCCCCCTTGTATTTTACGCAAAATGTAGCGATGGACTGTTTTTTCTTTTTTCATTTCATGTTTGATTATGTATTTTTCACGGCGATATTAGTGAAATATGTGTATAACAAGACTTCATTCAATGTCTATTGTGAACTCCGTGACGGCTCTAACTATCTAGTGCAAAACACCTCTCGCTGCTGTCTGCATTGTTCCCCCACCAGTGTGGCATATTCACAATCTTGCCCGCCCCAAAGCACAGAAAGATGAGCAGCATGTTAAAGTTGAAGCCTGCGTCAAACGCCGCCGCCAGCATGTAGTTCCACCTCGCCCACAGCTCGTACTTATACCTGTAGCACCAGAACATGACGACGAAGCCGCCCAGGAAGCTGGAGAAGTAGCCCGTGCTAATGTTCCCGTAAAAGGTGGACATGCTGGAGAAGAAGATGGTTGTGTTGAAGAGGTTGAACTTGGCCCGGGGGAACTTTTTATGCAGGAGGAACAGGACGACGGGCGCGGCGGCGCCGACGAGGAACCCGTAGGGAACCACCTTGAAGAGATGTTGCTGAAACAGGCGCCGGGGCCCGACGAGCACGTACTGCACGCCCAGGGTGAGGCTGGACGCGAGCGACTGCCCCGTCCACTGGTGCGTGGGGTCCTCCTTGACGCCGGCGAGGTAGTCGAACTTGGTGTCGAGGACCCAGCGGATGACGGCGTAGTCGATGGGGATGCCGATGAGGGAGCCGAAGATTTGGGAGAAGAAGACGGCCTTGGGCGGGACGTGCATGTAGTGGCCAATCTTCATGTCCTGCAGGTTGAGCTGGGCGCGGTACCAGGCGTCGCCGGCGACGGAGCCGTAGGCCGACGCGCCGCACGGGTTCTTCCACCCGGACACGGCGTTGATCATGAGCCCGTACAGCAGCTCGTTGGTCGACCCGATGGCGAGCTGGAAGTTGGACAGCGCGTACAGCCAGCCCAGCGGCACCACCACCACGGCCCCCGTCGCGATGCCCACAAAGTACGTCCACACGGGGATGAAGATGAGCCCCCGCGCGCAAATGACCACCATGATGACGAGCGACACGGCAAACAGCGCCGCGAACCACCAGAAGGGTATCTCGTCGTACGGCCGCTGCAGCACGTTGATCTGGTCGTCGTACTGCTCCGTCACCTTGCGGCCGTCCCTGGCCGTCCGCCGCTCCAGGAACTTTTCCACGCTGGCCCGGACCTGCCTGAAGCCGAACAGCGCCATCCACACCAGCGCCGACGCGTAGGCCGCATAGTCGAAGAACATGTTCCACAGGTACTGCGCGCCGACGTAGAGGTCCCCGTGTTGCGCGTACGCAGTCGTGTTGAGGCGCATGTCGGGCGTGAGCAGTTCCGAAAGAGGGTACCTGGTGCCGTTTTCTACAAGCGTTTAGCCAACCACCATGAAAAAAAAATAAACCACGCCCAGGACCGCGGCCAGACTCACCCAGAAAGACGCGGTTCGACATCAGGCCGTGGTTCCAGCTCGCCAGGTTCCCCCACTTGGCCGCCGGCAGCAGCACCCAGCAGTTGACGGCAAAGGCGACAAACATGATGACCTGCGTCCACCACGGCGTCAGGAACAGGCTCGCGCCCGAGGCGATGCTGGACCAGTCCAGCGACAGGTTGAGGAAGCCCATGCCGCCGAAGCCCGCGCCGACAAAGTTGGCGACGGGGCTGCGCGGCGCCACCCAGCACAGGAACGCCAGCGACCCGAGCATGGGGAAGACGAACTCGGGGAGGAACTGCCACAGGATAACGGCCACGAGCACGCCGAAGAAGACGCGCATCTGCTTGCTCGAGAGGCGTGACGGGTTCTCGCGCTGCTTCTTTTGCGTCTCAAAGAGCGCCGTCTGGCAGAGGCTGTAGTTTACGTCTTTTGTGTAAGCCATTGCGAGAAGCTAGGACGTTTTTTTTTTTTTGGAGGGGGACTCTTACGCTTGAAACCAAGGGTACTGCGGATCGTAGATGAGAAACTGCCTCGCCAGCGCCGCGTACGAGTACCCTGTCCACGTAATGGCCAGCATGAAGAAGACGGCCACGGCGCCGTTGACCCGCTCGCCAAAGTACAGCTCCGACATGGAGATGGGCGTGTAGCCCAGGTTGTACGTGGCGCCCGAGGCGGCGGAAATGGTCACCAGCACATGCTCCTTTGTGCTGAAGGGGCCCGGGTTCAGGCTGAAGCCGTACCGCGTCAGGGGGATGCGGACGCGCCACGCCGGCAGCACCTTTGCCAGCCACACGCCCACGTAGTTGGAGGCGATCTGGACAAAGAAGACGGAGTAGGGCGCGTACGTGGTGCGAAAGTGCGCCATCTGCGAGAGAAACGCGCCGGGGGCGACGAAGAGAATCGTCAGCAGGAAGTAGCGGAACGTGAGCGTCGGCTCCGTCGTGTCGTCCTTGAAGCTGACGATGCGCCGCACGTAGGGCGGGATGTCGCGGACCCGCGGGTCGTCCTCCGAGACGGCCTCTTCCTCGCCGTTGGCGTTGACCACATTGTACAGCACGCGGGCGCCGTTGTTCTCGGCGTCCTTGCTGAGCGAGTCGCTGTGCTGGTCGGCGGCGATCTGGGGCCCTGCCTTCTCGTCGACGCCCACGGCGGCGGCTGCGTCTTCCGTGACGACGGTGGGCTGGGCCGCCACGGCGTCGGACAGCGGCTCGTCTAGCTGGCCTGGTGCCATTGTTGATGGCGTTTCGGACAGATCCTTGAAGGAGGGAGTCGCGGGAGGGGGGCGTCGGGAAAGGTCGATCAACTTGAACTTTCTTGGCTGGCTGATCCTGCTGGGCCAGGACGTGCCTATTTATTGACCACGATTCTGTCTGGGTTACATTCTTTTCGTTAGACTCGCGTGTAGGAGCACGAGCTGTGGCTCCGGAACGGCCCCATGCCCCATTGCCGATGGCAACATTTGAATTGACGCTTATCGAGTTGGCTCCTGCGCTAGAGCCCACCGATGGATGGTCAATATATCATGTCGAGCACGACCTCGACGATTCGGCTTAGGCGGCTCGTGTCAACCCCGCAGAAACATGCCTCGCCAAAGGTGGTGTCACCAATAAGCTCTCCCGGGTGGAGGGTAGGCTCAGCACGCAATTGGCAATAATACAAGGGTTTGCAGTCACCCAACTCCAAGTTGGACCGTCTCACGAACGACATGCTCTGTGGTTGTGGTTGTGAAGAAGGGCCTGCTGAATTTGGGTACTGCAAGCCACATTGGTCAGCCAAGCCGGCCCGATCCCCTCTGGTCCACACCCAAAGGACCAAGAGATGTGATCAGATCCAAGACGGACGCCACTGATGGGTTATAGATTGGCGGCTTACGGGCGTCGGCGGCGCTTCGGGAAGGGCTTTCTGATGCCAGCCCGCCCATCTTGATTCTCTACATGATGCCTCCTCCCATTCCCGCCGTTGGCTCGAGGCCTTGTGACCGTCATTCCATGGAATGGTCCAACGGCATTGTGGCTTGACATGTTTGGCTTTTGCCCGTCACTGGTGTTTCTCCTGGAGCTGGCCCGGTCGCGAAAAACAGCCGACTTTTTCATGGTCAACTGTTTGACGGAACTTTTGCAATCGGGGTGCCGGCGCGAATCCATACTGGAAACGGGGCGTTGGGGAAATGTCGTCCTGTTTCTGGAGGGTTTGGAAGATTCGAAAAGGTCGTCAGAAATGGTGTGATTGACGGAGTGGGGATCTGGGGTTTCATTGAGCCGCGGCTCGGAGGAGACGGACATGGACATTACCTGAGTACTCGGTACAATCAATGGTTTCTGGAATCGACATGTTCAAAGACGGGTGTTGGGCAGTTGAAGGGCTCCAGGTGGAAGCGCGTTGGTTGCTACTTGGGAACGAATGTATGCATTGCGAGGCAAAAAGCGTCAAGTCTGGTTTGAAATTCCCCAGGGCAGGGGGTTGTGAACCGACGACGCGCCCATTTTGGGCTAGCGGGCGGCCGTCACGCTGTACGTACCTTTGGGTGGGTGCATTGACAGCACCGGACATTTTGATTGATTGATTGAGAGTACTCCGTAGAGCTGCTGCGCTGCACATGTGGAAAATGACAGTCACACGCCTCCAGCTACACAGGTATATATAATAGATCAATTCCCTAGTACCAATGCAGCGTTTTGCTTTAGAACCAATGCGGACAGGCTTTAGTCTTGTGACAGCTCCCATACCTACATTTCCTTGTTATGTCAATCTTTTACAGTGGCAGCCCGAGCCATTAATTTCCCGGCTACAGTCTTGTTGAACATCGACTCTGTCAATTTTAACCAAGCTTTTGGTCTTCACTCTAGCTACCCTAAAGCTCTTATGCAAATGTCTGGTGCCTGTGGGGCTGCCGGCGGAAAAACCTGGCGACCGCGGCCCTGGGAAAAAGCTGACCGCGGACCCGAGAGCTTGTGAGCTCTCTTTTTCTTATTTTACTTCACTTTTTACTTTGACATGTAAATGCTGACAATAATTGCATAGCTAATTGCTAGTATACTGTCATGGTTTGGGATTTGCCCAACCTTGGCTGTTGACATAGGCTGTATGGCGTGACATTGGCGTCAAGTCGATTGAGTCTGGAGATGCTGGCACTTTTGCCTCTACGGCATTCAATGTTGGGTCAGGTTTGGGCCGACACTCCCCGTGGTCGCTGTGGGGTTACTCCTTAATACGTCCGGTACTTGATCCTTAAACTAAATTGTATCATTGAAACGTCCTTTTTTGATACCAGTCATTAATCGAATTTGATAAAGAATAACCCGCGTACTACCAGACGATGCCCCAACATCCAACGGCGGTGGCCCCTGTCGGTCGGAACTTACCACGCGCAGTGATGAGTAAGTAAGGCATTGAACCGGACATTGCTCAAGTCAATTTGACCGAAAGCCGTCAGTCGTCCTAGTCGGGCCAGGTACCTCCACATATAAATTTCGCTGTCAAAATACCCGACATACAAGCAGGGCTCAACGGCCCTATTCTAGTACCATCATACCACAGCCATGGGCAGAACTCGCCATGTAATAATCCAATGTTGAGGTAGCACAAGTAGGGCCCCGGGCCGACTCGCCACGGCAAGCCATCTAATTGTAGAAGCTGCATTGCGTGTTGTGGTCAAGACGAGCAGACATGGAAGAGAAAAGAGGCAGATTGATCAATACATGTGTTTGAATACAGGACCAGTTGACCTTTATTTACACTCTTACGAATCATCAAGCGCCGGGGTCGGGGCGCGCAACAAAACATTTGAGCATCATGGCTGGCATCCCTTAGCGGGTTAACAACATTTGAAGCTTTCCAATGCCTTGCTTGCTTGCAATAAGCTACCAGGACCACCGGACAATGCAAGCCTTGCAAGCATTGGGACCTGGCCGAGACAAGCGAACCACGTGACAATACGCCCTTTGAAAGGTCGACGGTTCAATCTAACCCCAAAAGAAGAGAAACAGCTGACTGAAATATACATCTTTCAAGAACAACACTCGTACTACACTCACGAATACAACACTTCACGCGTCGTTTCCGCGCTTTAGTAGATGGATCCATTCATCCTCTCATTTACGCAACATGGCAACTATAGATGAGTTCCCCTCTCTCGCAGTCCCTACTAGGAGATTCTACCGGGAATGCACCTGTTTTCGCACCAACACACCGCCCATTCATCTCGGAGGATCGTGTTGACGACTCAACGAGGCTGCGAGTCAACTCTAGTTTATGCCATCCGAGCTGCCGGCACAGTGGCGTTGATACTAGCTTCAAATGACGCGCAACTCGGGACGACGTCAAAAAACGCCCCTTTGCCGTCCACGCAAGGCTGTGAATTGATCGGACGCAAGCCACCAGTTGACCTATATCCGTGCATGGGCGGGCCAAGTCGCGCTCATTGGGTCAACTGGTCTGCATGTGGTGTTTCAGCCACCCGCGGCACAAAATTAAGCGCTGAATTATTAAGCTTGCATGTTTGCCCTATATCTGGGTCCTTTGCGGGCGTCGCGGGCTCTGGATGCAACACGAGACATGGAGGGTCATGGTTTGTGAGAACTTTGGACCGAGTCCCACACGTTCCCTTGGGACAAGAGCGGGCCGAGAACAATGTAACCCCTTAATTAACTTGTTCACATTAAAGCTCCGTATATTATGCGAACCATGTCGCAAGTGCGGTGTGTAAGTAAGCCAACGAGGCTTGTTGCCGAAGCCTGGCCCCTCCTTACAAATTGTAAAAAGAGGCATGCATTTCATCGGCACCATGGCCAAGTACAGCTCAAGCACGAGTTTTTTTTCTTTTTCTTCATTTTTCTTTTTAAATTCATGCATTTATGCATCGCGGCAATGGCAACTAGCTGACCGACTTTAGACGTCGCCAAGTCTCCCCGAGGACCTTTTGCATTGCCTGACTGGATATTCGTCACGAGGTTAGCCAACTTGTGAAACAAGCCGAACCTGGAAGCAGTTCACTCTGGCGCACATAGACGGCTCCATAGCGCCTTGCTCTGTTGGGCCTGTTGGCTGAAATGAACTTGGCTACCCTTACTCGGTCGGTTGCTGGAACAGGAAGCTGTGTTTTGCAGATCCCGGAGGCCCGAAAATTCGGGAATACATCCGGCTGGACCATCAGCTTCCCGCCTTGCCACTGGTCCTGCTTCTCCAGGCCCTGAGCTTGTCGTCGGTTAGTCAGAGCAGGAATCCCTGGTTCTTGCCCACCTGCAACATTATGCGTGGCTCGCTGAGCTGAGAATCGACATGATCGTGCGGCATGCTTGGGATTCTACCTGGCGGGAGGCTTCCTTTGCGGGATATAAATATGAAGGCTTCTGTCTGTACATGTCCGTCTCGCTGTCTCTTCACCTTCACCTTCATCTTTACATTCATTTACATCTTCACATTCATTTTTTTTTACATTCATTCCTTTTTTTTCATCTTTCTCGAAACTTTTATCCAGTCCCAAGGTGACTGGCTGGTCTTGTACAATGAAGTTTCTTTCCTGTGTGCTCGCCATTTCCATGGCAAATGTCATCAACGCCGGCGTCTTACACGCACGAGATGATCTCAAGGACTGCGCAGAGGCTCCTCCCAGCGAGGACTTCTTGAAGATTTCCCAGCAGCTGCAGAATACTTCTTCGCATCTGATGGCCCGCCAGCAGCAGGGCAACTTCAACTTTCAAGTTCACACTCACGTTGTGTATTCTGAGCAGAATGTCAAGGGCGGCTACCTGACCGTAAGTTGCAAGCTGCCCCTCGCGTCACGATGTGTTTATACTAAGCCCCGGCTCGTAGGAAGACATTATCAAGAAGGACATGGACGTGATGAACAAGTATTTCAGCAGGTCTGGAATCTCCTTCACCCATGTTTCCAACGACTACACACAACATCAGGTTTGGTCCAGGGGCCAAGATCAAATGGGGATGAAGGCCAAGTTGCGCCGGGGTACCTATGCCGACTTGAACCTCTACTACGTGGCATTCATCCCGGGTCCTGCCGCCGACGGGTCACCCAGCGCCGGTATCTGCTGGCTCCCTATTCCCGACGGCCGCGTGAATCAGCAACTCTTGATCCAAGATGGTTGCCTGATGCTTGCCGAGACTGCCCACCCGCGGTACCCGAGTGACATGACCACCACCCATGAGGTCGGTCACTGGCTGGGCTTGCTGCACACGTTTGAGGGAGACGCTTGCAGAGAGGGAGATACCATCGAGGACACGTTCCCGCAACAAAAGCCCACGCACCAATGCGAGCGAGTCCAGGACAGGCTTCAGGATGGCCGGCCGGGCGCCTTTGCTTGCAACCAATGGTACCCAAGCAACATGTTCAACCTGATGGATTATTCGTGAGTGGGCTCTGCTATGCCGTGACGGGGAACGATAACAAGGGTTCTAACTTGCCATCTAGGAGCTGCTCCAACACCTTCACCCCCGGCCAGGAACAACGCATGCAGTACTGGGCGAACGTCCGTCGACAGATCGGAGGCCCTTCAACGCCGCCCAACCCGCCCAAGCCGGAGGACCCCAAGCCAGAGGATCCCAAGCCCGAGGACCCCAAGCCCGAGGACCCCCAGAACCCCCAGAACCCCCCTCCCCCTCCTCCTCCCACTGACGATGGCGTGGCCAACATCTGGGAACAGTGCGGCGGCATAGGCTGGAGAGGCCCAACTACTTGTGCTCAGGGCCTTGTGTGCCAGCCGATGGGCCCGTGGTACTCTCAGTGCCGTATCGGTTAAGCTGAAACGCGGCTGCGCCACGCGCGAGGTTTCCTTTCGATTCCTAGAGTAACATATTTGACTGGTGTATTTTGGAAAGTGTAGTATATAGTGTCAAGTATGTATTGAATATGAAATACTACGCTCCCCTTACGCGTTGGAACGAGTAACGGGGAGTATAGACGGTGTATTTGAAATCAAGTCTGTATTGGTGAAATTCGACGTGCTGTCAGACGTGATGTTTTGGTTCCTGTACCCATACTACTTGGCGTCATAAAATTAGCTACAATAAATCAAAAACATAACCCGTGTAGTAAATCTACTTGCATTGATTTATTTTCAATCCAGAATTCGGCAACGTGGTGCTTACGAAATCCGAGGCGTGGTCCCCGTCAGATTCCTCGAGGCCCCACTTGGCTTCATAAATGCATAAGACCAGGGATCCTGGCATTGGGCGATTTACTACCCCATCGTCTCCATTGAAATTTACAAAAAAAACAAAAATAGAACATACAACACCGGGTATTCGCTGGTCGTCACCGACCCAACTACTAATCCGGCGCTCTCTAGGTTATCGTACGAGATCAGACGGGATCGTGAGGTCTGCTAGAGGCTGTGGTCGTATGTGATAGGCAAGTCGCGTAAAGGTTCATATGAAGGCTTGCTCCTGGCAAATGTAGTTGGCGTCGTGCCTGCATCATCTCCATCTTCATGTATAAGCGCTGCGAAGCATAATCTATAAAACAAGACAATATAACTATAACGCGGGTGATAGTAGTCTTGGCTGGCTGACCGTCAACGCCTGGAATGCTTTTCATTGAGCCTTGGCAGGTTATTCTAAAGCCTGCCGAACTAGCACATTGTGACAGGGGCTTAGTTGTAAAGGGCTTCGAACAAATTCGTACTCAGCTCATAATTTGCTTAGAATTAAAGGTCCTTGGTTTTCTCTAGGCCTCAACTAGATCTCGGGCCCTTGTGTAACCATCGTCAGGTTCGAGGGTCGGGCCGGCCTTTAATACAACGCGACCTCGGTGTAACATGTATATTGAATAAAGGGAGATGCTATCCACTTGCTAAATAATGCTATTATTTAGTGGCACAAAGTACTCATTTACCCGGCATCGAAAATAGCGTCAAATGGCCTGCGCACCGCGGCACTTTCGTACCATTCGTGCCTATTCTTTCAACAGCATGTCTCGTCCTTGGCAACCCAAATTGCACCCTAGAGACTCAAGGGGTCTATACACAGAGTCCATCCCGCTGAGCAGGTATCTCTTGGCAATGTCACCGCTTACTTCTGCACGCGATACTAGTCACATGCTGGAATTGCAGTGACTGTTGTTGACCCAACAACCAGACCTGTGTTGGTCGCCTGACCGCGCGACAAGACTGCCGCCAGCAAGTGTTCCATCCTTCGTACGATTCCATTCCTGACGAGTGAAAGTAGACGGCCCTCGCCCTGGCCCAGCTGCCCCGAGCAGTCGTGCCGTGCGGCAGGCCCAAAGGCGGTGCTCCAAAGACCAGCCTCGTCGCCTCTCCCGCAGCCATTCAGCAGTCGCATCAACTTGTCGTGGATGTGCTCCAACGACACACTCGGGCCCCAGCAGATGCCGCCACTGATCCTCGCCTGCTTCAGCCACGCGATGGCCGTGTCCAGCTTGCCGTTGCTCTCGTAAATCTTGGCAATGTCCTCCATGGTCCAGATGGCACACTCGTCGTGGAAACGAGGATCCGGATTGGGCCCGAATGCCTCTCCAACAGGCTGGCCTACAATGTCGAAGCACACAGCGAGAGCCGAGACCCAATCGCCTTGGTCCATGTAGATGTGCTCCAGCAGACGGGCTAGTTGCCTCTCCTGGAGCGAGCCCTCGCCGGCGGTCGTGCGAATCTCCCCCAGGGCCTGGGTACATGTGTGTAATGCCCGATCGTAGTCGCGTCCTCGACGGAGCAGGGCGATGAGTCGCTTTTGGGCGTGCAGCCTCAACGGGTTGGTCGGCTCGAGGCTCGCGCACAGCCGGTCCACGATGCATTGCAGCGCGGTCAATGTATACTCTTGGCCGTGCATTCCTTGATGCAGCCGCGACAAGACGACCAAGATGGGGTTCCCTCGGGGTAACTGCTTGAGTGCCAAGGAATGCAAATACGACAGCAGGGCCTTCCGGACGTCGGGATGTGCGGCTGTATTCACTGGCGACAAGGTACTCAGTATCTCAATGAGGGCCGTTGTCGCCCCCTGCGTGAAGACGTCGTTGGAGTGTGCCGCTGCCGCTGTTGAACTCTCGAGTAACCTGCGAGCCTTTGGCAGGTCGGAAATTTTGAACAAGTAAATACTATGGCTGCAGTCCTTCCAAAAGCGCGGCTGCAGCATCGCCGGCGTCGGGTCAAACCCGCCCGGGGTGTAGTATGTCCGAATGCTGAAAAGAACCAGGTCCAAGTGGGAGTCTGTGAAACTTCCCGGCCCTTGTCTGGGGCAAGGAAATGCGGCTTGTTTTTGGTGAAGCTGTAATTGGGCCCCGCGTCGTTCCACCGAGGCAGGTCTTCTTCCCCGTGATACCGGCGCTGTATGTGCTTCGGCGAGGGACGATGACGTTGACAAAGTCACATTACCAGACGAGGCCGTCTCATGGAATGTCAAGGCAAAGCCCGAGTCAACGGCGTTGTTGATACTTTGCCGTTGTGTCACCGCCATGTGAAGGCCCTTCATATCGGCCGACAATGCAGTCAGCTGCTGGGCCAGGTCGTGGAATCCTCGGAGCAAAATGTCATTGTTCACGGCCGCAAGTGTATTTGTCGTCACCTGTACCTGCAAGCCCACGAGCGAGAGCTCACGCACCACGTTGATATTGAGGCGATTCAGGCGCTCCAGCTTGTCCGGCAATTCCTTGTCCATTTTCAGCGACACAATCGACTTCCACATCCGGGCCATTCGTCTCCCTTTGGCGGTTGACACTTGACCGAACTCGGCCATTGGTGCGAGAAACGAATTCACATCTTGCGTCGCCTTGTATAGAGCCGTCATGGTTTCAAGGAGCCCGTCCAGGTGCGCTTGGGATTGGATCTGCTTGGACATGTCGGATCCTCCATGCTGCGGTGATAGGCTGGAACAGAGGGACTCGACATGTGATGTAGATGCCTCAACCTCACTCAGCAGCCTTGCAAGCTTGGGGGGGACTTCTCTAAGGCCTCTGACGACTCCGATCGTCTTGACGAGAGCTCCGGCAGCAGCTTCGGCGAACTGGACCGCTGCAGCGACAGCGCCCAGAACTGCCAATGCCTCGGCCATGCTTGCTACTGGAAGTATTCCAGCCCTGAGAGTTCGAAAGGATCCTTGTAGGTGCTGATGGCTTGGGTTTTGACCCAGGAGTCAACCTCGACGGCCGTGGGAGGCTCAGTCCGCCCCCGTTGGGTTAAAGATGAGTTACAATTTTGAGGCAACATGACATGGCCGGCGATGGCGCCCGTTTCATGTTTCGATGTCGGCTCGAGTAGGAATGCACCGCCTCACGGGTGACGGGGAGCTGCGCCTGGTTTGGCGAACAAGTAGGCAAGCCCAGCTCGTTGCTGATCCCAGGTGCCATCTTCGTATTCGTCATCCCGTGCATCAAATCATGCAGTGTCATGCGAGGCTTGTTGATGATTGGCAGCCACCAGGCTCCAAGTTGTGCCGCTTGAAACAAGAGAAGGCACGGCAAGCTCGCCCTTGTGATGCGTCAATAGTACAACGCATGCTTACTTTGTCCATTTTGCAACTGGCCAGCAAGCATTTCCTCATGAGGCTGCAGATGCAACTCAGCCCAGCTGCATGCGTTGTTGGGCCAAGTGGCAGCATGGCGAGGCTCTCTTTTTGCTGACATTTCCCACTCGAGCTGAGCTTGCTCTTCTTCATTTACTGCCTCATCATTTCTCCCATTATTCCCAGCACGCCACATTCTTTTCGGACTCGACTACGCCTTCATACGAGACTTTGGGGACTTGTCATGTCTTCGCACCCGGCCATGGAGTTGTGCTCGGCATGCAACCGCTTCGTCCAAGACAACTACCGCGAATGCAAGCACCACGGTACTCTGAGGGAGCTCAAAAATTGTGCAGAGACCAAAACGACCCCATCTTGCGCTCTTTGCTGTCTGTTGTGGACCGGCGTGCAAGCGCAGTATTCTGTTTCCGTTTCCATGTCTAATGTTGGCAGCATTCTCGCAAGTGATTATACCTTGGATCTGGGCTATACCCGCCAGGGACATCTCCGCTGGATGAACGCCAAGGGAACTGTTATGAGTGATGGAACTCGACCAATTTTGGGGACCCTGGATATAATTTCTGAACAAGGTAGGCATAATACAACTCTTGTCTACAACCTTGGCGTTTGCAACGACTTTTGTATCCCTTCAACTAATCTAACCATGGTGCCGGATAAAATATAGAGAGCAGCTTCTCACAAAGCACTATTTGGACAGGTCAATGGGATGCCTGGACCCCTCAAACCATCTTGACCGTCAAAGGCTGGCTGACTGAGTGCCATGATAAACATCCGTGGTGTGGGCGCCCGCGACCCCAAAAGGCGCCAACAAGGCTAGTTGACATTGGCGATGCATCCAGTTATAGACTGATTGAAACAAAGGGCGGCCAAAAGGAGCTGTACGTGGCTCTATCCTATGTCTGGGGCGTCAAGAAGAAGAAAGGCGAAAGCATCCATCAGTTAAAACTTGTCAAGAAAACAAGGAGTGACCTGATGAAGGGGATCAAGCCGTCTCAGATGACGGCTTCACATCGAGAGGGTAGTATGGTGGCTCGGGACCTGGGCTACCGCTACATCTGGATCGATGCTCTTTGCATCATGCAGGATGACATTGCCGACTGGAAGAATGCAGCGGTAGAAGTTCCCGACATATACAATAATGCCGTACTCACCATTACAGCGGGCAGAAGCCATGACAGCCGTGACGGGTTCCTCACAGAGCGCCGGCCGGTCAAGCTCCCACACAGAACCGAGGGTAGCAGCCAAAGTCTCACGTCAACTTTTGAGGTGAGCCTGGCGAGGAATCGGGCCATTGGTCCGGCAGACGAGCGTGCCTGGTGTTTTCAAGAGGCCCTGCTGAGCAGGCGAAGCCTTATATTCGGCATGGGACAACTCATCTTCAAGTGTCGGAAGCACAAGGCATTCCAGGATGGCAGTCACGACAAATTCATGTTTGACGAGGCTGCCTTTCATCACGATTGGGTCTTGCCCTTTCCTCCCGAGGCGCCTCGCACAGAAAATGACAAGAGTCCGCCCACGCAAAGCCACATCGTACATGGCTGGTACCGCGTTGCGCAAAAGTACGCCATGCGAGACATGTATGACCCTTTCGACTGCTACGCCGCGCTCGCAGGCATTGCCAGACGGTGCGAGTCTGCTCTGGCTAAAGCGAGCAAAGACGGAGCCGCTCCCAGATACCTCTGTGGACTGTGGGAGACGGACACTTTTGCCCATGCTCTCATGTGGCGGAGGTGCCTCGACGCAAGACTTGCGCGGGATTGTCGTATTCTGGAGGAGCCTGGGCCCGAGCAAGACCCGATCAGCAGAGCGCCTTCATGGTCGTGGATGGCCCTCGTAGGCCGAATCACGTTCCATGGCGCGCCGGTGACCACAAGCGGCCCTCCTGCAGCGGGCTTTATTCGAGTTCCCTGCTGCGCCCCTGCCAACGGACGAGGGAGCTGGACCCGTGAGAACTGGGGCATCAGGACCCAGCTCGAGGCGCGAGAAATCCAAACATCTCTGCCCGTGAAGATTGAGGTCAAGGGCCGTCCTCGTCGAGTGCGGGCCACGACGGGTCGTGTCTGCGGCTACATGATGTTTCTCAGGTACGGAGAGATGTTGGGTAACCATAGTACTATTGACCCTGCCGAGTGGGAAAATTTGAGAGAACATGGTGTTGTACTACAGGACTTGAGGGATCAAGACGAGGAAAAGGGTATTGCATTGGCGCTGTTTGACCGCAAGCAGGTAGATTATATGGAGCTCTGGGCTTTGCCATTCTTTACATGTTCGATGGGGACTCGGAATGTACCAAGTGAGGGTTTACTGCTTTGCAAGAATATCTCGGGTACTTTTTCTAGAGTAGGCGTGTTTTGGGTCAAGAAGTGCGAAGCTTTTATAGACTTGCAAGAACAGGTTCTTTGTATTGAGTAGACGGCTATTAGAGCAAGGGTTAGAAACATACAAGTAGTATATAGGTGTCATCAATATATTTCAACAAGATCTTTCATTGTCAAGTCACCTGTAAAAGTGTCCAAAGCGAGTCCGGTGCTGACCGTACAACAACATTGAAAGTCTAGTTAGGACTTCTCTAAGGCCTCTGACAACTCTAATGGTCTTAGCGAGAACGCTGGCAGCAGCTTCGGCGAACTAGACCGCTCTAGTAAGTAACAGCGCTTAAAAGCGCTAATGCCCCGGCCATGCTTGCTACTGGAAGTCAATATTTCAGTCCAACATGGAGAATTTAAAAGCGGGACGCTTGTAGGTGCTGCCATGGATGGCTTGGGTTCACCTCAATACCTTGGTAGATGGTAACATTGAACTCGACGTGATTTAGTGTTCATAGTCCAAAGTTAATATTACCCCGCGTCCCTTATGACAAGGCACGGTCAACTGGTTAATTCTTCTATTAATAACCCCCATTCTGCCGCTCAAGTCTAGACCAAATCCGTGCGACATCATGGCCGAAGCTCCAAGGGATGAAGTAATCGAAAGAGTGATTGCAGTCGCCAAGCTCAGGCGCCAGAGGGAACAAGAACGAGTCGCCCGAGCCCTCCAAGTTCCCCCAGAAGAATACAGGGAGCTTCCTCCCGTTCAAAAACCTGTATCCGACGATGAGCTGCCCCTAAAACCGAATTACGACTCTACATATGAGCGCTATCGCGGGATTTTTGAAAGTGCATCTACAATGCAACTCGAAATTCCCGTCACGCCGGTGGCCGAACCGCTCCAAGGGACGCCCGCCATTCCGTGGATTGTTGAAGCACCACTAAACTCGGTCGAAGTTCTGGAAGCGATACTGAAGCCGTCACATCCCTTCCAGATCCATGCCGCCCACCACGTCCAGCGTCGCTTTGATCGAGCACACGGCTCGAAGCGCTTGTATTCCGAATATATCCGTCTCCAAGGTCAGCTGGAGCGGAATCGCGAGGTATCGTTTATTCGTGTGCCTGCATCAGCCGAAAAAATTCTCCGCCACTGGCTTATGGGGTTCTTCAAGCCCGTTCTTCTGAATTACATATCAATTCCTTGGACAACAGGGCGGATCCAGTGCCTAGCACATCCGCGGGCGTTGGTGATGAGTGACAGACCTGTAGCGGGGATCTATACATACGAAATCCTTCTGGCTACAAAATTCCGGGAATTGGGATTATCTACCAGTCCTGTTGATCTTCAGCGCAGCTTACTGAAACGTGGAACGACCCCACTGCCGGAGACTATATGGGACTGGTTTGCAGGACGGCCAGGCACTACCGCAGCGTTGCCGTACTTTACTTCTGCCAGGAAAATAGATTTGGACAGGAAAAATGCAGATGCTTATCTACAGCGTGAGGGATATCATAAAAGTGAGCCACATATATTTGCTCAGTGCTGTCTACCAACTACCGCTATTAAGGAGGTACTTGAAAGGAACGATCGCATACGAGAAAAAGCATACAGAGAAATAGAAGCGGAGGCTCGTGGAGCAAAGACTCGTGGAACTAACAAGGGCATTTGAAAAGTGACAAAGCAAAGACACTTCAAAGGCACAGTGAAAGCACACCCAGCAAGCTTACGGCCTCACAAATTTAGGCCCCGGCGCGAGGGAATCGTCTTGACTTCGCGACAAGGTAGAGATACAAAAATATATTAACGGGGAGTATTATTTCGCTCTGTAGTTAATTGAGATTACAAGCATAATACGAGTATATACAAAAATATATAATACAATACGAGTATATATAAAAATATATAATGTAATTCCTTTAATAAAAAAGAGACAATACCGAGTCGACAAGGGCAAATTTCAAGTAAAGTGAACGTCACACGTTGAAATTGAGCAGGGGATAGATTCAAGTGTCAAAGTTAATTGCAGCTTCATTCACATGGTGTTTTGCATGTCTCCCATGTTGTGATATTGCAAGAGGATAGCAGCAACCGATACACTAGCTGGGGTTGATCCCTTTAAACTGTCGTGGCGTTGAACTTTGGTGGCGCC
This sequence comes from Metarhizium guizhouense ARSEF 977, assembly GCA_000814955.1. NCBI lineage: Eukaryota > Fungi > Ascomycota > Sordariomycetes > Hypocreales > Clavicipitaceae > Metarhizium > Metarhizium guizhouense. The sequence continues at coordinate 83,013 of AZNH01000055.1, read as the reverse complement.
CAATAAATACCGAGGATGCCATGACTTGAATACTGGGTATCATGGTCAAGGTTTCAATACCACCTTCACAAGTTGATCGTATGACAGCAGCGCCACTGCGGGTCGGATTGCATCTTCCGCCGCTTAAATCCATTCTGCTCCCCTCGATTCTCCGTGAATCAAAGAAAGACAACATCCCCGACATTTACATTTGTCATCCTCGGGGAATTGGACCCTGTCAAAGAATAATGGCTGCCAAACACTCCGCCGACAGCTGCGTCATACTCGAAGCCGGCGTCTTCTCCCTTCTCATTCGGGCCCGTGTAGGAACTGACACATCTGATCATGTAAACGATATTAATAGCATCGCACGATCGTACATACTACTACAACCCATTGCTCGTGCCGAACAGCCCGTCAAAAAGACGCTCTCCAACAAAAATGCAGCAAGGGTCCTGATACTGCCAAAGAAGGCGCTCCCGTCCAAAGGAGAGCGCTTCATGGCGTTTGTCGCCAAAGCAAATGCATCAGACGATGACGTCAAGGACGAACTCACCACATCAGCCGATTACGAGACAAAAACAGCAGGCATTCATCATACGCCAGCCGCGACAAAGGTCTGCGAGGGCACGTATACCCTGTCGTCGGCGGGCGGTCGAACTCATCTGGTTTACGTGATAACGCAGCCAGAGACCCTAAGCAAGTTTCTAAGGGAGCATCTCAAGGTCCAAGTCCGAGGAAGCTTTTTGATCAGTACCAGAAATCCTACCTATGAAGCCCCGGCCAATGTACAGCTCCCTGTAGGGCCCGAGTTTTCAGAGGAGTAGGTACAATTGCGTTGGCCCTTCTGAGACACGTACTAAAGCTGTACTGGCAGGATATTGAGCGATTTTCGATCCCTCCGCTGGATTCCATCGACCCCGGGTCATCTCGACTACACTAATGCCCAGTTTCTGCTTATTGGTGAGAAATCTGTTGTTGAGGAGGACGTCGAGTCTGAGGATGTGGACCACGAGCTTGAGATCAAAATCGAGGATGTAGATATGGTCTAATAGGATGCCAATTTGAACCGCAGGTACCTCAACTTCTGCCTTGATAATTCGGGAATGTGACAGGGCTCAGTGAGGGCTTGGAGCAATAGCTCAATTCATTTAGTAACAGTCTTTGGCATCAAAGGTCCTGGGTTTCCTCAACGCCTGGATGGACTAAAGAGCTCTATAAATACAAGAAGTCGGCGAGGGCCTTCTGCCTAGGTGCAGTGATCGTAGCCCTCGTGTAACCGTGTGACAATACTGGGCAAAAGTCTACCACCCTCCTGGCACGGTCAACGGGCAATGCTTGTCAATCTTGTATTCTCCAAAACAGAAAGGAAATTTTGTGGCTAATATAGTTTTTCAGTAAAAGATCTACACCGTTATATTCGTACAGTTCCCCCGAGAGCATATAGGCAACCCGTGAACACAACATCTCCGATCAAAGTACCCTTGAATCGTTCCGTCAATATCTTTGAGACTTCCCCCGTAGCGCTACACAAGTCTCCGTATCCACTTCGATTTCTGGAAGAGTAAAACAGATAGATGGAGTAACGAATACTCAAGATATCAAGGAGCTGATGATCTATGTTGAAAGGTTTGGGGCACGTTGTCTAGGTTAGCTCGTTAAAGTACATTTGAATGACACTTGAAGACTTGATATTCGCATTTAAGGCCCTACTTAGCGAGTGAACGGTCAGCGCCTCTCTATGTTTTGGAAAACAAGCAGTAGGTAGTAGAGGTCTTTCTGAATGTATTCGATAAGAAACACGACTATATGAGAGATGCGAATGGGATGACGGAGTCTGGAACGCAATGAATAAGTGACACGGCGAATTACTAAGCGACGTACGCAGAACCAGACCGGCAGCATGAGAATACATCTAATCTATTTACTTTCAACCCGCCTCATAAAGTCGCAACGTATCCTTCATGAGAAGAAAATTTATATACCTGGCCCCTGTTTAACATTTATCTTTGCGAACAATAACATTCCAATTCGTCTTGTGGAAAATCTGGCCAGCAATAGAAACTCCGCTAGGATTCCAGCTAAAGTATTTTCGACAGTGCTTCTCAAGTTCATACACACCATCCGCAATGCTCCCAAATGAATTCAACGTCTTTGGCTTCTTATCCTATACGCAACGGCATTAGCAAGAGACTCATCCCTCGGCCAGGGGAACAATCATACATCGTTGCACCACCAAATAGCCGCATTATATGAGCAGCTTACTCGACCGCAGGCACCGGGTCCCGCGCCGTTGGTTGGTCTTCCCGGAACACGGTAGAGGTAAGCGCGTCCCTCGGCAATGGCACCTCCATTGCAATACTGCCAGCGGCCGCCGCAAAAGTATTTCGAGTTTGAGAAGTCGGTGCGCTTGGCGAGTTGGCCGTGTGTCTCATCCGAAGGAGCTTCCACCTCGTCGCCGAGGCCAAAGTCCTTGTCCCAGTTGGGATTGAGAGAGAGGAGCTCCTGGCGGACTTGCTGAATAGTGCCGTTAAGGCGGACTTTGTCGCCACCGGGGGTTACTTCGACCTCCCACTCGGGGATGAAGACGGGGCGGCTTTCGAAGTCGTCGAGAGCAGCGCCGAGGACCTGGGACGGTTAGTGTATGCGTCCTCGATGTCTGAGGTGGCTGGCGGGGATGCATACGGAGGTGCACAAAGCACTGGCGGCAAGGAATAGCCCGAGGACTCTCATCTTGAACAGTCGGTGCAGGTCAGAAAGGGTGGGTTGGATTAGAATTGTAAGAATGGAGATGCTGGAGGGACTATTGTCTAACACGCAGAGGGGGTGCTTTTTATATCTCTCAAACTCGGGGGGATACCCCTCGGCGATGACGAACAGGACGAGATATTTTCAACAAATGCATCATGGATCCTGACTTCGATGGTCAGCAGCCGACATGCATCCAGCGGGGCGCCCAGCCTACCAGCCTGCATGTGAGTTATCTAGCAAGGACTGACCATGGTGGATAGTTGTTGATGTGGTCAGCACATCCAAAGCTGGACAGGACGGAAAAGTCTGAGGATAGAAATGCCGACAGCCCCGAAGGCAACTTGGACTTTGTGAGCCTGGATGGCACCTCTTAACTCTGGCGTCCTGATTGCCAAATCATACAAGACCACGGCGCATTTCCGCATGGACTGTACCTTGGTAGATTTGAAAGGGCTCAGCGACGGATCGTAGCCCTCGTCGGGCTTCGTGCAACCGTGTGACGGGAGGGCTGCGAACAATAAAGGATGGGCTGGACCCCGACCGACCGGCACGGCGACCTTCAAGCTGTGGGGAAGTCAGCTTATTATAAGCCTATTTGAACAAGACCGGCCAGATTCTCATCCTTGTGCGGCAATTTTTACCTATTCTAGATAATTAGGCGGACCTTGCCAGGGGCCGGAACGTCCTAAGCAGGGGCAAGTCCAAGAACAAAGTGGGCTATTATTGCTGACAGGAATCCTATGCCGGCGGCCATGTTGCATATTTTATAGCCTACCGGAGTTCTGTATGTATTTGATCCATCATGTCTGGATATGAACAGCCGACGATGCGCCGTGGATCGAGCATGTTCCAAGTCCAGTCGGATGTCGTGACGCTATTCTTTTCCCGCCGCCCCCTTCCCCGACGCTGGTTTTCTCGTTGTGCGGCTCATTGGCCAACTTTTCAGTATTCGCGTCGTGCATTTCTGAATATGAGAAATGAGGGACTAGCTGTCTACCGATCTTGCTCCGTATAACCCTATGTGAAACCCAGTACCAGATAGCCGCCGGCGGATCGTGCCATCACAGTAACATTTGAGCGGGGCATTACCGGCGGTTCTGCGCTTTCATCGGGTGATAATTTCGGCTACTGCTCCATATGTTGTATGCATCATTTTCGTGGTCCTCTGACTTCAATCCCGGACCTAGGGTTGGTATTTATTATGTATGTTCAAGGCTGCCAGGCAGACGCCAAGGATGCGTAGCCGCGTAGTATTGCATGCCATGTGTGATTAGGCCCTGAATTACGTACTGCGCACGTTTCTTCCCTGGCCTGCGAACTGCTTCTTCGTACAGTATTTTCGTAGTATTGAAAAAAATTGGACAACGGCTAGGTTCGACCTTTTTCTGACAGTTCTTGTAGAGTGTGAGCAACATGACCTTTAGACACCCACCTGGCTCGAATCACGATAGCTAACAAATCTAAACAGGGCCTCTTACTCTACTGGTCCCAGTAACAGCAAGTAGTAAATGTAGGCGTGGGGGTTGGGATGAATAACAGGACACGCCCAAACGGGGGTTAGGGTTAATAGCTTTCGGACAAATTGGCTTCACAAAGTTGGCCAGTTCCAGAATTCTCCAAGTGCTACTAGAAGTGTTGTGGAAAGCACCAGTTGACATTTAGTGGCAATTATCCAGGGAAATAGTAGACTAACATCTTATAATGCTGCCCAGTAGTATAACTTGGTTAAACTATGGTTCCCCTTGTCGCTTTCCATACCAGATTACCACACAGGCTATTTATGCATTAAGAACTATTCAGTATTTCGTATACGAAGCACGACTCTACTAACAATCATATGACGACGCATTAATAAAGACGAGCCCTTCCCTACAACAGCACCCCGCTAAGCGTACGTGAGACAACTCATCTCTTCCGAGTTTAACGTCATGTTGGAGAGATTTCTTCCTCTTTGCAAAAACCAACAGCCGTGGTTTTGCTTTTCCATATCCTTGCAGAAGCCGTTCCAGTTACGAGCGGCCGATGGTTCGGTTTGCCGATTAAAGATTATATTCCATCGTCCCATTTACGTAATGCTTAGAACCTAAAATCAAGGCCGGTAATCTCAAGGAAAGACGCTTTGAGTCTCGGAGGTTACCATAAATAGCTCCCAAGTCCGACTTATAGTTCTAGATCGGGTCTCGGGCCGTTTCGTCGCCCTCGCCAGACTGTTTATCCATGCCACTTCTGCAGATCATTGCACTAGGGATTGAAAATCCAATGCGACACATAGCTTTTTCTGCTACCTCCTCCACCACACGATTGGCGTTTGTCTCCGGGACAAGGATGATTGCAGTAGTACTCAAAATCGGCCCCGGTACGTAAGCCGATATCCTGATGAGCATCGGTGCAGTCTAATATAAAGATAGATTAGCTGCGAACTCTAGGAATCCAATCCTTTGCTACATTTGTGTTTTTTTCTTTCTTTTTTGGCTTCCTATTATTTCCTTTACCATTTCAGGTATAAAACTCACAGCAGTTGTCATCCTTGTCCAGAGCTATTCCATTTTTGCCATGCTTGCCAACACAAAAGTTGGCGCAAGAGTTGACCGTCATTCTTGTAGCATCCGTGTATTTCGGGCCAGCGTACACGGCTTCATCAAACTCGTAACACCAGTCGAACGTCAGTCCAGCCAGATATCCGGGCGCAGACAGGAATTGCGCATCGCCATAGAGACTAAAGGCACTACGACCGCCACAAGATGCCGATTCGTCTCCGGAGCACTTGTCGGTGCAAACACTGCCGTGTACAAGCTTCGCCCCATCTGAGGGTTGAAAACCGCAAACTGTATTAGAGTGCGATTAGATACACATCTGCGAGAGAAATTCTTTTCATGGATTTTTTTTTGTGGCACTTGCAGCATGAATAGTTATCCAAAGCGGCCAGCGGATAGTCGTTCCCGAAACCATTACCGGAATCATGATTTCCGTTTTGACATGCTCTTGCGCAGTATGCGGGAGACGCCTTGACCTTTTGAAAGTTCAAAATATTGCATGCCAATGGGCGTGGAATGCGGGGGATGTCGTCGGATGGCAAGATAAGGCATCCTAGGTACGGAGGGGTTTCTGCGAACACACGGGCACATAGTAGGGAGAGCATTAGGGATGGGACTGTGGTACGCATGACTGTTTCTTGGTTTCAGAGCCTGGCTGTTCTTTGCTGATAAATCATGAAATACAAAATCTCGATGCAGACTTTGCAGGTAGACTCAGGTAGTGTATGGTATACTCTAGGTATAGTTTGATGAGGTGGATTCCCAGGGACGTCTTGCTAATAGCTCAGAAGAGATTAGATAAACAGGAGACTTTGCGCTATGCTTGTTGATAGTAGTCAGCAGGATATAAAATACAAGAAAATATCCATCCGATCAAAGGACACGTACGTCCGCAGCAACCGAATGCATCAAGCCCTTTTAGTAGAATCTAGCTTCTGTTCGGCTGAGAATCATGGCACCTCGCAGAATTTGGCGCTTTGAACATGCAAGCATGGCTCGACTCCGGGCTGTTGTAGTCACCGAGACGATTCGTCATATGCGCTCTGCAGCTAATCGGGTAATATCCAGCTATGGCCTGATGGAAAGGACGCAAGGCCCGCCGCGTTGTATCTTGGCTGCCAGGTCGTCAGGGCGGTGTGACACGAAGACCACGGTCGTTGTATTGGAGTCGGTGTCGAGGGCTGCTCCAGAGTCATTCATGCCTCTGTTCATGAAGCAAGTTGTGGGCATGTCGCGCATCATTCACAGTGTCCTTCAAGAGGACAGTTCCAATGTCTGAACCAGAGCACTATGCCTAACTGACGCAAGCCAGTTGCTGTTCTGCTGAAGAGATGGACGCCTACGCAGGCATGCTTCCACATGAGCTGTCAAGATGACCGAATTGATACGTCATTCGTGACGAACTTAGCTCCGCCTGACCTGTCTTCCCTAGGATGACCACTCTCCGTAGAATGAGCTTTGTTGGACGTTGCGTATGCAAGAAGTAGGGAAAGTGGCCAGGGAACAAGAGCATACATTAGGAAACAGACATTCCTCGTTTGTACGATGGTACCCGTATGATCAGCACCCAAGGCTACGGACACCGCCACAATGAATACTCGGCGAATACGTCCCACTCGGTTTCAAATGGTCTCATGATTTTCTCGGCCCATCCATCACTACGCCACTCATGTTGATACTCAACTCCGTACAGCAGCTTACAGTACTCCCAGTACTCTGGGTACCAGCCAGCTTGCTCCCAATCAATAATACCTGCAATTTGCCGAGGACCAGGTCCGTCAGATATAATGATATTTCCAAGCGTAAGGTCCCCATGAGTGAAATATATTTCCCCCGTGTCGGGCAGATATTCTCGATATGGGCCTGTCACGCCGTTCGGCCCAGGCCTTTGACGAGTAGCAGCAGCAAGCAACCAGTCGTTGAATGACTTAATAGTCTGAAATGGACCCTCTTCGTAATCAAGCTTGAAGAACCTATCTTGCACAGTTCCTCCGTTGATGGATGCTAAATCGTGGTCAGCGCGCTCCATGCCGAATGGGTTTAATAAATGGTTCGGGGAATATACCAATAGAGCGGCTCGAGGAGCCTTGGCTGAGTCGTCTTAATTCTTTAACAATTCGGCTCAAGTCGCCACATATTAATGTTTTGTCCTCGTCGGTAAGCGTTGGCCACGCTTCTCGCAATGTTTGCCCCGGCATCAGGCTCATGTAGATGAAGTTGTCGTCGCCGTACTTTCTCCATCCAAACACCTCAGGAACAGGTACCTCATTGTTTACGAAGATCTGTCTGATGGCTCTCATGGTTTGTGCTTCCTCTAACCGTAGATAATCGGAGTGACCAATCTTGACAGCGAGATTCAGGTGTTCAAGCTTCACGACACAGGCTCCTTGGTCACCAAATTGTTGGATGATGGATGCAGGTGATGGCAGCTGTAACGAGGGATCTCCCGATCGGAAAAATGAAGTGTCGCGAAAATCCATCTCAGCCTGTGTGATGTCAGGCAAAGAGGCGATATCGATGCGTAACTCATCTGCTCGTTTTGCCGCCATGGCTGAGGGTCAAGGGTAATGAGGAAGTTTGTGGAAACATTGAAGGAACAGAAATCAGAGCCTCAATGCCATGGCCCGCCAATCAGCGTTGTCTAGGCCATGTTTGCGCGCGACTACGCAGGACATGCATGTTGTTCCCTGAATCTTTCCAATCAAATGTTTATATTTGGTCCATGTCAAGACCAACACCAGTTTCAAGGGCGCGTTCCAGGCGACCAGCCCCATTACCAAAGAACCAGACCCCTTGCGATAGGTTCGAGCTCACTTACAGTCGCTTACACAAAGAATCTGATTCGCTATTCTAATTATGCACACTGCCAGAGTCATGGCCATGTTGGTTGATGGGCGGCAACACCGCTTCGGACTTTATTTAAATGGCATTGCAACTTCTTCAACTCCACTTCTCAAGCCGTATCTCATCCTCATCTCCTATCCAACGAAAATCATATAGTTGCTATCTTTGTCACTTGCCTATTGTTGAAACAGGAACCGTCGTACGCTGTATACATGGCTTATCGCTCCGTGTATCTGGCCAAGTATCGTGGCTCCCCAAGCCAACGCGCCCATTTCGCCATTCTCATTCCAAATGCTACCAACGACAACCCGGATCTGGACAAAGAATGGAAATCAAAACCATGCATGGAAACCGTCATCCACGTCGTGGGTGAACCGCTAATGAAGTGCTATACGCTCGAGTTCAAACGGAACGAGGAGTGTAGTGCTTCTCCCGACATACATGAACTCGTGTTCCTCGGAACTGTTGACTCAACTCACATCCATGATCCCCCCGACGCAGATTTTGTTAGGGAGACTCATCCACGACAAACACTCGAACAGGAAATAGCCACGATAGCCCCTCCTCCCAGAGGCCAGGACGTTCGAGCTCCTATCGATGGTGTAAGTGTTGCAGCCGAGTAGGGCGCGCCGAGCATTGTTAACGATATCCTAGGTTCGCACGAAGCGGTGCGAGGAATGGACCATGGAATGTCTCTCTCGACTGGAAGAGAAGTGCCTTATCAGCTCTGGCGCTGTCGAGATCGCGCAGAGCCATCGAGATGCGCCAAATCATGGTATATTTGGGCAGTCAGGGGCTTCCAAGACCCCAGGTAGGGCTGCACAGTGAAGCAACATGAATCCGCCAAGCCAACAAGCGCAAGAGCCAGGTATTGAATGGGTATGGGATGGGGTACTGGGCTGGCCGATGGATCAGCGATGGCAGACTGGACGAGATTCACAAACTAGCATTCCACCCTGTTCTGATGCAGGGACATGGGCTTGGACGAAAAACTTGCATCCTCTCTGTGCCGCACATGGAAGGGGACGACCTGGACTTCACCACGATGATCAGTGGGATTGATTGGGTTGACTAGTCGACCGGTACATATACGACGCTCTCTGGCATCCTCCAACCAGACAATAGCCCTAGCTGTACCAAAAGATGACGTGGCATTCAAACCCATGAGTACATGGACTACTTTGGTATATCGAGGGCGCGTGGAACTCGTTGCATATAGCCTGCTGACAAGTAATGCAGCCTCCAATGTCTTTGGTATTGAAGGTCCTTGGTTTTCCTCAAGGCCTTGAGGGACCAAACGCCTCTATAAAAACGAGAAGTCGGCGAGGGACTTTGCCCTAGGTCCCGTGACCGTAGCCCTTGTGTAACCTTTGACATTTCCGTGTGACAGGTGATGGTAAGTTTATAAAGACCTTTGGCGTTCATTTTGGTTCGGTCGACTCGTGATATCGCTTGGGGTCCTGGTAGGTCCATAGACGGTTGAACTCTGGTGATTCTGTCCGAGAAACCCGAGACAGAGCACCGTTACAAAGTAGTAAGCGCAATTACTAGAGAGGGCTGCTGTAGAGTAGTTGCGTGGGAGTTGAGGGGTTTATAACCCGATTGTTTGTTGGGCTTGGATTCAATGTCTCAGCCATGCAGTTGGGGGTAAAAGGCATTTGACTAGATCAGGGTCAGATACCTAAACATCGCCTTCCATGTAATGTACCATAGCGTATTATTACTGTGTACTTCTTGATGGGCAAGTATATTCCGCCAGACTCTATGCAAAATCAATATGACAGGTCATTCCCCCCAAGCCATTTTCACGCCATGTCGCCGTTTTTTAACTAAACTGTGTACAGAGAAAATACAGTCTGCTAAAATCAGGATTCACGGCAATAGAGTTAATGTTTTTTGAGATGGAGAATAACGAACCCAGGAGCTGAGTGTACAAGAGTACGGAACAACAAAAAGCATATGGAATGGTTCTACCAATCAATGCAACATAGCCTTACTTAAATTATAATGATGGATAAAATGTTTCCAGTACCTGTCCCTGAACATATTTAAGAGCACAAGTGCTGCGTAGAGTGGTCTTCTTGCTAAGCTTACATGCCGCTTGATTACTTTTGTCGCATGAAGAATGTGTTGCAAGGCACTCGGCATTGATACTGGCCAGCATAATCAGGAAGCATATAAGGATGCCAAATACAGCCCACTGACAGCCTGGCAGCTTACATACATGAACCAATTGGCCAATTTGAGGAGGTAACACAAGGTGTTGTACTTCAACATGCACCACCCACACGCAAGTGGTGGGCCAACATGCAGCTTTTGGCCATGCAAGCATCACGAAAATGTACCCTGCCGCAACCACATGCGTGGTAAGCCATGCAGGTACACTCACCCAGATGCCGTCGCCGCCGACGCATATAGCCAGCACATCAGTCTTTCTTCCTAATCTTGGGAAAACTCAGCCACACCACCGTCACAACCGCAATCAATGCCAGCACAATCGGCTGCAAAACCTGAACACCAGCCTTACTCGCCACCGCACCGATCATAAACGGAAACACAGTACCGCCCGTGCCTCCCAGCGCCATGGCAAACCCAATCGCACTTACATGAATCCTCTTGGGAAGGAGTTTCGCCGTGACCATGACCGCCCCCGGGAACATGGGTCCCAAAAAGAAGCCCAGAAAGGCAATGGCCACGGCAGACACCACAAACTGCGGCACCAGCCAGAACAACAGCTCCAGCGCAATGCAGATGGCGAGATAAACCGTCAGACAGGTCCGTTCGCCATACCGCTCCGTTGCGAACCCGAGTGCGGCACGCCCGAGAGTCATGCCAGCCCAGAAGCCGGAGCCTGATATCCCCGATGCGTAGGGCGTCGCGTGGCGCACCTTGAGCATGAACGTCACGACCCAGCCTCCCAGGCCGACTAGTCGCACCAATTAGTCCCAAGTAGAATCATGTTCGCCAGGTCGGCAACTTACCCTCTACCCCCATGTACAAGAAGAAGAAGGCAGCACATAACCTCGTAACTTTGGACTTGGCCGCCTCTCTTGTCCCGGCACCAGATCCCTCATTATCACTTGCATGTTCGGCCCTGTATACTGAACCGGGCTGATCCCAAAACGCAGCCGCCAAACCACCAAGCTCCAACGCGGCTGTTCCAATCTATCGCTATTAGCTTCGCCGCCTATCGCTGGCGGAATTTCATAGTCTCACCATGACATAGTAATAGCTGTACCACGGCAGGCCGGCCTTGACAACCATGCTCGTTGCAATGAGCGGTGCAAACAAGGCGCCGAGCGAATAACACGAATGCAAGACACCCTGAATGGCGTTCGCCTTGTCCATGGCGCCGAGCCACGCGCAAAAGCATGCGTCCGTGAGACCATTACCGAAGCCGCTTATCGCATTCGCCACAACGAGCGCCGGGTACGGTGGGTGCGATGCGAGAACAGCGTACGTCACGATGTGACACAGCGGCGCCATGATGCTGACGCCGCGCCGGCCCAGGGCGACGTGGATGCGCGCATTGGTAAATGCCGCGAGAGAGTAGCCTACGAAGGGGGTGAGGAAGATGAGAGATATCACGGTGTAATTCAAGTTGTAGTAGGCTTCGAGCTACCCGCCGTCAGTGTCATGTCTTGACGTCTTGGTGTGAGAAGAGACGTACATAGGGGATCAGCGCCTAGAGTTTTGTCAGTATCAGCTTTCACCACGCAATGAGGGACATGTACATACACCGACCGCGCCGTCATTCATCCCCGCAATAACAAAGGACAGGCACGCAAAGCCCAACTTGAACACATTCGACCGCGGATAGTTCCATCTCTCCACCTGGCCCTGGGCATCGGCAGGCGGTTCACTGTCATCGCTGGTGGTTCCGCTGGTGGTTCCTACCTTTGCTTCGGCGGTAGCCCGGATAGTGTTGGTGTCTTTTAGCTGGGCATCTATGCCGCGGCCAGAGGAAGTGCGAGACGAAAAGCGCGTTAGTTCAATGGCATCGTAGGGAGGAGAACAGATTTCCTGCGTAGAAGCGATGGTTTGAGACATGCTGCTGTGTCGATGCCGTAATGTGATAGTGACACTGGCATGCGGCCGTTGGGTCTACGATATACATGTGCAAAGCACCTTGCAATTATGTGTCCTATCTGAGAGTCAGAATGACACCGGAAGGAGTGAAAACGAAAGAAGTAGATGAAAAGTGCTGGCACGAATCGACGATAGGGATGTCGGTGTGGTATCCCGCATAACCGATCGACGCCACCGATCCCGGATGTTACCCCGCAAGGGCCCGGGACCAAACATCTCCAAGGAGTAATGATGGTCGCGTGGGTAGACTTGTCGGATATAAATATCGCCTAGAATCGAATCGATTGGAATAAGCCAATTTCGTATTTCTGGTATTACAAAGTGTTATACCATTTAGTTGACTGCCCGATCATGACGTGGAAGATCCACCTGACAGTGAGTCTGGTTGATGGCTCTTCATCTCCAAGTCCTTCATACACACAAGTTGTGCTGCATCGTGCTCAGGATCTCTCTCACCATACTCGATACTAAACGTTTTGTGGAAGGTGATGTGTTTCGATAGAGGCTCGAGCCCGTTTTGTGATCTTTCGACGTGCGAGACCGACGTCGTTCCCATCGGCCGGCTACCCCGTCTTGTTGGCGATTTGTATCCATTTTTTGTTCCATGTTTAGCGTAGAACCGCTGGGATGTGCCGAGTATCCGAGGGAATAGTCGAACTAGGACCAAACGGAACGTAGGTAGGCAGGCACAGATAACGGCGACGTTGATCTCAACAACTGACCAAATACCGACATTGAAAAAGTCCCACGTGGGGTTGGTAGAATCGGATCCAAACTTGACCAGTGATTTGAGGCGCAAGATACTCACTATGGTAACACTGTAGACAGCCATTGTTAGCAGTGCTCTGGGGTCACATGAAGCTGGGGTAACGGCTCAGCGTACAATGCACCAACGCCGAACATCAGGCCGACTCCAACCTTCTTCTTCCAGTCCAAGTTCAGCGCCTTTAATTGCCATAAGGGAACAGCCAGCATCCATCCATCCAAAAGAATACTTATAGCGGCATTTGACCATGCCCCTGCGTTAATATTGACACATCGTCCCTCGTGTATTCCATCCCACTTCAACCAATTGTGGTCGATGGGCGTGCATTGGAATATGGCACTGAAGGTAAATGCGATGCCAAACAAGGCCACAAAGGCAACCGAACCCCAAAGCACCCGTCGAACGCGCCGGCCCGGAAAGATTCGGATGTAAAAGAATAAAATGGCCAGTTTGCTGAGTGAAACTTCGACTATGTAGATGATCTCTAATATATAAAAGTAACGTCCAAAGTTGATAATATTGTCGTATGTCAGGGTCCAAGCATCTCTGCCTATACCGTTTGGTGCCACGTAATGCACATTCATAACGGTGGTAGATATTCCGACCACGGTTGTAAGTAATACGAACCAATCGTCGAGGCCATATTCCAGTTTTGCCCAGAACTTGTACGCAAAGCGCTGTATGACAAACACCGCGGAGATGATTGCAAACACTCTGGAAACGACAACGTATTGGCCTGACTTGTCTCGAAAAGGATCTCCACAAGATGTCGATGTCAGATTTTTCACCACTATACCCAGAGGTCAGTTCCGAATCGTTCATATTATGATGAACGTATTTGGTCTGTCATACTTATGGCTTCTTTGATTGTGCAGCTTGACATGACACAGTTTGTCAGGCCATCTTTGAAGACTTGATCGGTACACAAGCATGTTTGGTTCGTCATTAAACAGTGTGACTTGGGAAGAGATTGCCCTAGGCATGGTATCTGCGTAGAAATCATGGTTAGCTCTACAGGTTCTACATTTTGGTAAAATTCAACGTGGCCACTTACGGCGCAGCCGGGGAACTTGGCAAGCGTCTGTGTCAGGGATGAGTCCTGAGCCATTATCATCGGCAGAGCCGTGAGGGCTAGCATCAGGGAAGCCCACAGCTTCATTGTGTCTAACGTCGTTGGCCCAGAACAATGTGGCCCCGATCTCTGAGGTTGAAAATTGGAGCCATCAACATTTAATGCCGAAAAATATATTCGACGAGATGGGGAGTTTATATAGACGGCAACTCCAGTATCTATAAGACACAGGGGCCCGGAAATCGAGCCACGTTAATAGACCAGGATCCTGCTTGAGGGAATGATAGGCGCCACTACCCGCAGCCAAGAGTGAAGACATGGCTCACCTTTCCCAAGACCCGTGCGTGAGAGAACTGGATCCCTGTCTGATATGCATATGACATATGATTCCATAACACTGGTTGAGAACCACACCGTTGTGGCTCTGAGTTTCCAGGGTGGACTCCCAGGCACTAGTTGTACGGGGCCAAACGCCACTTTCAACATGGTGTGTTGACTGAGTCAAAGATTATTAGCCGATACAACACCTCTCATGTGCAGTCTGAGGCAATAGGTGCTAGCTAACTTCATGCATCGCGGGTCTGGGGAACGGTGGCGTTGGGGGACCTCAGGATGGCCGGATAATTATCGCCTTCTGCTGCAGGGCAAGACAGAAAAGAGAGCCACAGAGGAGTCCAATGTTCACATCAGACGGCAGTATATTGCCTTTTGTCCGTGATTACAAGCGCCAGGATCCTCTTTGATGACTAGAAGATTTTGCAGTTCTCTCAGCAATGAGACACCCCGGATGCTGCTTGGATCGGCGTCTTCTCCATGACTCCACTGATTTGCAAGTTGTCGTATGTTCTGAGAGTCCACACGCGGCATAGATAGGGATCGTAAGCTAAAGACGAGTCCTCGTGGGTATTTGCTGCCGAGCCGTGCGTATGTGTCTTATTGAAATCGTCAACCCCGACATTTACGGGTCTGGATAATGGCTGGAAGCGGGCAACTGGGCAGGCGCAACACCTGTACTGGACATTGGGTAAGCGGCCTTGTCAGTATTATCTCGATGAAAATACCGTGCTGGTGGATGGCTTGGACCCGAACCAAAGAAAAGCCACTGACAGACTGGTGGAGTCAGGTACGAGCACACGAAGTGATGATATTTGCCCCTGAGCAACCGCGGTGTAGACTGCACGGCTGTAGGCAAATGGAACGCCAGTACCCGATATACCCAACCACATAGTCCGGCAGTATTGGTGTGTCTGGTTTCGATTTCCTCCAGAAAGAATGGTGCGCGTCCAATGCGCCAGCGGCGTTCAACCAACCACTACATCACGATGATAGTACGGAACACTCGTAACTGGTGGCATCCCGGGAGATGGATAATGTTCCCCACGCCAAGACGGGCAAGTCACTCAAACAGACTTGGGACGAAAGGAGGCATGAAGCCACTGGCGAGCCGTTGGCCCAATGGACACAAGGGTCTGGATGTCGGCTCTCCGAAACAGGGTCTCTTGCCTCGTGGCGTTCCGGCGCATGGTTCTGATTCCAGATTAGTGCTGTGGTTGGCTTGATTTGTCGCGGGCGCTTCACAACGGAGATGCGCCTAGGAAGGAAAAGGAGGGAGGGGGGCTAACTTGTTGGGGTCGTCAACGACCAATCGCGCCGGGGCTTCATCGCGTTGCGTTGAAAGGAAACGCAGATGGTGTACTGGAAGCCGGAGCATTCGTATGTCCCAGCCATACGGCAGTGACGCGCTTTCAATGAATGTGGAGGGTTTCCGCATATGCAGATCATGGCTGTCACTAGCACAAGAAAACAGAGGTCTATTGGTGGTGTTTGTGGGAAACCTGCCAGGAAGGAACGAATGTTCGATGGTGATCTCGCAGCTCAATGCTTCCAACTGGCGTGGCACCTGGCAGCTGCACTACTAAAAGTGGAGAACTCTCCTGGTCGTCGTGCATCTTCAATCTGAAGCTAGGCCGCTGCGCCCACATTCTGGAAAGACATGGTCCTCTTCTTCCCTTTTGCCGATATCCAGCTGAGACTATTGCCCCCGAGCATTGGCTGCCGTGTGGATTTAGAGTCTTTTTCCGCACGTACATGCGGAGTCGGAGTCGTGGTGTTGAAGGGTGATGCAGGGCCAGAAGCGTGGAAAACGGTCGACATTTGCAATTTCCCACGGCCTTCACGACAACCATAATCCAGTCTCTCGGAGGGCTGGTGATCCAAGTCAACCCAACCCCAACACCAGCGCCGAGGCCCACCAGACTCTATATCATCCGATACAGGGCAAGGCAACACTCTTGCTCTCGGATCTGTCGGCTAGAAGCAGGAACAGCACCCCCCGACTCCAGTTTGTCGCATGGCCATCTGCCAGTTTCTCCCTCGGTTGTGTTCTCTCGGCGCAAAATGAGACACGCAAGCCCGGAGACCCAACGTATCACAAGCCTGGAACAAAGGTACAAAATGCAGAGTTAGTCAACAACCTAGATAGCGGATGCCCAAGACACTTCTCTTCATTGTCGACTAACGAGACGAGGTCCGGCTCAAAGCTTCATCTTCCTGACCGCCGGGACCATGAGCACCACCCCCAAAAGCCGATATCACGTTCATGATTGCCATCCCCGCGTTTTTCCCTCCCGCCAATTCGACATGTCCACGCTAGCGCTGCCACATCCGTGCGCACAGAAAATTCTGGATCCCTGTCGGCCGGCATCAATTGACGATGAAAATGACCGGGCAATAACCCCCACGACTCTCTGAGACCCAAACTCACCATTTACTACTAACCAGACAAGGTCGGCTGGCACGGTTCAACGTCGATAGAGTTCGTTGGAGGGTTCACAACGGCGCTACTGCCAAACGTCCGAGCGGGTTCCCGGGGTCAAGTGACTCAAGTTCCACAGGTCTGTCACTTCCCGAGTCATGGGCACATCAAATAGTGTGGAGGCTAGCTGGTTGGCGATTTGCGAGCGCATCCTTGCAGTCTTGGTAGTCCTCGGTAGTAGGCGCAACCTTTAAAGCGCAGCAAAAAAGCAAGCGTACTACTAATATATCAGGGT
This sequence comes from Metarhizium guizhouense ARSEF 977, assembly GCA_000814955.1. Taxonomy (NCBI): domain Eukaryota; kingdom Fungi; phylum Ascomycota; class Sordariomycetes; order Hypocreales; family Clavicipitaceae; genus Metarhizium; species Metarhizium guizhouense. Next base: position 65,928 of record AZNH01000055.1, on the reverse strand, counting down.
TAACGTTTTACCACATCTGAGGTAAATTTTCGAGAGTGCTCATGAAACATGTCAATACAGTCAAGAATGGAATGGGACGTATCCAACCGAAATAAGAAGCGTATTTTGTGGTCTCTACTACACGAGTAGCACTTCAACGTTGACCTTGTCAGGGCATGCGAACTATCTACACCGTTGCTTACACATTCAGCGTAAAAGATTTAATAACCCAAGGTATCAATACAAAATACCTTTAGCCTAACTATTAAATCCATTGCAATAAAGTGTTCCTCTACCAACAGGGTATACTAAGTGGTTCCCTGCAAATCACCGAGACTCGGTGCCAGGGTCTAGGGTAGGTTCCGATCACAAATGGAACATATGCAGCGCGAGCAATTGCTTCAAAAAAGAAACCCATTGCCGAAGTTTTATCAAAAGTTGTCAAAAATAAATCAACAAACTGCCCAGCGGGAATGCCTAGTCTTGCGCCTGTAAGGATGACGCATCAAAAGCATGCGAGGTTTTCACTACGTGATTGTTAAGAAATCCCACTCAACCGACACCGCAACGAGAAAAACAGCATGTAGATCGCATCCGTGTGAGACTCACTTGGCTGCTCAGCAGCGCAGCCACCAGTGATTGGTGAGGGTATGACGGGCATGAAAGCCAACATTGAATTCGGTCAAGCTTCACCCATTAAACTTTGCCAGCGACTTACAAATCCGGTGCCCAACGCCTCTCAACCACGAGGGATCGCCGACATGTCCGCGAAACAATAAAGAAAGCCCTCTCCGCACATTTGCTGCCACCACCCAAGGGCCATCTGCCAACGCCTCCATTCAAACAAGATTCCATCACCAAACTACAATGGCTCTCCGGACCGTGGCCATTGCCGGCGCAACAGGCAATCTGGGGGCGCACGTCGCCCGGGCATTCCTATCACCAGAATCCCGCACCAGATTCCAAGACGTCGTCGTCCTCGCGCGAGCCGAGTCCAAGGCCGCCGCCGAACTCGCCGCCGCCGGCGCCAAGCTGCGCGTCTACGATGAAGACAACCTCGCACAAAGCCTGCAGGGCGTCGACGTCCTCATCAGCGTGTACGCCTTCGCGCGAATGATGCCGCACAAGATCCATCCAGACTAACCTGCTGCCAGGGTCGGGCCGTCGGGGCACGCCTTCAAGGAAAAGCTCCTGCGCAGCTTGCCCGCGACGTCGGTGAGCCTGTACTTCCCGTCCGAGTTCGGCGTCAATCACTACATACACGACTTCCCCCACGAGGAGTGGGACGCGAAGAAGCGCCATTTCGAGCTGGCCAAGCAGCTGATTCCGAATATTCGCCGCTGTCGCGTCTACGCCGGTTTGTTGTTGGAGGACTCCATCGGCCCGTGGTTCGGCTTCAACACCAAGGACGGCCGGTACGAGGCCGTCGGCAGCCCGAGCCAGCGGACTTCATATATTAGCAAGTCGGACATTGGACGGGCCCTGGCCAATCTGGCGTCTTTGCCTCTGGGCGACGTCCCGGACGAGGTCAGCCTCAACGGCGACAGCAAGAGCTTCCAAGAAATCGCCGACATCATGCGGGCCAGCGGCGCCGGACATATCGACGTCACTTCGGTGCCGCTGGCGGCGTACAAGGCCGAGGTGCTGGCGGACCCGTCGCCCACGCCGGAGAGATATCTGCGGTTTCTGATGGGAGAAGGTAAAATCGACCATTCTGACACTGGGTTGGGGAATCAGAACGGCGTGGTGCTGAGCGGCGGCCCCGTGGCGTGGATGCGGATGCAGGATTTGGCGAAGCAGACGGGCGGAAAACCATGGGCCAGCAGTGTTTGGTGAAATTGCCATGTATCTCGGTACTCAATTTAATGCAAAGTTGATTAGAGCATGACGATGTTGTAATTGGAGTAATGCGTCGCATGCATACATGTAGCATCAATTGATGTGTATCCCGGTAGGCGCGGTGCGATCACTCATCATGGCCGGCCCTCGGCATCCTCGAGTCCCGGACAGCCATGTATAAGCTACATATGTATCGACCAGACACATTCCAGGAGCGGCACTCGCTCCCCCAAACCACCAAGCATCATCCAAACCAAAGCATCATGTCGCACAACCCGCAGGGAAAGCCCGTCGTCGCCGTCGCCGGCGTCGGTCCCGGAATCGGCGAGGCCGTCGCCCGCGAGTTTGTCTCGCACGGCTTCGTCGTGGCCCTGATTGCGCGCACCGCCGAAAAGCTGCACGCCATCCAAGAGGGCATCCGGGCGGACCACGGCCACGACACGGCCAGATACTACCCCACCGACCTACGCGTCGAGCAAGACGTCATCTCCAGCTTCCGCCGGATCCGCGACGAGCTCGGAAGCGTGCAGGTGCTCGTCTACAACGCCGGCGCCCGCCGCGTCAACGGGCGCTCCATCCTGGACACGACCACGGAGGAGTTCGAGGGCTTCACCAAGATTAACCTCTTTGGCGCGTTTTGGTCCACCAAGTGCGTTCTCCCGGACATGCTCGCGGCCGGTCGGGGCACCATCGTCTACACCGGGGCGACGGGCTCGCTGCGCGGCATGCCTGGCCTGAGCAGCTTCTCGCCCGGCAAGTTTGGCCTTCGGTCGCTGGCGCAGATTGTGACGCGGGAGTACCAGGGCCGCGGCATCCACGCGGCTCATGTCATTGTGGATGGGGGCGTCGATGGCAAGTTGATTGGCGGCGTGCGTCGACGACAGTGGGAGCGCGCGGGTGACAGGGAGAAGCTGGCCGATGTCGAGGCTCACTTGATGCAGCCTGTTGATTTGGCGAGGATGTATTGGTATTTGCATACCCAGCCGCGGAGTACGTGGACACATGAGCTGGATGTGCGGTCCGAGAAGGAAAGCATGTTCTCGAAGCTGTGAATGAAATTGTGTTGCAGATGATTTATTTGATAATAATGGATTTTGACTGCTCATTTTGAAACAAGGGACATGAGATTGCCTGATATTTACATAGTAAAGTCGTTGCTTGCAAATTGGCTCTATAGTATATTCTCACTTTAAGGTGCCGGGGTAAAGTTAGGAGCTGTTGTTATAAACAGTGATATTGGTGTGGGGGAGGGAGTTAATTTAGATTTCCCTTGACTTAATGTCCTTTTCCTTATCCCTAGACCCTTGTACCTTGGTTGGTAGCTCGCCGGTCCTTTGCTTCCTGGAAATCGTCGCAGGCTCGGCGTCTGGCCAATAGCGCCTTGTGGGTTCTGGAGCATTCCTTGTTCCACTATCCCTTTTGGGTGTTCGAAGGTGCCGATTGCGTACCGGGCCCGCTTTGTCTGAGATACCTAGTAGCTACCTGGTTTAGTGTGTATAAATATATATCTTTATATATATATAAAGATAAATAGTACTTATATCTCTATATAATCTCCTAGTATATTAATATATCTCTTATATTAAGATTTTTAATTAGTTGACATCCTTGTTCGGTACAAAATCGTCACCTTCGAACACCCAAAGGGATACCTTGAAGTTTCCCTTTGGGTTGGGGACTCTGCCCGCCTCTTGCAACGAGCGGGTCAGGGATTAGGAGACTTCAGAGGCTAGGCGGTCCAGGCCATTTATGCTATTGACTCGTGGGTCTATATATAGAGCCTTGTCTCTTAGAATGATAAGAAACCTTTCTATTTTGTTGTTAGTGGTGATGACGTGTAGGCGTGTTCGGCATTTAGGTTGGATGCTGCTTGGTATAGTGATAAGTATGGCTTTGTGGTCTGAGGCATACTCTAGTTCTTTGGGGAGTCTGGAGGTGCATAGAGGGATGTTGGTGAAGGCGAGGTCTAAAACTCCTCTGTTGTTGTGTGTGGGTTTATTCGGGGAATTAAGGAGTTCAAGGCTGTGGATGTCGGCCCACGTTAATATATCTTCGCCCTGATTCCTGTTCGCCCCAGTTTACAGGTCTCGTGGCCGGCATTAAAGTCCCCGGCCACTATTGTTCCGAAAGGGGGGGGGCCAATAATTTAATTCAATTATCTCTAACGAGCCACTTCTACCGTGCCAAGAGTTTAGCGCATTGTTGACGACGACCGAGTCAGCTAGGCAGAAGCACGTCATCCTGCGTGCGATAATATAAAGAATCGACTCATTTGTTTAGAATTAAAAGTCCTGCCTAGCTGTAAGGGGCGAGCCTGGAGTTTGTCTAATAAAGCAGGTGCCCAGGTATTGTCTATCTAGAGCTTGGGAGGAAAGAAGTAGAACTCGAGGCCGCAGCCTCCAGAGTAAGCTTATATCGCCTATTGTAGATGTGCTCGCAGTACCGAGCTTCACGGGGCAGGGTCGGCGGTAGTCCTTGTACATAGTCTGCCGGATCCACCAACCCGGACATGGCCCGTGATGGTGTTTAATTCTTCTTTTCACCGAGGAGTTCATTCTATAGCCGGTTAACTGTTAGCGCTCCGCTACTTTATTATCGAAGCATCACCACCTACAATTCTTTTATTCGCCTTGTCTGCAACATCTCTCGAAGCTCGCCCCGCGCTCCTCGCCCGATCGGCGAGATTCTGGAAGTCATGATTATTTCGTATCTCGTCTGCGAAGTCCACAGCGTACTGCAAGGCGTTCTTATCCTCCTCAGACATGGAGTTGGCCCCAGCGATGCGCAGGGCCATCATGTCCTGCCCAAGTTTTTGGACCGCTTCAAGACTGTTGGCCATTATCTCGCCCAAATCTGCAAAGCCTCCAGCGTACAAGCGTACGTCGAATGCTTTTCTGACCTCATCTTCGTGGCTTGCATCCTGCGCCAGGGTCGTTGTCAAGGCGGCGAGAAAGACTGTAAGAAGCTTCATCATGTACGTGTAGCAAAAAGTGAGCGGCTAGTAGGAGAATGCAGCCGATAGTGAGCTGAGGAAATTGACGTTGAACACCCTCTAAGGTCGGGCATGCCCATTTTATACGTGCCCTCCAAGCTCGTTACTAATTACTACTATAGTGCTCGAACGCTATAGACGAAGTTACGCAGAGACGCCGCGCAAGGCGGAAGAGCCAAAGCGAATCCTAGTAATGTGGGGCCGGGCACGAGTCGTAACTCACGAAAAATATGAGTCATGTGTTTGTATTTCTAAGGACGCATAAACGTCTCATTTTGCCCTCGTATAACGCGCTCCTATATAGCTTGTATTCTCACGAAGTAGGCTTTTCTGTCTATATTCTATAGAGTATTACTATTTATACGGATAAAAATCTCTATTTACACGGGAGCATGTCACTATATTAACTTACTTGCCCTACCGCGGTGCCTATCAATTTCTGGAAGGAGTGTTGCTCGGCACAGGGCAACGTGCCAGTCATGGACAGCGCCCCCTTGAAGTCTACCAACTTGAGCGTTACACTCCAACCCCTGTATGATTAACCACCCGTAACCTGACAAGGTTAATAGAGCAGGGTCCCCTAGCTGTATAGGTAATTTATCTGTTAATTGTGAGTAGTTATTAATATAACAGGGATTAAATACTACTAGTCGATTGGATCCTCTTGCACAGTTTCCAGGGAGTTTAGATACACAGACAGGACCATGTTACTTTGGAGCCGCACTTCTATCACGCAATTATTTTCCCGAATATCAGAAGCAGCGCCCCCAAGATGGGTACTTGTCTATTTCTGTAGAATGCTCCGGTACTTTCCCGACAAACTCGTATACAGCCATTGCTTCCCATTGTGATATAAGAACCCTAGCAACATGGAGCAAAACCTATACACGGCCCCATACGACGACCAGGCTAATGCATTTGGCCTTTAAACCGGGAGAACTCTCCAGAATCGTGGAGAGCCATTGAGCTTGTGGCATCTGTAATCGTTGGGGGCAATTCTCAGAATTCTGGGGGCACCAGTCTGATAGATGTACACTACAATTTTCACACGTCAACATGCCAATCCTTGAGGTTCAAAAAGGAAAAACTTACAATACTGATTCTGAATGTTGGACTTGACCGATCTCACGTTGGGCTGGAGGGTTCCTTGATGGTGGTCCGTATTGACTGTAATGCCTTGTCCTCCCGCGCTGCATTCGCCGTTTGAAAACGTATCAAACGTACCAATGAAGTCTCCAAGAGGCATTTCGTCCTCCCACGTATCTACGTAGTCGGCATTAATGCCGCTGGCCAGACCGGCAAGGAGCATGGTAACAACGCTGAAGCGCATTTTGGTGTTGGGGATAAAAGTCCAAGTTGAAAATTGATTGTGAAGTTTGAGACTGTGTTCTATGCTTCTTTCTCGAAAGCTTGACGATTATGCTCTTCAATCCTTCATGTCGGATGCTTGGAGTCTATTTATACTTTGAAAGGCAGCTGTGAGGGTGCAGGTCATGCCAGATCTCTTGGCAGCGTCCATGAATCTTCTCGGCATCGCGGGGCGACGACCTTGAATTGTCTTTTCTCCGCACGTCTGGAACGTAGTCGATGAGAAGAGGGTATGATGTGCAACTTTAAATTTCTAGTACGCGCTGTATTTCAGTTACGCCACGAAGGTTGGATGCATGTGCTCAACGCGACGAGGTTATTGACATGAACGGATTTTATGTGTCAATTACAACGGTTGTATAGTCATATGAGATAAGATGGAGTTTTTAGTTTTTTCTGATAAATTTATTTTTACACTCTTGATAGCAAGGATATCCTGAAACTCTAATATACGGGTATCGCTAATGATTGTATTTGGAAATAGAGTTAGAGTTTAAAAGTGTTTAATACTTGCAAGTATGCAAGCTAGGTGTGAATTCCAGGTATATAGTACCATTTCCCTCTAGATCTACTTTCTACAACAGCGGAGCTCTGCCGCCTCGGAGACAAGATAGATCTTGGTCTGGAGCATTTTGAGCCCGCTACGTCATTTAACGTTACCATGCCAGACAATATCATTGGTGCAGAGTATTTCGATACGATATTCTCGGTGCGGGGAACCGACGCAACATTAATACCGCAACACGTGTCCGAAAGCGGCAGTTCTTACTGATCCTTCCATGGTGGCACGGTTAACGGCATTCCATGTGAAACTGATGCAATAACCTAATCTCGAGCCAGGATGTTGGTGACCTGAGTCTACCCATTTTGTGGCAATTCCCAACACATCCCTTGCAAGACTCGAGTCGTATGCGGCGATAAGTATACAAAGGTCTTGTTCATTTCATTTGTTAGTTAGAAGGGAGCATTTCTCTCAGCATCCCCCTCGTTGTGCAATTTATATCGATGTCTGTATCCATTCCCGCTACTCTTCTTGGCTTTGCCCTGTGAACACGGGCAGCCTCTTGGCCACTTGGTCCCATGTCTCAGCTCCGGCAACGAGATCTCTAATCGCCTCAACAATCTCATCTTGAGAGGCCCGGACCTGGACTCTGGAATCCCGCTCCCGCAACGTAACGGATCCGTCCTTCAACGTGTCGAAATCCACCGTGATTCCAAGCGGGGTGCCGAGTTCGTCATTTCTCGCGTATCGCCTGCCAATAGAAACGCTAGACGAGTCTACATTATTCGCAATGCCCATAGCTCTCAGCCGACTGGCAAGGGCCTTGATTACGGGCTTGAAGCCGGGGTTATTCGAAAGTGGTACAAGCAAAACTTTGACAGGCGCGACGAGGATAGGCAACGAGAGCACCTGCGAAACTTGGTCAGCTTAGAAAACGACGGCAGGTTACAATACGCGTACCTCTCGAGCGACATCCTGCGGTCTGCTCCAGTACACGTGTTCAAGAATACTGTAGAGTATGCGGCCGATACCAAAGGAAGGCTCGATGACATTGGGCGTGTATTCCCGCGTCGTCTCCACGCGAGTGGTTTGTTTGATGGAGCAAACATCAGACGTGAGCTCTACAGAGTTGGCACCATTTGCAAGCTCGTCTGTAGGAATTGTCACGACGCCCTTTTCAGCTAGCTCTGTGGCTAATTGTCTGAGATGATCTTGATCTAATTGCCCGACTGCCAGCTCAATCTTCTTGGCATCCTTTTTGAATCGAGGCCCCACGAGCCTTTTTTCCAGTGTTGCTTTCCATTCGGTGATTTCAAGAGGCGTGGCGCGAGCTTCCTTGACCGTCAATAGGGTTCCGGTCTCTCGAGAATGAACGGTCAAGTCGTATGCGCTCCGGTCAGCGCAGCCAACACACTCGATCCAGCCATAACTAGTCAGAAGCTCCGCATCCCAACAGTCGCATGCGTAATGTGCCATCTCATTATCAAGATGTTGCCGGAACCGTAGTTTTTGCGGATCCACGCCAATCTTGAGCAAGAATAGGTACACTCTCGCAAGGAAGTAGCCGAGGGTTTCGTTGTCCACAAGCTTCGTTTCAATGGCCTTGCCAATGGGCATCGATGAGATAGACGTTTGTCCAGAAAGTTGCGTCTTTTTATCTAAAAACGGCAGTTCAATTTCAGCTATTTCGCTAAAACGCTCGTGGCTCTTATTGCTCTCCGGATCAACAAAATGTTCAATTTCTGCCATTAAGAATTCTCGAACTCGAAGTAAGCCCGATCGCGGAGAAATTTCATTACGATATGACTTGCCAATGCAAGCGGATGCAAAAGGCATAGACCCTTGGCAGTAGTCTAGTAGCTTTCGGAAGTTCAGAAACTGACCTTGAGCAGTCTCGGGCCTGAAATATACAGGCGAAGCTGAACTTGGACCAATAGTAGACCGAAACATGAGATTAAAGGCAGTTGGTTCTTCAACATTTCCATCACCATTGGGGTTCCTGATATCAAGCTCCCTAATCAGTTTGCCAAGTTCAGGCCCATTGTAGTTGTCCAACTATTCACCGATTAGCTTGGCAGGACTCTTGGCACTCGTTGACAGAGGATGTCTTACTTTGGCTAGAATTTCTTGGTACTGTTCTACCTTGGCATTGTCCAATCTCTCCATTTTGCTCTGGGGTTCAGCGGCAGCTAGTCGGCTATTTGCCAACCTTGTTTCCAGCACAGACTCAACGAGGTGATCGGCACGCAAATATTCGCCCTTGGCAGGGTCTCTGCACATCCAATCAGCGAATCTATCAACGTGGCCACTTGTTTTCAAGACTGCCTCTGGTGTTATAGCGGTGCAATCGACCTCGAGCATATTCTCTTCGATAACAAAGTGCTTTCGCCACTCGTTGACAATATTAGCCAGCATACCACAGCCGGGCGGTCCATAGTCATAGAGGCCACGATTGTCTCCCTTGTAGTTGGGTGCGGTTCGGTACACCTCGAAGGCTTCGGTGAAGAAAAATCGCCTTTTCAGCAGCGATTCAAACTGTGGCCGGTTGAACACGTCGCCAGAAGAGGTTGTCAGATTCGCCATGTTCTTTGAGAAGGAGAAGGATATTTGTTGATGTAGTCGAGTTTGTGGAATAGAAGAAGAAACAAATGTGCCCCCCCTCCTTTGTGTCCAGAGCAATATGACTCATTCCGGCCCATGCAGTCAGTGCAGCGCTGGGCCAACACCCCGGACTCTTGGCTGAGTCGCAACAGGGCGACAGTTTGAGTGCAAGTCTTGTGATTGCTACCGGAGATTTGTGATTATTTTGCTTCGACATCACTGCACAACGAGTTTCTTGGGTCCCTATTCCGTGCCTGGCGTTTGCAGTCCCTATTTTCCTCCAGTCGAGGCCGACAAGGATGTACCTCTTCCTCGTGCGTGCTGTGAAGAAAACATTTCGGGTCAACTTCCCTCGTGTGAGGTGGAAAGGGTCTGGTTAGACTTGCTGCTCAATACAATGACCAAGCGAGTGATCAAGGTGCCCGATTCATATGGCTGACGGTTGGCGATTTTCTACCAGACGGAGTGGCGCATCATTCCATCGTTCGGGTGCGATTGCCTCCCCAAGCTTCTCATCTCAGAGTTGCTGCTTTTAAGCTGGTAACACGATGCCCTAAACCCCAGGAAGTGCCTCAAGCGCTTCTCGCCCTGAATCCTACATGTAGGAACTGACCTCCTAATCCTACTAGGAACGGTAAGCTGGCCCTGCATGTGTTGACTTGAAGCCTCCTAATCCCTAGAAATTGTGAGCAGTAAGTCCCACCCCCGTCTACTTTCACGCGCAGCAATAAAACCATCTATTCCTTCATGACACCGCACGGCCTATTTGCCCTGGTAAAACCAACGGACGCAATGATATCAAATATATAAAGCGTCCAATATAACTGTATATTTTCACACCAGCCCATCCTCTTCCATCGATATAGTCTTCATCTTACATATCAGACATTTAGCTCCGTCGTTTCTGATTTTTCGAACACTGCCCTGTATCGCTGGATCTTCTTCTCTGCTACACCTTCCAGACCACAATATCGTTCCACAATTTCAATACTACGGCCAATATAAAGCTCAGGTCTCAGCATGTCGTCAAGATCAGCCCAGATAGGTTGAAAGAACTCTGTAGCCTTGATCCTGTCTATAAGATCATTCGGTTTACCCTCCAACTTCACGACACGGGCAGCTTGGTGTGATAAGACGCGGATCTGCTCGTGGGCTTCCTGCCTGGATATGCCCTTGGCAGTGAGCTTCATGATGATATTTTCCGCGCACATAAAAGGCAGTTGCTGGTGAACACGCGACGCAATGACCTGGGGGTAAATGACCATGCCGTCGGTGATATTGTCCAGGCTGCCAATAATAGCATCGGCCAGGAGGAACATCTCGGGCAAGTCCATTCTGCGGACGGCGCTGTCGTCCAGTGAGCGCTCCATCCATTGCGCTGCGAGGGTGTTTGCAGTGGTTGCCTGCTTGGACAGAAGCTCTCGGGCAAGGCTAGAGACCCTCTCTGAACGCATCGGGTTTCTCTTGAAGGGCATAGCACTTGACCCCACCTGTTTGTCTTCGAAAGGCTCCTCTGCTTCCTGCCACGAGGCGAGATGGCGGATATCTCCGGCAATCTTTTGCGCCGTAGCACCAAGGCCGCAGATGGCGTTGGCGACGAGCAGGTCAACCTTGCGGGTGTACGTTTGTGTCGACACATCGTAGCATGCGGGAAAGTCGGTCTTCTTGCACAATAGTGCGTTCAGCTGGTCACACTTGGAGCCGTCCCCGCCAAAAATCTCAAGGAACGAAGCTTGAGTTCCTGTAGTTCCTTGTGCACCTGGCATGACATATTATTTAGTCTCTGGCTGTCTGATGCACCATATGTATTGCGGCTCACCTCGAAGCAGTAACCCATTGCGAACGTGTTCGATACTCTCAAGGTCGAAAACGAGATCTTGGGCCCATTGAGCTGCCCGCTTGCCAACTAGATGCCAATCAGCACTTTGTCTCAATGGATTGTATTACATCCGAAAAGAAGCATTGGTTTCGGTATACCTGTGATCAGTTGAGCTAGCAAGTGTTAGCGTACTTCCTACCGATTTGGTGGTAGCAAGGGAAAATACCTGGCTGCAAATGCGTGTACGCAAGAGTGGGTGTTGCCTTCCATTCCCTAGCAAGCTTGCACAGGTTTGAGACAACCTTGGCCAGTCTTGGGAGGAGAAGGTCCATGGCATCACGCATGAGGATAAGTTCCGCATTGTCAGTTACGAAGCAGCTTGTCGCCTTGACCCGTTAGACTCAGTTGACAGAGATTTGCAAAATTGCCAAATGCATCAAAGGAGACTGAGGGTTGCGACTTCAACTTACACCGTAATGGATAATACCAGCCGCTGCAGGCGCAACAGCTCCGAAGGCGTGTACATGGGCCATGACGTCGTGGCGGCGGATCTTCTCCTCGGTCCTGGCAACCTCAAAGTCTTGGTCGGTTACTTCAAGATGCTGCTTCATCTGCTCGAGCGCTTCCGTCGTGATGGTCTGGATACCAAGCTCTCTCTCAGACTCTGCGAGCAGCAACCAAAGCCTGCGCCATTGCGAGTGGCGAGAGCGTTGGCCAAAGAGCCGTGCCATCTCCGGGCTGCAGTATCTCGTCGTCAACGACGTCTGATACGTATCGTAGGGCGACGGCCCAGCATTTTTTCCATCAGTTGCCATTTTGAATCTCGTTTCAAGATTGGTGGATGAGGGGTAGAAAATGGGAGTTGATTTTTTTTTCCGCCATGGATGCATTCATTAGTCGTATGACCTGGACCATGTGAAGACGGCTCGGAATAATAGCATCCCGTCAAGCCAATGTGGGTCCCGCCTCCAACCCTATGCATGCATGTCTTTTCGAACGAGACAACTTCCAAACACCACGCCTGGCATTAAAGATATTCTAAACCACTACAGGAAGTGCTTTCAGTATGCAGTGCGATATCAGACCATCTGACGGCACGCGGTCTTCTGTTGGCTGAAAAGGAAGGGCAAGGGAATTGCAACGGGTGGCGACGTTGCAAAGCGTGTCAGTATGACAACTGTGACAGATTTGCAGACGGACCAGGAAACCAGCCGCCCTCGGCTCTCGTTATCAGTGCGCAGTTACTACAATATTCGGTTGCAGCCTCAAGTTCGCCAGCGAAACCGAGGCGAATGTTCATCGAGAGGCATTGCCCAACACCAAGAACCTTTTCCCTGTCCAGGCGCACTTGAGCATATTTGCAATCGAAGCTTTCATAGTGCAGGTGCAGCAAACGAACATGCAAGTCAGCGCCGGATGAGGTGGCTCTGTCCTGTTGCAGACGAATTCACCAGCTGAGGTATACCACTGCAACAAACATTGAACATTGAAATGTTCTACACCAGACAAACAGCGGAACAGCATAGCAAATGGCACTCGAAGTCCACCGTACCGTGCCCACATGCTACTGAACCACTGGATGCACCAAAATCTTCATTGCGGCTACGAGTGCATCGGAGCATGGAAAGCTTCCATGTTCATTTCAGAACCCTTGATGAGAAGCGGGTTCATTGTCCTTTGTCGGAAGAGTACACGTGTGAAACATTATTCTTCACAGTGAACGACGCCAGGAAGCATAGCAAGAGTCATTGCGACCGGTACCCTTGCCCCGAAGCAGACACATGCCACTGCACCGAGACATTTAGCCGTCAAAATTACGCATTCAAGCGCGTAAAGATGGCACATGGGAGTCTGTGGCTCTGTACAGTGCCGCTGTGTTATAGAACCATCGCTCGTTTTCCTCATACGAAGAGGTCTATAGAAATTCACGAGGATCCACAGAGAACGTGGGGATTTGGAAGACCTGAAGGAAGCGGCCACACCAATCGACATCTCAGAAACCACGGGCTGGCATAACAAATGTCATTGAAAGAGAATAATATGAGCATAGAGGAAGCCGAAGCCGTCAACGCTGATAATTATAACAAGTTATTTCCATGGCTCTACGAAAGACATGGTACTTGACGACGAGTCGGCCAGGGGTAGCGAGAAAACCCAAGCTTTGAACAGCAGTATCCGAGGTTTGCATCCTCCGCGACCGACGCCTACTTGGACTTTATAACTAACATCTTACTTTAGCAAAGTTCCCAGGTCATACCCCAGATCCCAGCAATTGAGGCGCTACGTGTATTGGACCTTTCATTTGTCCCGAGGCGGCTTCGTTCAAGAGCTCTGCCTCTATAACGCCACACTAGGAGAGCACAACGCCCATCTATCTACAAGAGTTCTAGCATCAAGATTCTATGTTAGGTTAGAATCGCTCTGTTTCGTGCAGTACTGCGATTATGATTAGCAGAGAATTGGAAAAGTTTGGGTTGACGAGATTGGCGTCCCAGCAGGAACACTGCAGCCACCGCACCTGTTTCGAAAAGCCGTGTACTGGGTCACAGCTCTGTATTTCACGTCTCTATCTGGCTGCGAATGACCGAAAAGCAGTTGCCAATTGCATCATTGTAAGGTTCAAGAATACCTTTGACCAAGCGTTGCAACATCCCTGGTCCTACAGCCCTTCATTCCAGATGTGCGGGACAAGATTGCGGATGGCAAGCTACCCGGTGCCCGCTTGATTTGTCTTGATTTCGAGTTTTGCGCCTTCACCAAGACGGTTTTTGAGGTCGGTGTTTTCGAGTATTATTCTGGGAAGACCATTATCGATACAGCGGTCCAAGGAAACATCAAGAAGCTGTCCGAAATTCCTACCTCTACAATCAAGGACGGAATATCGAAACGTTTCAAGCAAGAAATGAGTTGGAAAACGATTCGAAGAGTTTACAGTGGTTACACACGAAGCTATAACCGTGGGGCCGATGTCCACACGATGGCGTCACATCTACGAGAATCCCCAGTCACCACGAAATCACTCCTCCTGGTATGGCATAAATGTTCAACGGATTCGCAGTTGTTTCGCAACGTACTAAAGAATCACGGCTACACCGACATTCTGCCGCCGGACGAAAATTGCGTGCTGGTAATCATGGAGCGCCCGTCGATGACCAGCAGTTACGACGTGTTGCGATGGCTTTTGAGGAGGCATGTCGATGTGTCGCGCGGCCCGGCCGCACCTGAACGCCAGAGGGGCACCAGCTGCGGGAGGCTTTGCTCTATTGTTGTGTTGTCCGCGTAGTTTGGGAACCTGGCATAACATGATGGATTGTATACACACGCCATCTGTTTCATGTCCTGTCATCTACTGACAATAGGTGGAAGATGGGTACCAAGTTTAGCCCATCGCTACGTCTTCCCTGTCCCTGAATGCGGCCCTACTGCGAGCTGACTCGTCCTGATGGAGTGAAGTGCATGTTGAATACAGAGTATTACTGCTCATGCATGTCAAGACATGTATGAGACAAGAATGGGTGCCGAGACCTTCTTAGGAATGACGGCCCAACCGTGTTTGAGCGTTGGCATGTACGTAGTAATGTTGACTTACATGTACCACAGATGCTATGGTATGACAGCATTCTGCTTCAAGGGGTTTCAGGTGTTGATGTGGAGATGACAATCCTCTGTTGGCTCGATAGCCAGACATTGGACCGCAAGAGGCGATGCCAGAGGTACAAATAGGACTCCATTTCTCTGCATTGATCAACGTATCCAGCAGAATGCGCTTGAGTGTAAACCCAAGGCGTACAACGAGTATTCTTCAACGACGATTTTACTCGCATCTACCTTGATTTCCGTTCACCAACTGCCACCATGCTTGGCTACACCAAAATCATGATGCTCACCGCACAATTAGTTGCTATAGCAACTTCAACTGTGAGTATTATCTCGACAATCCATCCGTAATGTATCGGTGAATGCGGCGCGGCAACTAACAAACTCGCTGAAGCCGGAAGTGAACAACAACGTCAAGCGCGACGTATGGCCTGGATGTTTGGATCCGCACACAAACCAAACACCCACAGGCCCAAAAGCTAGTAAGTTACGCTGATTTGGCCGTCCAGCATAGGCTACGTATCTCACAGGCCGATACCCAGGTGTTACAACCCCAAGTCCGGTGCGGTCACCAATGGCCCCCAACTGTAACAAGTTTTGCTGGGTTCCGCCAGGTGCCTGGTGCGATTCCGTAGCGAAAAACAACGGCATCACCACTGAGAAATTCACCACTTGGAACTCTTATGTCGGCCCCAAGTGTGATGAGCTCTGGGCCAACTACTACGCCTGTGTCGGTGTTGGCGATGAGGGAAAGTCAGTATGGCTCTAGTAGGTTTGCACAGGAGGCCACGACTGCTTCAACACCAAGAGTAGTTCCCTTATTGGCGTTGACGGAAATATGCTGCTAGTTGTTTGTAGTCAATTGGCCCACAATACAATTTTGATTGATCAAAGTACGTAAATTGCCATGGCCACTGCCCGTTGCTTCACGTCAAGAAACTCCAGATGTCATTCTAGGACGTGAAGTCTCTCTGCCTAGCATGGAAACCGCTTTTAGTGGCTTAGGCTGACACTGAGGCGCCTAAAAGATGAAATCAATTCAACACAATCGATACTCTAATTTTCGGTCATGTACATAATTGCTGACCAACAAAACACTTTATATAATTGCATGTGGCTTTCAACTCGCCTCTTCCAAAGCGGAATGGGGCGTTTCTGTCATACTTGTGTTTCCATTGGTAGCTATAGATTGAATTGAACAGTGGATTGGTACTGGGTTGAATCTCTTGAGCTACGGGACTAAAGTCTTTTATGTAGTTGAACACTAGAAATGACACCTTTCGATTGATCAAAACGGCTGCATTTTAGGTACTGTGTGCGCTTGTAGCCATCCGTGGCATCGCCACCGCCGACAGCCCTCGGCTCAATAGTTCTTGCTGCTGCGAAAAGAGCACAAAACGCGACGGCTCTTGTAATAGAAATATTGTGTGCCAATATAAAGAAAGGTAGCAGTAGGGTCTGCTAATTACGGTAGCTCGCAATTAGTACGTCATGGGTCGTAAGCATGTAATCTATACGTGTTGAAAGATAGGATACCTGTGAATAAAACCCAGGATTATAGACTGGAGGGCATAATCGCCAATCCAGAGAGATATAATGCACACGGAGCTGTTTGCGGTTAAAGATGGGATAACCTACATCGGGTCAAAGGAGAGTTTTCGGGCGCCATATGGTACCGACTGAACCTTGACATAATGCAATTGATTGCTGATGAGCTTGACAACGCTAGGGATGAATACCTTCTGGTCCGTCGGGCCTTACGAGGTTATATATTCATGTTTCTAATATGTTGCCCGACGGCCCACTCCCTCATTGTAGCTTTGGCGGCTCTGCATGTTCGGCTAGCTCTTTGTCCAGCAGCATGAAAAGCTAAGACTAAAGAGGCACTGAAACCATCGAACCTGGCTGGGCATGTGATCAATTCACGATGGAATCGGTAGGATAACGCCCCGTGGCACTAATAAATCAAGGGGTCTGAATTAATTGACCCCTGCATGAAGGAGGCTTAGCAGATGGCAGACCAAACGCTTCGACAAGTGAGCGGCAAGTTTCCAAGCGAGGTGGAGTCCCTACCTATCTAGGAAGGTCAACTGGTCCTTATACAAGCGCAAAGTTGCGTCTCCGAGTAACTGGGCGGGCAGAACGAATACTCCTATATGTACGGGATATACGGGGTAATCTGAGCTGAATGCTACACTATCAAAGTCTCTGTTAAGAGTGATACTCTGAGAGAAATGAGAGATGCAGTCATAACTGATTTAAAGAATACATGTAGGCTCTGCTGGCTAGGATACCGCTGGCCGAGGTTAGCAGTTAGCACATAGCTGAGTCGGTGATTAGGCACACAGTGGAATATAGAATCCGGAGAAACAGATATACTACGCCCAGACACCATTGCCCGACCCACCCCGTATTACAAGGAGAGTCCGAATAGATTGTGTGGAGTACCCGCGGAGACTTGACAGTATTAAACCCGTGCTTGTATAATAGTGGCATGACGTAAATGAGATTTTCCAATTCGGGAAATTCGGAGAGAGTCTGAAATTTTGTCAAGTATATAATATATACCAAGTCAATCAGACACACCCATTGAGGACATCTCAACAAGCTCTTTGTTATTGCCATCGTTTCTATGCGGCCAACAGCCTATGCTCTCATTTCAAATCATCAATCTGGTACAATTCCCGCATTGCTTGACGATCTTGAACAAAACGACCTGCTCCCGCAATGATGGAGCCGCGCTGGTGCTTTGTGGTGCTTGCTTGGTCGGCCTTGCACATTGGGCCCTTACTGGCACGGAGCGTACCATATGGCGACCTTATGACCGTTGGAGAAGGGTACAGTACTGCTATCAGCCGTATTGTTGTCTCTGACCCAAAAGATTCTAACACTACACTAGTTATAACACCTTTCTGGGCAAAGGGGTAAAACATGGGGCTGTCCAGTTTTCCAGCGTCAAAGCCGCGCCACCCGAAAATGGAATCCCAAAGAGGTCTGCGTCAAACACTCCAACTAGGCGAGAAACAAACCATTTTCAGGGACTAAGTGTAGAGATGTTTGACGTGGACTTGGATTCATATTTCATCGCACCCGACCCAAAAATGTTTGACGAACCCACGTATAAGCAGAATGAGGACAACCAAAACGGAATCAACCACAGAGTAGCTCACGTCAAGCGAAATGCCGCGGCATCTTGCCCTGCCGAAATTGACGCCTCCGTCGAATTTATATCTGACTATGAGTCTTATTTAAAGGTCCTTGATGTGAGTGCTTCTGCCACCATTTCGGGCTATGGCCAGACAGCATCTGTATCAAGCAGTTATCTTGATAAGTCAAGGTTCGCCTCAAATACCTTGACGTATATGGCTATAATCAATATAAAAAAACAGATCAACACTGGTGAGGAATTTGCATTCAACACGAACCTTTATTCCAATTCATCATTTGCAAAGACCTTTGGAGACCGGTGGATCCGAGGTAAGTCGAATTGGCATTTTTACGCAACACCGCAACGCAAGGTTAAAGCTGATAGCGTTTTAGGGTTCCAGATGGGCGCCAAATTAGTTGCTCGAATATCCCTTACAGCTAAAGAAAAGTCCAATCAAGAAGAATTAAAAGCAACGTACGTCTTACAATTTACAATGCAAAAGCCGCACATCCCTAATCAATCCTCTCGTTTAGCGCCGAGGCTTCATTGGCCTTCTGGGGTGTTTCAGGCCAAGTCAACACAGCAGTAACATCGAGCATGGAAAAGTTGAATACACAGGCCCACGTCAAGGTTGACATCTTCTATCAAGGCGAGATTGGCAAGCAACTACAGGGCCAGTCGGCGTCAACAAGCGGCGACCAGCAGCCTGCTCAACAGGTGTTTGCAAACGCCAAGTCGTGGGCAGACCACTTCCTGACCGAGGCTTGCAAACACAATTACAAGTATCAAGCCCTTCTTGACGAATATCCAAACATCAAGGGCTTCCCCGAGAATCAAGCCGTATTAGACTACTCCACGGCAGAAAAGGTATCCTACCGTGTTCTGTCAGAACTCGTCAAGATTTCAGAACTGGCGCAAGTCCTGCGAAAAAGTAGGCTACCTGGCCCTTCCTTTTTAACGTATACATTATCCATATGACCATCTAACGTCTCAACACAGGCAAGGTTTTACATCAGGCGGACGGGGATCAGATTTTATGGGACGAGCTGGCCATAGTCGAGGCTTGCAAGACATGGGTATCTCTCGAGTCAAAGGGCCAAATCAGTACACTCTACTAACATCAAGCATCAGGTGCAAAAGACAGCCGCAACGCCCAAAAACGCCACAGAAACCGCCAAGGAGCTTATAAAGCTATTTGACACGGCCTTCTACGAGAAATGGAGACCGCGATTAGTGAGTATGCCCTGCGCTCAGCCGCGAGTAGAGCGCTAACGACAGATGTCTAGAAGGACATCAAGGGCGATCTTACAGTCCAGAACACGACAGAATTCGTCCGGGTCTGGGACGACAGGGGCAGCGGTGCTTCCAGGGGAGCCAGCTTTTGGCTCCCCCGGGCTCAAGGAGAGCTGCGGCCCCTGGGTAGCGTGGGCGTTGCCAACTACGACGACATCAACAGCCGCTTGACGGCAGTCCTCGTTGCGCCTACCCCTGGACGAACTCCCAGCAAGCCAGTCGTTGCGAGCCCCGTTGGTTTCAACCGGATATGGAGAGACCTTTGGAGCGGCGCCAACATTGACGGGTCATTCTGGAGACCTACGGCGCCTGAGGGGTACAAGTGCATCGGCGATGTCGTCCAGAATAGCTGGTCCGAACCTAACAAGGATGTTATATGGTGTCTGCGAGCTGATGTCGTGAAGCCCTCTGCTTACGAATCGCCGAGCTTGTGGGATGATAAGGGGTCGGGGTCGGCTTACGGCGTGCATGTGTATAATGTACAACCCAGGTCCTCCGAGCGCCTCGGTGTTTTGAGGGCCTTTAGCGATCCTGATCCGGATAGGAATATCGCCTTTCAGCTGATTGAACGCTCTGGCGCGAACTTGTAACCTTGGCATATATTCTGGGCTGCTGTTACACCGGCACCTAGGCGGTCAATACGATGTAAGATATCGTTGCCAGGTCGTTTGTTGAAGGCAACTTGCTGTAGCAATATAATTACAAGCATTCAATATATATTGTATGGACTTTACTAGAAATAAAAGTATGTAGTTGAAGCTATCTCTGTCCTAATAATGGAAAATGAAGTGTGCAGCATTCTCGTGACAAGGGCTCCATGTATGATGACTTGGAACTGCGTTCGTATTCAATCTAGTAACTTGTTTTCAGGTCCAACGTCCTTGGTTTCTCTCACGGTCGTTGAGGGAGAAGACTCTTGTTTATATAAACTATTGGTGAGCCCTTGTGTTACTATCGTCAGCTTCAATGGACGGTCCGTGCCGCAATGTGACCGCACGTTCGTGTAACACTACTTTTTGTATTTCTCTCACAAAATATACAGGCAGATTATATGCTTAGGGATCTAAAATTGAGAGCATAGAATGCAAATTTGACTGCTTGATGGAAAGGGCATAAATCCACAACTTGGAGTGTTTGCAGAGAAAGTCGCATTTAGGCGGCGTTTGCGACTTTATGGCCCCATTTTAACATCCCATCAGTGGGTGTACTACTTGCCAGCAATCGGGAAGCGGAGATGTATTGTATACCAATTTGGAACGGAAATCTCAGTACTGTCTTAACCTTGGAGAACCGATAGTCCTGGTGCCGCTTGATCTACATGTCCAGCAGCGATAACAACCTTGAATGATAATACTTAAATTTAACTATGATAGGGTGTTACGAGACCTGGGATTTTCAGTAGAAAAAATACACTGGACTCCGGCAACGATTGCACACTAGCACGCAGCATATTGAGCCCCCAAACTACGTGATATTTGTACAACACTATATATTAGGGGCTGTATCAGCTTTACCTTAATGGGAGAACTTGAGTGTGAAAAGGGCGGGATGCAGGGCTTAAAGTAAAAGGCTTGAATTTAATAATAATATTTTTTAAGAGGAAAAAAAGGGACAAGTGACCGCTATATATACATAAAGGGAACGCTAGGAGCTAGGGCTCTTACCTGGGCACGTGTTTAATCTGTGTAACCAATAAGTCCTTTATCGGTGAAGCCCCTTTTATCGGGCTTCACGGTCCGTTGGGCCTTTTTCGTGTAACATCGAGCTTCTACTGCTTCTGCTTTTTGCGTTTTTAATATCCTACTCATCTGATTGATACAAAGAGAGAGGTGCTCTAGGAAATGCGGGATTCATATTCCCAATGTCTATTGCAGTTAGACGGCTCTATATAAAGGGACCAAACTAAGACAGCCTGGTGGGAACAGCTTTTATATATAGTCTAATCAATCAATTCCGGGGCGTAATACTACAACATAGAATGAATACCCATGGCTATTGTCCTTCTCAGATAAAAAGCCTCATTACTCTTGCATCTGTTACATCTGGCATCATATTCTAGAAGTAATTGCTTCCTCCTAGCGTCCAGTAGGTGCTCGTGGGTCGAAGCATGGGGACACTCGAGAGCTTTCCTTCTCCGAACATCATAGCATCGAAAAAGATTGGACAAATTTTTTTAAAATTGGCGTCAACTGTCAAAGCATGAGGTCGAAACTGGCAAACAGACTTGGGGGACACGTGATCTTTGAATGCCAAGTGTCACAAGGTCGGGCATTTGAGCAGTGCCTTCCCTCTCTGACAGGTACCTAGGTACTTCATTATTTTTTTTTCTTTTCCATCACCAACGCATACATGTAAAAAGTTTTTCGTTTGGCGATGCTTCGAGTTGATTTCACCCACCTCTAACCCATCCCAGAGTTCTGAGCAGTCACACCATCTCCATTCGACTTCCCCCTGGCCACCTCTGACAAGTTCCCCTTTGCGATTCCACAATCATCAGCACAATGTACGAGTGTGACAGTTGTACACGTGTGTTCTATAGCTATCGTTCTTGCGAGCAACACATGGACGCACTAGACCACTGGGCGCCGCTATACGAATGTGAGACGTGTACCCGGGAATTCGGATCTTGGCATGCTGCCCAGCAGCACATGGATGCACTAGATCACTGGGCAACGACATATCTCTGCGAGACCTGCGACTCGGAATTCTATTCTGAGAGAGCTGCCAATCAGCACATGCAAGCCAAGGGCCACTTCAAGAATTACTGCCCCGAGTGCGACAGATATTTTGGGAACGCAAACAGTCTCAGAATGGTCAGCTCCTTCCCCCCTCATGGAAAGCACTACAAACATGTAAGCTAATGGGACCAAAGCACCTGAACTCCAACGTCCACCGAGGAAACAACGTCGAATGCCCATTTTGTAGGACGGAATATACCACTGCAAGCGGCCTCAGCCACCATTTGGAGTCTGGATCATGCTCCAAGGCAGCCATGGTGAACAGAGAGGTCATACTGTCAATGGTTCGAAAGCGCGACCCCCAGGGGACCATTACCAACAAGCAGATCGAGTGGAAAAACGAATCAAGCGTCAAAATCACCTACGAAGCAAACTGTCTTGCATGGAATGGTTCTGCGTGGGAGTGCTACATCTGTCACGGCCAATTTAGTACCATCAATGGATTGAACATGCACCTGAATTCGCCACATCATAAAGGCAAGATATATCATTGCCCCAACAAAAAAGGCGCATGTGACAAGGAGTTTGTTTCGTTGGGTGGGTTGTTTAATCATCTGGAAAGCGAATCTTGCTCGTATATCCGATTCGAGAAAGTGCAAGAGCACGTCAGCAATATGTTCAATGGACATAGATTCATTGCTTTTCCCGATTGAAGCATACCCCTCCAAGGCATTCAGGAAGATTACTATTCGGGTATTCACAGTCGGGCAGCATGGTAAGGCATTTCATGTGTTGTAAATTACTTTTTATTTGCGGCCATATTGCCACCAGTGCTATAGCCTGAATACATCAAATTCATCTGAGACGATAATGTCCCGCCAGTCTATATTTCTTTCAGCCCCAGCCAACGCTACTCTCGTCGTCCATATTGACTCAATCATTTCATGAAGCACCACAAGGTTCCGAAACCCAAGTTTACGTTGACCCCTGAACCACACGCGCATTCTATTCTGCAGCACCGCCCCCGTGCACTCTGCGCCCAACACAACTACGGGCCACAACATCATGCAGCCCAATTCACCCCTGCCAACCTTCTCAATCGACTCGAGTTCCTGTATGCCTAGCTCAACGAGAGACTGAACCGTGTCAAGCGCCTCGCGCCGTATACTGCGCTGAAAGAACACCAGCCCTGCATAATAAAAGACTTTGGCCGTGTGATGGAGCACCAAGCCGTGGGTTTGGCAAGGAGCCAATATCTCCTGTGGAGGCAAAGTAGGAAAATTGAGGTACTGCTGAAGCTGAAATATATCCAGCTCCTTCTCTAATTCTGGGCTCGGATCATTCACCACGTCCCCAAGCGAATTCATGCGATCGTATGCTCGCAAAAACGATCTCGACACTCCATAGTAAGGAAACGTAAATTCTAGGCCTTCAGACGCAGTTTCATCGTCGAGAAACGCCTTCAAGTCATTCGGGACAGGAACCTCGCACAAAATGGCCATTGAAACCATATGTCTCTGGAAGGCGGCCACAACAGCCTCGTCCAGCCCTCGGGCGTGGAGTTTTGCGAGATATGCCAGACCACCGGTGACATGCGCCCGCCACCGGCTAGTCATACCCGAGATGGCGTCCGCCGTGATGCACGCCATGATGGCCATGGCAAACGACTGGTCTTGGTGGTTGTCTGCCTGTGCTAGGTTGCTGCGTAGATGGCAAATGGCCTGTTGCTCATGGTCGAGGGCGAGCATACGATCTTGCTCATTGATGCGGTCGCTTAGTTCGTACAGATTGCTGGCGGCGGAGGCGCAGAGAGCATGAAAAATGACAACATTGGAGTTTGACTCTTTGGCGTTGGACATGAGGCCTCTGAGGGCCATGGGCAGCATCATGATGCGACACGGGTTGTGCGGCTCGTCAATGAGGACGAGCTTGCGGCTGGTAAAGGTCACCCAGTGATGTATCAGCCTTTTCTGACTCGATGGCATGGACAGAGCGTCCAAGTGGCGGGGGGTTCCTGGGCTCGGCTGCTTTCGACGCTGTTTGGGGACGGCGTCGGTGGGAGTTGACGGCCGGTTGAAGTCGTTGTTTGAGAGGCTTAGAAGCGTTTGTGCGACGGGTACGGTATCCCTGGCACGGCGAGTCTCTGACGCAGAGGGGCTAATTGTGCTTGATGATGGGATCCAATCCCCCCCGTCGTCGATGGTTTGATCCGTAGTGTCCCGGTACGCCGAGTCAGACGGTGTCGGGAGCGCCAGGTAAGAGGTTCCCGACCGGACAGAATCGATGGCGAATACGGAGAAACCTCCTTGGTCGAGTTGTCTGTCTAATCCAGGAACCCATTCGTCAATGTATGATAATGCTATGTCGACTTCTGGGGATGGAAGCCGTGGGATTGATGAAACGCCCAAGTGCGCCAAAGCTCGTCGCGGTGTCTTGTGCAATGAGCCTGTATCGGCGTCATGGTCGGCCTCGTGAAGGATATTCGATGTATTCAGATGCACCCAGTTCAATCGGACACCGTATCCTTCGCATTGGACGCCGAATTGCCGACAGCGTCGACATGATGGTGCTTCTCTTTGCCATGTCAGATTCTTCTGCATCCAAGGCGCGGCAAAGAACCTACTCGTCGCATTTTACACGGCGTGCACGACAGGTCCAGCACCCGGTAAAGCATTTGGTGCGAGTTCTGTCGGCTGATTTCATGATGTTCGCTTCGCCATTATGGACTCCGGGTGAACAAGATCAAAATGGCAAGGTTGGAGCAATATCGCTCGCTGTTATTTTCCTCTCTCCTTTTTTGTGATGATTGGAAGGAGAACAAGCGACGGCGCTAACCTCTTTTGACGATCCTTACAACATGACCTCGCTCATCTTTGCTGATTTTAGGAACAGAAGATCTCGGATGTCACACTGGGGCGATGAGACCATGCCGATTGGCTCGCTGTAAATTTCTTGGTCCACTTTGATAAGTCAAGTCTGGTTGACCACTCGCTTGGGTTTGCATTGTTTTGCTTTTGTCCAACACTGTAATTTCTTTCCTCGAGATAACAGGCTGTGTTGGGCTGTTTTGTTTCACAGGTATTTATACCCAATCATGGAATGACTTGAATAACTGTAGTCGGTGGCCCCCTTGGTTTTTTTTTTTTTTTTTTTCAACTTGACATCGCAACCATTTCATCCCCATCCCGACGAAATGGGCCTCCGAGCCAGAGTCAACGGCCACTCCAACGGCGAAACCATCGATAAGCAAGAAAAGGAGACAACCACTTTCAACGATGGCCAATCTGAAGAATTCGAGTTTGGCGGCTCTCTTGGCGCCCTCGGACTCATGATTGGATTCCCCATCCTCATGTGGTACATGTGGATTGGTGCAACGTCTTACAATGGCAAACTGCCTTTGCCCAAGGAAAACGAGACTTGGGCCGAATTCGCCCACCATCTCGTCAAACTCGTCTATGAGGGCGCATTTCCTACCGCCAAAGCATGGGCCATCTACTGGGTATTCTTTGTCGTCGAAATGCTCATGTACTGCTACATGCCTGGTGTGTCCATGCAGGGACGGCCCTTGCCACACGAGAACTTCAAGCGTTTGCCGTACTTTTGCTCGGCGTATACCAGCTTCTACGCCACCATTGTCATTGTCGCCGCCCTGCATCTCACCGACGTGTTTCCTCTGTATACTGTTGTGGATGAGTTTGGTTCCATCATGACGGTAGCTATTCTGTCCGGGTTCATCAATAGCTTCATCGTGTACTTTCAAGCCATTATTCGCAATAGCACGCACCGCCTTACAGGATACCCCATTTACGATTTCTTCATGGGCGCAGAGCTGAATCCTCGCATCGGCATCCTCGACTTCAAGATGTTTTATGAAGTTCGCATCCCGTGGTTTATTCTGTTTCTGATTTCGTGCGGCACGGTGGCGAAGCAATACGACACGTACGGATACGTCTCTGCAGAAGTGCTGTTTCTCGTCATGGCACACTATCTCTACGCCAACGCATGCGCCAAGGGAGAAGAACTCATCACTTCAAGCTGGTACGACGCCCGTCCGACGCATTCATGAACCCGCGTGCTAACCTGTGCTAGGGACATGTACTTTGAGAAACTCGGCTTCATGCTCACGTTTTGGAACATGGCCGGCGTGCCGTTTAGCTACTGCCACTGCGCAATCTACTTTGCCAACCACCACCCCTCCGAGTACCGCTGGAACCGATACGCTCTGGCCGCCCTCGTCGTTGTCTACCTCTTCATGTACTGGATGTGGGACACGTCCAACAGCCAGAAGAACGGGTTCCGTCAGATGGAGCGCCAGGGCAAGCTGACCAAGCGCAACACCTTCCCTCAACTTCCTTGGCAAATTGTCAGGAACCCTCGAACTCTGGAAACGCAGGCCGGCGAGCGCATCTTGATTGACGGCTGGTTCGGTATAATTAGAAAGCCAAACTATGTGCCGGACATGTTCTTTTCATTCTCGTGGGGATTGATTACCGGCTTCAAGTAGGTTCTGTTGTGTGCGAGAACATGATGATGCAGCGGCTGACTCTTTGCGCAGGAGCCCATTCCCCTGGTTTTACTCGGTCTTCTTCATGGTCATGATTATCCACCGTGCCATGAGGGATATCGAGCGGTGCCGACGTAAGTATGGTGATGCCTGGAAGCAGTATGAGAAGGAAGTGCCCTACCTTTTCATCCCGGTAAGTCATTGCTCTCCCTTTGGATGAAGTACCTGCTAACATGGCACAGTATGTCATCTAAGTAGAGATGCATGAATGCGAGATGGGCACTTGGTCACGTCGCCAGCCCACATGCGATCCTGAGAGACGTCTCCCAGAGTGAGGATGGCCAATTGGGCACATGTAATGAGGTTACACCAGAATGAAGAGCAAATCAATTTGTTATAGAAACCACAAGGTCTTTCTACCAATCGCCAAGGTCCAAGTTGGTGTCCATCACCAGGAAGGAGTTGCCTCGCGGCACTGTCTGCCAACTCTAAAAGACACGGAGCAGCACGTTTATTTATTAATACTTCAATCCCATCTCTTTCTGTTCCACTTGGCATAGTCCAACATGGTGAGAATGGGGTAAAGGGCCCGCTTGCCGTCGACAATGCAAGGCGCGATGAAAATGTGGTGCCGAATTCAATATTTCTAGTCGACGACCATTGGTTGTAGTTGTGAGCAAATGATATGGCTAGTAGATATGCTCACTTCAACTCGCTTCTAATTGCAAACATTGTATTGAAACATGACTCATTGTTATCTAGATATCTATAATTACCGTAAATTGCTGCTTTCTCCAAACCAGTTATTGAACGCTCGACTCGAAATCTAGCCCATCAGACCCAAACCGCCGCAAGATGTCGACTACGGTTGGGGAGGAGGAAGAGTACACTGGGACTCTCCAAGACTGGTGCCCAGAACCTGGTTGAAAAAGCCTTCAAGCTGCGCAGAAAAGTTAGTCATGACGCGCGCCTCGCCTGGACATGTATCATTTCATACCAAGTTCGACGACTTCTTTTCCGTACAGCACGCCGGGATTTTAAAAGAGGGCGCGCAGCTCTGTATATAGGATTGGTAGGTTGGTACGGCGCCGGGGACTATGTAGGTCGTTAGTCGCGTCATACGGCTCCAGTTGCGACGAAACACGTACGAATACTGCACTCTGTGAACTTGCCGCCGGCAGTCTTGCAGCAGTTATTTATTAGGGTGCCACATGGCGAGTAGATAGCAGGGGCCTGGTGAATATGCGGTAGGGCGGCGACGCCGACGGATGCGATGGTGAGAGTAATGAACTTCATTGGGGCTGATTGTGCGAAGCGGCCGAGACGAAATGAGGAGCTACGAAATGACGAGTTGGGCAGGGGGGACTGCAGAGGGAGGCGTGAATCAGTCCGGGCTTTTATATTCCGGCCGGGGCGAACAGGACTATTCTTCTTGACGGCGGGCGCATCGGCCGTTGTGGCGGTTGTCTCTTGGGGCCGATTGTCAAGACAATTCCTGCAGAGCCGGCATTCCATGGAGTGAAGCCGGGAAGCCATCGCCAGTCTCGGCCGTCCCTGGCAAATTCTTGAAATGTGGCTGGTCAAACTGAGCCAATGACTTTGCAAGAAAGCACTCCAGGCAGAGAGTGAGACTTTCTCCGGCGGCACATCTGCCGTGTCTGTTTTCTACTTCACAATAGGCCCGACCACCACGTTGGCACTTGTCTCATCGGCTTCATCCTGCAGACGCGGTACGCGAAGAGGATTACACAGATTCGCGCCGCTTGTCTTCGAGAAGAAGCAATCGAAGTTGGCTCATTGTTGCTTCTCCTCCCCGTTCCGAAGCATGTTACCCGCAAGTTTGTCTCTTATGCTATACAAGGCTAGTGATTAGTTGTCGTTGTGCAGACGTATCGATACTGCTACCGAATGACTTCTCCGGTGGCAATGGCAACTCGCTACGAGTCGGGGGAGAAGTTGGGCGCTACAAGTATGGTAATAACACGGGAACACCCCACGAGCTGCTTGTGATGAAATAGAAGGGCGGGTGTGGCAAGTTTGTTAGGGCTGCATGTACATGCTTGTGGCATGTAAATTCCAGCAGGCGCGTCGAATGTCGCGTTTCCGCCCCCACGGGGTATTCGAATGCATGACCCAGCCTTATTTACTTGTCCAACTGCGACAATGTCCCCAACTTGCATGCCAAGGAAGGCACTTGAAGCTACTGGACTAGATGCCCGACCGGATGCGGCTCGTATCAGACTGCTCCCTTGCATGATCTGAGATTCGAAATGGGGCCACTCCAGTGCTTTATGCGGCTTTGTGAAACCTGTAGAGAATTTAAAGCCTAAAATACTAAAAATAAAATATGACATGTACTGCGGAGTAATAGCATTAGTTTCACCATGGAGTTAGCTCTCCAAGCTGGCTCCGGGGGCTGTAGAAGACTTCTCATCAAATTCAGACATGCAGATATCGAACTACATGCCAGTAGGAACAAAGACGTAGTAGGGTTTTTAAAAGTTGACAAAGGACCCTTGACTGGAACTGCGGCGCAGAGAGCAGTAGGGCATCTAACAATATGTTCTCTCCAAGGGATACTCCGACAGCGGAACTCACAAACATCATTTCATCCGCCACCCTAATGACGATTGCATTTCGTATATTATGCCTTTGTGCAAATGCGTTCAACCCCTCAGCATGCGACCAAGAGCATGCTATATGCTACATCCAGGTCAGGGATGCACTTGGTCCGAATCAGCAAGACCTATTACCCAGCGAGGTCACCAAATGACAATCATGCATCTTTCATTAAAAATACACGCCATCCTTGTCCACGCCGAGCAAAAACTCCTCTAGTTCAAATGCGCCCGGGAATACAAAATCGTCGAGAGGGTTACCAAGCGGTACACCATCGTCACCAATGAGGCTACCAGGCGAATTGTGCGCCGTTTCCGACGGAGTAATAGCCGAAGCAAACACCGCTCCGTTTTGCCCCGTCTCCTGGGCAGAGCTGGCTACAGCCTGACTGCCGCCCATACTGCCAAGAGCATCATGGCATCTATTGCCGCACTCGTGGCCGTGTTGGGCTGAATCCGATGGAGGCTCCCTCCTCCCCTTGTTGAGCGTCAACTCGCCCTTCGAGTTGAATATGCGTAAAAGCCCCCTGGCAAAACTCCAGTTGCGCGCCAGCACCGTCAAGGTAGAGGAGATGGATTTCAGCTTCTGTACGGCTTTGACCACGACGAGGGGGTTGCTGGTGCCGAGCTCGTTGTTGGCCGCAACAACGGCTGTGAAGATGGCCTGCACGTCAAACAGCGACAGAGCGTAGAGCCGACGCGTCGAATAAAGACCTTCTAGGAGAGAAACGAGACCCATGCTGGCCTCTGCGCAAATGTCCGGGTTGCCAGCGGGCTGTGATGGCCGGTCATGGCTTTTATGCTTGGGCGGCGGCCGGTGGAGCAGGAGAACAAAATTATTATACGTGAGGTGGAGGACGGCATGCCACGTCCCAGCATTTGCAAGTGACAATTGCAAGGAGGGAGGCAGCTCCGTTATAAAACTCGCCAGGGCCTGGTCTGCCCGTTCCGCCGCCCTCGTCCTCTGCTCTCTCGACGCTCGAAGTGCCCAGCGCTGTCTGAAGGTTCGCGATATAATGACGCAAAGACGGGTTTGATGAATGGCAAAGTCTGCTTCGGGTTGGCTAATGCCCTGAAAATGGGCATACTCAAGGTCCGGAACATCGCAATCGTCGAGATTTCTGGGAGGGCATTAGACAGCATCCTCGGACGGGGTGGCAGGACGGCAACCTACAAAGACTGTGGGCGTCCGTATGACAGCGAAATCAGCGTGTCGAATTGGAACAGCATCCACCATACACGGACCCAGGAGCGCTTGTGTACGTCGAGTAACCTGGATGTCGTTGTGTCGCGATGCATTCCCAACCCCGTGGCTGTACGTGCTGCCGTGCCTATCCAGTACCATGCATTGGCGACCACTTCTTCCAGCCCGTCTGAGTACCACGTCAAGAGCAAGGCGACTTGAACATAGGCGAATCTGTCTTGGTCAAATCGACAGTCTATTAGTGTTTTGGTGCGTCTAAACAGAACCGATTGAAGCTGTTTCATTTGTTCAAAGTCCTCCTGGAACGACAGCACGTGTGCGCCCACCAACAGCACAGCATTGAACAACGGCAAAGATAGAGGGTTCCTTGGGTCCTTTTCTTCGAGTTGGTCGAGAAAGTTTTCCTCGTCAACGATCGGCCAACCACGGTTGATGTGTATAAAATATGCTCGCACCAGCTTATCTATGAGGGGTTTTGTCGGCCGCTCCAGGGCCTCGTGTGGTATACGATCGATGTCGTGAGCGGTATACTTGAGATGGTATTGACGATTGCTAAAGTGGAAAATGCGATCCTGGCTTGTCTGAGATGATGTTTGACGCACTAGATAGTTGAAGTTGGATGGCTCGGATCCAATGAAACACATTCGGCTTTGATGGTTGATCTGTGCGGTCCGGATAGCCTCCCCACTGACAAGGTCTGCGAGGTTTCCCGAATCTGGTTCAAGCCGTTCGTCTTGCGGCGGTGTACGCCGTTGATGAGCATCGTTACTCCCACGCATGGGGCTGGTTCTTGACGATGAGCGCGTTCCAGGGCTCCCAGCGTCTTGAATGGGGGCGGTATTAGAAGCGCGCGCCCTGAGCGTTCGCAGAGGGCGTTCTGAACCCAACCTTTTGGATTTTTTGTTTTTCTCATAGATTTGGCAATCTACCACTCTTTTGTTGCTGCAATTTGTGCAGGGGGTTCCGGTGCGGCCAACATCGCAGCGCACCTTTCGCCGATGGCAACTCACACAAGCTCGTCCTTCTGCAAACCAGGGTTAGGGACCTTTAGATAGGATAATGTGAAAACGCGGCTCCTGGGTCTTGAATCAACCATATGAATACATGTACGTACTGTGCTGCGCCGGGCGCAAAGGGGCCTCCTGCCGCTTCGGCTCCCCGGTGTCGGCGCAAGTTGGATCATGCTCCATCGAGCGGGAAAATGCCAAGAGAACACAGTTGCCTTTATCATCAACGAGTTGCGCAGCGGCGGGTTTGCAGGATTCAGGAATATGTCAAGTCGACCGATGCAGGAAGGATTTTCGGCAGTTGCGGCGAACCAGACGACATTTTTCAATTGCCGTCGGCAGAACCAACCAATCAGCATCACGTCACAATCGTCCAACTCCATCAGGAAATCAACGTCGGCGATTCTGACCAATGGCAGTTCCCAGTTTGAATGTCCAAATCGGATCACAGAAGAACGGTGTAAGTGACAACCCCCGAGGGTCGGATATGGCAAGTTTCCGCGACGACTATAAGAGTCACGATTCCAGACTGGATAGATTCATCATGATGCCACTTTGATATGTGGTACAGTGAAAGCTTCTGCTAAGAACATGTCCGATCCCGTCAGGATGCCAGAGCCTGGCACACACTGCCAGACCAAAGAGCTCGCGGCGAGTAATGTTGCCGAGAACCTCACGTCGCCTACCATTCCTACCTCCGACGCAGATGACGTCCGCAAACCTACCAAATTCTCATGGGTCAGCACCAAGTTACAAACATCACTGCCCACAAACTAACATGAAACAGCCTCGCAAGATACACATCGTCCTCGCCGGAATCACATGCACCTTCAACACCAACTTGGGATCCTCAATGCCATCGGGTGCCCTTGTAGCCATAGCCAAGCAATTCTCCATCACAAACAGCCTCCATTTCGTGCTATTAAACTCCATTTACATGTCCGGGTATGTACTCGGGCCGCTCCTCTTCGGCCCAATGAGCGAGTACCTTGGCCGTCGGCCAGTTCTTATCAGCACATTTGTCGGATATCTCATCTTCATGGCAGCCTGCTCCGTGGCTCCCTCGTACACGGCGCTGGTCATCTTTCGACTTCTATGCGGCATCTGTGCCTCCGCCCCCCACAGCGTCATTGGCGGCCTCTACTCGGATATTTTCGACAACCCTTCCCATCGGGGCACCGCCATGTCGCTTTACATGTCGGCAACGAATGTGGGACCGCTGATGGGGCCTCTGATATCCGGATTTTCGTCGCAGATCTCGTGGCGCTGGCCGTTTTTGTTGGCGGTTTTTATCGCGCTGCCCGGGCTGCCCCTGGTGCTTTTGATGCCCGAGACATTTGCGCCGGTTCTTTACAGGAGAGCGGTTCGAAAGGACAAGCGAGAAGGAGGGGTGGCAAGTACTGCGGATGTCACTTTGAATGACCGCGTTTTGGATCCTCGCAAGGTTTTCGTCCGTCCCGCCAAGCTCATCAGCACGGAGCCGATTCTTCTCTTTACAGCCTTGTATATTGCCCTTGCATATGCTATCATGTATCTCACGTTTCAAGCGTATCCCATCATTTACCAAGGTTAGTGCTTGCATTATTTTCATTGGTTGATCTGGGATAACTTGAATGGAAATGTTCCGGCATTGAATAGTACTAACCAGACTTAGATCACTATGGCCTTTCTCCCGGTGTTGCTGGACTAGCATACCTGCCGAGTATGTGATTTTGGGAATTTTCGCCAAACAAACTGAGAAAAAAAACTGTGCTAACAAATCTATATAGTCTTGGTTGGCGTCTTTATTGCATTCCTCCTTGGCTTGGCCTATACTTGGTGGCATGATAAGGCTTGTGCTGCTGGGAAACTGTGGACTCAACGAGAGGTATATCGGCGGCTTCCCATAGCGTGTTTTGCGGCACCATGGTATGTTTCCACAACTCTACAATCTTGGTCCAGTCTCATAGAGCTAATGAATAGAACAAGGCTTGTCATTTCCTCGTTTTGGGTCGGGTGGACTGCCTGGCCCGGCTCAACAGCCCCAATTGTCCCGATGATCGGCGGCCTTTTCTTTGGTCTAGGTTCCCAGTTGCTCTACATCGCCATGATCAACTACATTACAGACATTTACCGTGACAGATCCGCGTCTGCACATGCCGCTGCCAGTGTGACTCGGTCAATTGGAGCTGTGCTTCTCCCCTTGGCTGCTAGGCCAATGTACAGAGACCTGGGGATTCATTGGGCCCCATCGTTGTTGGGATTCTTGTCCTTGTTTATGGGCATTATTCCATTTGCTCTTATCCGCTACGGTGATAAGTTGGTTCAAAAAAGTATGGCCAAGTAATAGCCAACAAGAATAAAACATTAATCACGATAGATTTAGTTAGAAGTGTTGCTACGTTGCGAATAGAGTATTACTAGATGCACTAAATGCATGAGTGATTTATAATGCATCATATTATATTGCGATACACCTTGTAACAGGACCATTCGGTGACTACGCGTTGGCTTTTTTCGTCATGACTGCGATGGTATCTTGTTGCCACGATGCAGGAGAGTCTTCATGATGCAAAGGAGTTTTAGGGTTAGGGTTCTGTGTCTCGACTTCAGCCCATGTTTCCTCTTTCAGGTGCCTTGGATGATTACTGGATCTCTTACCTTGCTATAACTATAATTGTTGAATCTTTATTCGCTACACCGGTTTGGTGAATAACTGCAACCCTTGTGCCAGCCGCAATTGCCTTCATGACCTTATCACCAAGGACTCTCCAGGATGATATCAGCCAGCGTTGTTCAACTAGACAAATATTTGGCTTTTTTTTTCATCCAGGCCTCTCTGCAAAGAAGCGACGAGATCGAAGAGTAGATATAACCAAACCATAGCCCAAAATAAAAGGCAACAGTCTCCTCAAATTCGCACGGCTCTACCACAAGGCCGGCCTAGTCATTGAGCATGATCAGGAGAAGGTAAGTCGCGCCTAGGAGATGACAGCCGAATGGCAACCGGCCACGATTACTTGACGATTGGGAAATAGAACGAGGCGTATCTTATAATTACATTCCTATTCTTATATATGTGGAAGACTCTAGAATAATATCGTGGAGATGTTTAGATTTATACCTAGGATGCGATCGCGTCACGTCCAGCGCGTCACCATAAATTCCTCAAGAGCAGCTTTACAGTCAAGCTACGATCCCTTACACCCCGTTTCTCTCTAACAATGGGGCGTTCTCCCGCCGCAAAGACCACTTATGTACATGTCGAGTCTTGTGGATAGCAAACGCCGTAAATACAAGTGCCAGCGCCGTCCCTGCAGCAGCCATGGCAATATTCACAGGAACAGGATCTCCATGAAACACGTTATTTGTAATTGTATCAATCACAGGCTGCGTGAAGTTCATCACCCCAGAGAGACATATGATTGTGCCGTAGACGCGGCCAAAGGTAGCGTATCCAAAGACATTGGCGGCAATGTGTCTGAACGCACATGCATTAGCGTCTTTTGGTAACTTTTCATCAGGAAATACACAACCTACGATATAGTAGAATAGTAGAACGGCCGAAATGTCACGAAAAGCAAGACTGTCGCGAATGCAGCCCACGGCTCTGAAACGCAGTTCAGCACCCCTATGCTGGCAACATACACGGTCAGCAAGACCAGAAGACCTGCAACGCTCAGTGTATGTAGAATCACTGCAATAACAGGAGTGGCAGCAATGCCACCAATCGGCAGGCCCGCGTTGAAAAGGGCTGTTACTCGGTCCGCGTCTTGCGGACCCAACATGTATGTGTATTGGCTTGTGACCGTGGCAATAAAATAGTTCACCCGCAACATCTGGAGAGCCGTGGTGAGAAGAAGTAGAATGAACCAAGGAGTTTGCATTTGATTCTTGACAGATAGGCCGTGCAACATGCCCCATGCTTCATCGTGGATCTGCAACGACGTTCTTCGCTCGATTCGCTCGTGGCGCTCTTCCGCATCACCCGTCACTCTCTCGATCTGCCCAATTCTGGCTCTGCGTTTATCGGCGCGCTGGCTTCGTATTCTGGAAAGAGTCAAATCATCAGGCACCTCGTTATCGGAATTGTGTACATCTCGAGTGCAATCGTTTGCGTGCTCCAGTTTCTTTTCCAGCTCTGGCATGGTGTGATATCGCTGTTTGGGCATGATGGTCCATTCAGCTAGGAGGATAGCCACCGGTACTGAGAGATACACTGCGAAGAATTCTTCTGGTGTGAATGCCCCGTTTGTGGCTTTCCAGATGATTTGGTAGAGCAGGAATACTGCAGATGAGGCGTCAAAAGCACATGTCACTAGTGCAACAATTATGCCAGAATGCTTTGGAAACGCGTTGGATAACTGGAAAGTAGGGAGGAAGAGGAAAGTTCCACCGAGACTTAAGAAAAAGTTAGCAAAGATGAGGGGGTCGACAAAGCGAATGTAGCGGTGGGATGTAAAGAGCACGGCGCCGAGGGCGAGAAACGTTGCGGCAAAGGTGGTGCATATTCGCCGATCGTAGGTATCGAGGACGTAGCCAGCAAAGAGGCTCGATACGTTGGTCGTTATGGAAGCTGTTATGAAGAGAAGATTGATTCGTAGGTCTTGTTCGGGACATGTAGGGTGTTGCTTGGCGCAGAGCTCGTGATATACCCCCCGCGCGATGAGGACGGGTTTGAGGGCTGCGAAGCCAAACACTATTCCGGATGCAAGGAAACAAAACGTCACTCCTAGACCTACTTGTACTGTATTACAGTTGGCATATTGCTAGCGAAACCAAGTCCAGAGGTCATTCCGTACCGACTCTTCGAAAAGTCGACGTTTTATAAGCCGCAGATCGAGGCGGCTTCGCTTCTACCGGTGGCTCCGCTGGTGCAAATGCGTCAAAGCTCATTTGTCGCCAGTGCCGTGGACTTACGAGAGTCTCATCGGACTGCTGGCAGTCTGGGACGTCGAATCCATCTTCCGGCGCGAGATGCTGTGCGAGAGACATGCGCGGCGATGATGTGAGGGACAGTAGGGTATTGGTGTTAGCCGGGACGATATAGTCATTGCTTGTTGAGTTGGGAGTTTGCTTATCGATGAATTTATAGTTTCCAGAAACCCTTGGACATAATAACATGGTAATCCTCTTACGTCACTGTTGCGTCAGGCGCGGGCGGCAGTATGCCCGAGGGACCCGTGGCTTGCTTATATGGGTCCCTAGTGATCAATACATGGTCACCCTGTTAGGACCCTAGAGTAATAGTGTTAAAATAAGAAAGTCACGACCGTTGTTTTAGAATCGTTTGTACATGTACGCTAGTTGTGCCCATAGCGTCTCAAGTGTTCGGAAAAAACAAGACTGTTAACGTTACAGAACGCTCTCTCATTCCTCGAGAGCTGTAAGAACATTCTCTAGTCACCACGAGTATCAGAAGTCAAATTTAGGTGTTGTGGGCCGTATTTCTTGGATCTCGCCACTCATAGGGAGTTGGTATGCTCGGATGTAGAATCGGAGTTATATTATAGGAACCATCTTACAATACTGGGAAACATAGCTACTAGTATATGAGAAAAAGGTTTTGTTCTACAGGCGACACCAACTACATGTACTGCTTCTTCTTTACGCGGTCGCAGGATGATAAATTCTTTTTAAGATTCCTATCAAACCCCCCCACAGAGGCTCTCTCAAGGGTAAACCTACCCAAGATCTCTTCAAATATTGCAAATCCTGATACCGTGTTATTACTGAGAACTATATGGTTGGCATTAAATTCCTGGGACTTTCGGATCAGCGTCTCAGAGAAATCTTCCCTCCCCGCAGAACGACACTCACACAGCGACATCAGCACCGCAAAGACGGCGTTGTTATCATCTTAATTGTGCCGCATTCTGATTACCGTGGTAGATCAACTGAAGGCCCGAGAGCGAAGTTCACCATTTTGTATGTAAGAAAAGCTATATCATACGCCGACTGTATAGCATAGAGTATTAAAAGTCAAGCATTCCTTGCGTAGCTTTTCGAATAATCCATCATCTTTCCTGTTGTTATCAACGCAAAAATTGATTGGGGCATGTAGACACCTTCCTGTATCCTTCATAATAGCAGCAATTTGATATAAACTCAGACATCACGGTGACATGGAGGTTATCAACACATTCATACCGTTCTGATAGTGGGTTGTGGTCAGGGAGCGAGGCGCGACGCCAAACGAATGGAGAATACACAAAGAGGCCTGATTCCCCATGCCCATTGCCTCATAGAGAACTTCAGACAATAGCCTGCCCAGAATCTAGTAACGAATCTCATGAACTCGTAAGAGCAGATGGTTAGAAACGAGGAGCAGTCAGTCGAGGACATCAGATCTCCATCGCCAAAGATAGTGATAGGCAATGTACGCGATTGTAGTTCATATGAGAATAATGTCTAAATGATATTTTTTTCTTCCAGGCATACACAAAATCAAGGCTGAAGTAAGTTGCTATTACACACGCGAGCGCCTTGGAACACGGAGGCCATCTAGATACTACTTGGAAGAACAGCTCGACTAGTTGCGGCAGTCTCGGCAAAATGACAAATGCTTTAATTTCCCATATAAAGAGTGTAATAATACGAAACCTAAATACGTATCAGAGTATCGCTTCTTGCTAGATGGTTGTACGATAATAGCGATTGTCTTTAATAAGCGATTTCTCTCCAAGCAAGTAGAACACCCGTGAAGCTAAATGAGCTCTACGTCATGATACCTACCATCCATCATGTTCAGACAACTGGATGTAAGTACGCAGACTACAAGTGCGCGTTCCTCTTTTCCAATTGAGCCATCTTGTCGTGAGTTTTGACAAGCGCCTTGTAATTAGGAAACAGCCCCTGAGGATCCCACTTCTCCCGAATCTTGAGGAACTTGGCGAGAGCCGTGTCGCTAAGGACCCTGCACTACAAGCAATAAACAGTTAGCCTTATTACAGATTTCCATCCGAATCCAAAACATACATTTGCTTCTTCCTTATTCACATCCAACTCTGTAATGTATTGGCCTATGGCGACCGGGAAAGTCCGCCTGTAGCGTTCAATCATGGGCTGGTATATGGCCGGCTCCAAGGCGGGATCGCTCCAGCCGGTTATGGTAGAGATGTAGAGGTCTTGCGGCAAACTCAAGGCGGCATCTTCTTCGTTGGGGATAATGTCGCAGTGGCAAAGAAAGACGGACGTGGTCCGCGTAGGCAGCTCAATCATGCAGGGCTTTATAGCCGTGAGAAGCTGCGCCGCGTGTTGTCAGCGTCAGGGCAATAAGAATTTGGGGGGTGAATTATGCTTACTTGATCAAGCGGTACCTTGGGATCGTTCATGATACTGTTTATCTGCCACCTCTCTTGCTTGGCGTTGCCGAGAAAGCCTCGCTTGCGATCGAATACAAACTCAAAAGTCCGCGGTTGTACAGGTTCGAGACGAACTAGGGCGTCGCGCACCTCGGGGGTAAACTTCTCATACGCGCCAAGCAAAGTTTGCGCTTCACGGAGCGTGTCGCAGTAGCAGAGAATGTTTAGAGTCATCTGCAGTTTTCCATTCTTGGGGACTTCGTCGGTCGTGTATTTCGGGTCGTACTTCTCGGGGTAGTCAATCGTCATATTCAAGTCGGTGCCATACTTGGGAGTGTCACGGCCACGCTCAATGGCCCACGTCATCAGTGGCAGGTAGTTGGCAGAATTGATCTCGAACTTGAGAATCGTCTCCCACATGTTGGAACGCTCGATGGTGCGGCCCCAGAACCGCGTCACCACGGCGAAGAAGGCCAGTCCGCTTCCGCGGGCGGCCCAGAACAGGTCCTGGTTCTCGGTTCTGCTGGCGATGACGGTGCGGCCGTCCGGCACAACCATCTCGATCTTGGTGATCCACGTTTGGCTAGTTGCGCCCCAGCCTCGCACGAACCAGCCTTGCCCGCCGGCGAGTAGAAATCCGGCCGAACCAACCGTGGGGGCGTGCCCGTGAGGGAAGAAGCGGTTGACTTCCTTGAGCTTGGCCGCGAGCTCCTCGACACGGCATGCCGGGCCGAAGCAAATCTCTTGGCTCACGGGATCGTACTCAATCCGGCGGTTGAGGTTCAGCGTGTCGATTAGAATACCGTCTTGGATAGCGCCGGGAAAGTTCATGACGTGACCCGAGGACCGAATGCCGACGGTCGTCTTGAGCTCTGCGGCGCGTTTAAGCGCCAACGACACGTCCGACGGTGACTCGGGCAGGTGAATTTCACGAGGAAAGCGATCAGGGGTGTCTGCACTAGGGTTCATGCGGCGGCATCGCTCGTAATCCTCGGTGCCCTGGACAAGGACCTTGCCGGAATATTTGGGTGTTGTGGTATAATGTCTGGCATCTTGCATGGGTCTCATGTTGAGAGGAAGATTGAACGAGGCTTGACTGTAAAGGTGATTTTGCAAAAGTAAACAAAGTGTAGGGCTGTAGAGATAATCAGGCTGTTGATATTATTCACGACAATGTCTAAGCTGAAGGCGACCTCAAGCGGGCTATATAGAGCACAAGTATTATACCAGACCTGACTTGATTACTTATGTCTCTGTCCGCCGTGGAACGGTGACGTTGAAAGCTGGGGTTCGCAGAAAACTTAATGTGGAGTGGTGCGACGTTTGGATTTGTCCCGCCATCATTCATTCCATTACGGAAGAAGTTCCGAGGGGCTCCAGGCCCTTTGGAGCAAACACGGCGTTGAAACAAGATCGCAACCGTGCCGCGCCGGCGTCGTACGGACCGGAACTTCCGCCAGAACGGACCCACATCGCCGCTCGAGCCCCTTCAATGCTACCATTTCCATCATTGATCGTCTTAGACTCTTAGGGTCCATATCCTCGCTCGGAAATAGCGTCAGATTCGAGGATGTCCCGTCGGATAAGCTTACCTCGATTGAACGAGCCGGCAGACTTGACGTAGTTGCTCACTGGGAAGTTTACAACCCTAACCCTACAATACCCGAGTAACTGTCACAAAAAGAACGCGCTCTAGTCGAACGGCAGAAATAAGCCCTTTCAGAACAAACCTAAGAGGTGGCGGATTTTCAGTCTGATACCGCCAAGTCCAACGGTGAACATAACCTCCGCTATAACTCAGTGGATAATCTGGCCATGGCCGAACTTCATCCACCGAAACCTGCCGTGCTGCCGGAGTGCGTCGAACGTTCGGAACATTCCGTTGGGGATTCTAGTGGCAAAGCATCACGCCTCATTACGTCTTCAAGCTACGCTATTTTCCATGGCCAGCATGTACAATAAATACTCAATATACAATATGGAAGATGCTGAGTATTGCGAATCTCAACTCTCGACTTCTGGCTAAAAAATTGCATAAACTCCCGGATTGAGTATATTCCTTGTAAAGAAAGCAAAGCTGCAACAACACGAAATGAGTCGTCCGTGAGTCATGATTCTCAGTGTATCTCGTCGGCGGCATTTTGAGTAACCTCCCACAGTCAAAAGTATTCGGCGTCTTTCGCCTTTTTCGAGGGTCTCTACGAGGTTAGTAGAATCGACGTTCCAAGCTGATGAGACGTGCCGCTAATTGAGGCTCTCAAGGCCGGCGTTTCCCATGTATTCGTCAATCTCGGCTCGGACCACCCGGCCATCATGGAAGCACTAGCCTATGGTGAGAATTTGGAGGGCGTTCATTTCCCCAAGGTGATAACGTGCCCCCACGAGGTATGGGAAATCACTATTCACAACGTGCTTATTGAGCCCGCCTAACTGGTCGATTAGATGGTTGCCATGAGCATGGCAGATGGATTTGCTCGCCTCACTGGAAAGCCCCAGTGTGTGCTGGTCCATGTTGATGTTGGCACGCAGATGCTTGGATGTGCCATGCATAATGCGTCGGCGGCACGGTGCCCCGTCATTGTCTTT
The DNA here is from genome assembly GCA_000814955.1 of Metarhizium guizhouense ARSEF 977. Lineage (NCBI taxonomy): Eukaryota > Fungi > Ascomycota > Sordariomycetes > Hypocreales > Clavicipitaceae > Metarhizium > Metarhizium guizhouense. Next base: position 24,910 of record AZNH01000055.1, on the reverse strand, counting down.
GCCGGTCTATCGCCGTATACACTAGAAGGGGAGTTGCCTGGGTCGCGGACAGAATTCATCCACTGGCTCCAGGATGCGCCAGATCAGAAGCAGATCGTGTCGCAGTTCTGCCGATATACAGGGGAATTCAAGACGGGCAAGAACATAAAGCAGGTGCTCAACAGGGCTTTTCAGTTCTCGACCAGCGATCCAAAAGGCCCCGTCTATCTCACCGGAGCGCGAGAGGTCATGGAGGAGGAGATTGATTCCTACTCCCTGGACCAGAGCGTTTGGGAAGCCGTCCGCCCAGCAGCGCTGCCACTACAAGCAGCGGAAGACATTGTTTCCTTGATGGCAAACGCCGAGCGGCCTCTGATTATTGCGGGCTATTCCGGTCGTAATCATGCCACGGTATCACAGCTGGTGACGTTAGCTGAAAACATCCCGGGAGTGCGGGTTCTAGATGCTCTAGGAAGCGACGTTTGCTTCCCCTTCAGCCATCGAGCTTCCCTGGGCGTTGCCATTGGCCAACATGAAAGCATTCCAGAGGCCGATGTGATTCTTGTGCTCGACTGCGATGTCCCCTGGATCCCGACACAATGCAAACCCCAGAAAAGCGCCAGGATTATCCACATCGATGTAGATCCGCTCAAGACCAACACGCCATTGCATTACATCCCGGCCACTGACAGATACAGGGCTGACTCGGAAACCGCCCTCCGTCAACTCAACGAATACATTGCTTCCGATCCTAGGTATTCGAATCTGCGAAATGAGGAACCCTATCTGTCTCGCTGGGCAGCACTGGCCAACGTCCATCGAGAGCGGCTGGCCAAGTTGGCAGAGCTCGCTGCCTCACCTGCAGACGATTCCGTCTCACCAAGCACCTCTTATCTCTGCAGAAGACTGCGTGAATCATGCCCCAACGACACCATCTACTGTCTTGAAACCGTTACAAACGCTCCATTCGTCTACCAGCAGCTGCAGGTTGACGAACCTGGCCGCATTATAAACGCTGGTGGCGGTGGACTCGGCTGGTCGGGCGGAGCAACACGAGGAGTGAAGCTAGCCGCGGACCATCTTGCAGGCGGCGAGAACAAGGGCAGCTTCGTCTGCGAGATTGTTGGCGATGGCACTTTCATGTTTGGTGTGCCTGCGACGGCATACTGGATTGGCGAGAGATACAAGCTGCCTACTTTGACGGTGGTCCTGAGCAACAAAGGTACGTTTTTCGGTCTGCTACTTGGAAAGCACTTTCGACGACATTTGCCTAACTAGAGAATTATTAGGATGGAATGCGCCTAGAAAGTCCATGACGCTGGTGCATCCCAATGGCTACGGCTCCAAGCTATCCAATGAGGGTCTCAATATTTCATTTTCCCCGACGCCAGATTATTCGGGGATTGCCAAGGCAGCTACTGGCGGTAATGCCTGGGCTGGTATGGCCTCTAGCGTAAAGGAGCTTGAAATGATGCTACCTGAGGCTATTGGCGCCGTACAGGCTGGAAATAGCGCTATTCTCGAAGTTCGCCTTGCGGGTTCATGGTAGTGGATTGATGGATAAAGTGAGGAAATTATACAGTGGGAGGCTAGGAGTATTCAAACAGATCCAGTAACAGGCTATCACAGCCCATACTATAATATACGATAGAATTTAAGTGTATACTTTTTGGTGGGCAACAATATCTGCCACAGACTGTGTCTACGATAAAGGAAGTGTACTCGCGGGCATTCTAGAGTCCTTGGTGGCATCGTGGGTTCCAGTGCGCTACTATACTGTATTACTTTAGTAGTTGTTTCAACACAAATGATAATACAAGCATGATTTTCAAGATAATCTACTGTATCTAGTTGAATGTAGTAAACTTCCAGACTTTTTCTATAAGCGTACAATCCCAATAAGGTGTTTGCGAAGGACATTTAGTATCTCAACGGAATATGCGCGGAACTGCTATAGCCGGACAATTATTTCTGCTGTTGCACTTGGGCAGGCATAAGAAATAGTTTGCATTAGGCATGAAGGCACAGTTGAGAAAAACGGAGAGATCAAGCACATGGAGTTGGTGCGTGGTAGGCGTTTCTTGCCGGAAACTTAGAATTAGTTGGAATTTGGAAACATGGCAATATCAATGGACTTGGAGCCATGCTGGCTTCGGAATAACTGCAGATGTCCTTTAGCATTTGACGCTACAATTGACTCCTCTCTCCGAACCCTGCACTACGACCGGCTCGGAAACCAACCAGTTGACCTGACAGCACCTCGGCGTGGATTCGTTCTTACGGAACCGACGGAATGTCCCTTAGCTCCCGCCGCCAATGACCAATACCAAGTTGCGCCATGTCTGATTGAGGGGCTGCCGTCACACTGCATGGAGCGGAGTTCCGAGGACACCGTCGACGCATTCGTCTACCGAGTATAATGACCACATGCAGTTATTAATCCAGGGATGTGGGCGGCAGAGTGACCACGGTAACTGTGACGTACTGTTTGCTGCTCAGATAAAACCTAGAAAAAAGTTCCAGCGCGATTCCTCAAACAGTCTTGAACACACGCGAACAATTTTCGCATACAATCCGCCTGCAGTTCGCAAAAATAATCGTCAGATTCCGTCTGATACAAACACACTTCTTGTGCTGACCACCATGAATCGAGCCAAAATAGCTAGAGGAACACAAGCTTCGATCCGTCACCTATCTCGTGGCATTTCAACGCACAGGGCAATACCTCTTATTATAAATGGCAAAGACGTCATTTCCAAAACCACATTTGAAGCCATCAGCCCACTTACATGTAAAAAGGCCTCGGACTGCTCATCCGCGTCGCAGGAACATGTCCAAAGCGCCGTTGCCGCAGCGCAGGCGGCATTCCCAGCATGGGCGACTACAAAGCCATCGTACCGGCGGGACATATTCCTTGCGGCAGCAGACATCATGACCAAGCGAAGAGAAGAACTCGGGGAGTACTTGAACCAGGAAATCGGAGCGGACCAAGGCTACCAGGACTTCATTATCGGTCTGTCCATCGAGGGCCTCAAAGACACGGCAGGCAGGATTGCGGACGCATGCGAGGGCTTTGTTCCCGAGTCGGTTCACGAGGGAATGAAGGCCATGGTTGTCAAACGCCCGTATGGCGTCAACTTGGGCATCGCTCCATGGTAAGCCCCAGGCTATAAAAATACACGGGCAAAGAAAATTCATGACGTGTCTTTAACGATCTGTGGCTGTTTAGGAACTCCCCCTATCACCTTGGCCTTCGCTCCGTCACGTTCGCCCTGGCCACGGGAAACACGGCCATCCTCAAGGGAGCAGAGTTCTCCCCTCGCTGCTACTGGGCCATAGCGGACGTTTTCCGACAAGCCGGCCTCCCTGCCGGGGTGCTCAACCTGCTGTTCCACCGGCCGGCTGACGCGGCGACAGTCACAGAGTCCCTCATCGCCCATACCGACGTCAAGAAGATCAACTTCACCGGCAGCACGAAAGTCGGCAGCATCCTGGCAGCATCTGCGGGGAGACACCTCAAGCCCTGCTTGATGGAGCTTGGCGGCAAGGCCAATGCCATTGTGCTCAAGGACGCGGACCTGGACAAGGCAGCGGTCCAATGCGCCATGGGGGCTTTTATGAATGTGAGCTTGTGCCTGCGAACAAGACGAGTTGCTTGTATGCTAATGGATGTAAAAAGGCCGGCCAGATTTGCATGTCCACCGAGCGCATCCTAGTAGACGCCTCTGTGGCAGGAGAGTTTGAGCCCATCTTGAAGCGCACCATTAATGATATTTTCGGCACGGCTGGAGCCACACCGACCTTGGTCACGTCCGCGTCGGCGGCGCGTAACCGGGCTCTTGTCAAGGATGCCGTCTCCAAGGGAGCTACGAGCCTGAATATCTACTCTGATGAGCTTGGAGAGATGGTCGAGACGAGGATGCGGCCCGTTGTTCTGACCAATGTCGACAAGTCGATGGAATTGTACGGCGGGGAGTCATTTGGTCCCAGCGTGTCCCTCTATTCCTTCGACTCGGAAGACGAGGCTATCGAGTTGGCCAACGATACCGAGTACGGCTTAGCAGCTTCGGTGTTTACTGAGAATTTGGGATATGGCTTCCGCATCGCTGAGAAGCTCGACTCGGGCGCGGTGCATATCAACTCCATGACGGTGCACGATGAGTATTCTTTGCCGCATGGTGGAGTTAAGAAGAGCGGCTGGGGTCGGTTTAATGGGCACCAGGGGCTGAATGAGTTCCTGTACTGCAAGACGGTGACTTGGATGGACTAGGCAGCGGTTTATTTGGCGTCTTGTTTATCTGTTGGCATCGGTCATGGGCAATGGTCGTGCGGCAGATAGTTGAATCATTGCACAAGATTGAGTGCAACGGCGAGGACGATGTGAATGGAATTGCAATTATCTGGCGCAACTGGTGTGTACAAACGAAACCTCTGCAAGTTAGGGTAGCTGTTGCTGTTGGTAATATGGTCCGAGTATTTCATCAGAAGATGCGATGAAAATAAGTGATTAGAGTCCAAAGTTTAAAGTGTGAACATGGGACCGTTGCAAAGATTGTGTTCAAAGCTGTCTAAGCTCTATCTGCTAGGAAGAACAAGAGCAGTTGGTGCCTGTATAGTCGTTGATTTCGGAGATATCAGGACAATAAAAGTACGATTATCTTGATTGTATCGTTCCGAGTACTTGAGGCGCAAATGCTTGGATGACGTACACGTATGTGTTCAACTCATGTTATGCTGTGGTGCCTACGACCGTGAGTCGGCTTTTGCAGCCTCCCCGTAGCATATAAATGTAGTCTAAACTCTTGGAGGTTACAGCGAAGCACAAATAGAAAGAGCGCGTTTATTCTGCTATGTAGAGATGCAAATAATATAGGCCCTTGACAGAAGGTATAAGCAAGCTCTCTGTATGTGATATTATATTACATTTCATATCTGATTGCTAGACATCACAACATCGTTAGCGCTAGACAGATAACGAGTGGCCGGGAAGTCTTGCAATCTTAGGATAACTGAGATGAGTCCCCCTGGGAGAGAAGAGAGACAGACAATAATGAACTTATGAGAAAATCTTAGTTAATAATCCGTCACACTACGTGATATAGTTACTGTCAACGGCCACCATCAACGGCTGTCCAGATTGCAAATACGAGCGCTCAATTCAACTGCAGTTATCAAAAGGTATTATCGAGCCATGAAATATCCTGACGTATCAGACGGGTTCAGGAATGACAAATACTTGCTAGCTCTTGAGTAGAAAAAGATGTGAATGGTCCAACATGGGCAGGCGAAATAAAGTTTCTGCTATAGTATTGGCCAGTACGTTCCGAGATGTTACCCACGGCTGCGAATCCGTCTCCACCGAGACGAGGACTTTGCATGCCAAAAGTGGAACGTTGGTTATGGACCCTGCCAGCCGTTCCGAGACTCACGGGCCCAATGGTTCATTTGGAGAAGAGAGGGCGAAGTATTGACTGGCTCAAAGGCCTAGAAAACCAGAGGTTAGTTCCTGCTCGGCCGAAACCCCAGTTGTGAACTTGTGACCAGTCACACATCGGGAATGCCTCGAGAGCCCGGCTCGGAATGCTAATGCCCTCTGCGAAAGGTGTTCCGGGCTTTCTCGAGGCAGGCTTTCCTTTGAAATCGGAATTTGCTTGGCTAATTCGTCGCCAAAATCTGCTGCAGGCGAAATGTAGGTGGGTTATTAAGAGTCGATTACACGGCCCTCTTGCCATGGCACGTCACCTCTTTTTGCAGACGGTTTTTGCTCCAGCTCCTTTGGCCCAGATTCAAACTCCGAGACACGCATTTTCATATTCAAGCATTCTTTCACGCTATGGCTACCCCTAGAGATGTCCACACCGAGGCGCTAGTCGTCAGTAAGCCAGGGGGAGATTTTGAGATGCAGCCTATTATTCTCGACGAGGTTCGATCTGACGAAGTTCTCGTCGAGATGAAGTATTCTGGCATCTGCCACACGGTGAGATATATTTTATTTCATACATTCTACCAAACCTGAATCTAATTAAAAATAGGATATTTTATTTCAGACGGCGAAAATCCCCAATGTGGAATATCCAGCCATCTTTGGCCACGAGGGTGCCGGGGTTATTCGAGCTCTTGGCAGCCATGCCAAGGATAAATCTCTACGCGTTGGAGACAGCGTTTTATTATCCTTTAATTCCTGTGGAAAGTGTAAGCAGTGTCTTACGGGCTACCCTTCCTATTGTCACGTCCACTTTCCCATCAACGCGGGCTTAATCCGTGTCTCGGATGGGAGCACGCCAGCAAGATTTGCGGAGAGCGGGACACCTGTAAGGAGCCAGTGTTTTGGTCAATCATCCTTTTCCCGACTATCAATCGTTACGGAGAAAAGTGTGATCAAGTGTCCCTATCCTGATTCGCTATCTTATTATGCTCCTCTGGGCTGCGGGTTCCAGACCGGGGCAGGGACAGTACTTAATGTGCTAAAGCCAGATAACACCAATTCTGTTGTTATTTTTGGTATTGGCAGCGTCGGGATCGCCGCGTTGATGGCTGCGGCCTACCTCCAAGTGAAGCAGCTTGTGGCGGTTGATATGGTTGATGAGAAGCTTGCACTTGCAAAGGAATTCGGCGCTACGGTTATCAATCCTACGAAAATTGGCGACGAAGGGATTGGAGCTGTGGTGAAGAGACTTACAGAAGGTGGCGTTGACTACGCTATCGATTGTACTGGACGTATCCCCGTGATCGAGTCATTATTTACATGTCTAGGACCGAAAGGCACCGCGGTATCTGTGGGCGTGCCACCCCCGAACAGCGAAATTCGCATTAACCCGCAGAAATTCCTGATGGAAAATACGAGTTATATCGGCGTGCTGGAAGGGGGTTCCAACCCTCAAAAGGTTCGTACATGGGGTTCACTGGTGTACTAGGTACGCGGTTCTGGGCTCTAATCGTACATGTCTGCCTAGTTTATCCCTCAGTTGATGGAGCTTCATCAACAGGGGCATTTCCCCGTCGAAAAATTATGCAAGGTCTATTCTGTAAAAGACTTTGACACGGCAATAAGCGACTTGCGCGAAGGAAAGGTCAGTATTATATTGGATAAGCTAAGGCAATGGTCAGTTTGCTCACCATAATCTGCGACAGGTGATCAAGCCGGTGATTCATTGGGATTAGGCTCGGTCTGTGGCGGGAAAGGCAAACAGCATCCAGCCTAGCTATGGGTGACAAGTACTTGTGGTGACGGGTGGTATAAATACAAGTGCCGTCGGATCAGTTGAATTGTCAGTGTCCAGCTCGATTGGTGAAGTTTCAGCTTCACTATGGATAATAGGCGAATAAAGATGATTGAAAGCAATTGGCACCAGCTTGATGACCTAATCTGGGCAGGCCGCTCCACGATTGGGATTCGGACCGGACAGGCCGGGAAAGCCACCCGGGTCTATACCCCTAACCCTTGTCCTGGAGAATCAAGGCGTAGTCACCAAATTCCAATACGTTTTTGTGAGTATCCCATGGTCCACCGAATACAAGGGGGTATAGTTGCTGTTCAATTACAGCGCTCTTTTTTCACACCCATCGACATGATAAGGCCAGGAATGTGCCGGTTCAATTGGACCATGCCATGACGCTTGAAGCGGCGTTCTAACTTTCAAGCCCCGCCCCCGCGCGTGCGGATCGGCACCGCCGGCATCCATGTATCCATGTATCGGGAATGGGGACATCTGGAGGGTCAAAGCTTCACGGAGCTTGGCTATCCGGTGCTTGTGGGATGGGCACATGCTAACAAGTCCTCTATTCCCGTCTACTCTTCCTTGCTGGGACGCCTGCAAACGGCCTCGGCTTCAGGCCATCATGTCGGTCAGTCAAAGATAGGATGGGTTTCTTGCATCCAATATGACATGACCATCTGCGACGACAAGGCTCAGAGGACAAGGAGAGAAGCCATCAATTGCGACATGTGATAGGTCAAGTCAATACGTCAAGTGCCATCCACTTCCTGGTCCCCATTTTCACAGCTCGCTCCGCGACTCCAACTTCCTCTCCGCATCCACACATGGTTATCCACACACAGCTACACATTCATCGACCACGAAACAGCGCAGATGCCGGAGGCTTCAGGAATCAAGCGACCGAGAAACCAAAGTGACGAGACGGGCAAACGACGTGCGCCTTATGCCTTGCGCGCTTGCGATACCTGTCGACGGCGCAAGGTCAAGTGCGATGGAAGCCAGCCTTGCGCCGCCTGCACCGGTCGTCACGACGATTGCTGCTATTCCGGAGACATGGGTTTGTTCATGCCCACGCCCGCCGCCCATGTCCAGTCCCGTCAGGCCGACGCGGCGGCATCAACGTACGTTGACCATCTCTCCGCTCGTGACAGCCAGTCATCTGGAAAGGCTCACCCGCTCTCTGCTCCAGGAACCCAGAACACGCCTCCATCATCGAGATCATGTCGAGCTTCCAGAGCCAATTGGACGACCTGGCGTCCCGTCTGCAATCCGCAAGCCAAGGCCGGACAAGCCAGCCAGCGGCCGACGCCAGAAGGAGGGAGAACGGCCATGCCGGCGTCTCGAAGGCATCCGCGAGCCTTGCTGTGCCCAATTCCACTGCTCACGCATCGCCAGTCGCGACCCAGGGCTTTTACGGCCCAACCAGCCCAGACTACAGTCTGAACGTGGCCCAAATGAAATTGCGGCAGACGAGCCTCCTCACAACGCATGGGCAGCAGCTTCAGCTTGCCAGCATCGACAATGATGTAGCGTCGCATCGCGAACATGGCGCCGACAATGCAGGCATGGGCGGCCGAGAACTAGGGGACCAATTTCGGCTGTTGCAGTTCCGCTCTCTGTTTGACTCGCAGGAAGCCATGCGACTCCTCTCGGTGTATCAAGAGGTGATTGGAGAGTTCCACCCCGTCATCGACATCAATGGACTCATGGCTCAGGCTCAGCGCTGGTATGCGGAAGACAACTCGCCCTGGAGTGTCTCCCCGGAAGGAGGAGGGACCTCAGTGGACCAAGATCTTGTCATCCTCAACCTCGCTTTGGCCATTGCGCTTCGTGCAGAGTCTACCTCGTCCGTCTCCGAGGTTGAACGGTACATCACCGAGAATTGCCAAGGTGCAGCCAACGCAAGGATAACAGCGCCCGTCTCCAGCGTAAAGCAGGTCACTATTGCACTACTCAGCGTTCGTTCGCCGCTTGGTTTGCTTCACTCACCGTCTTTGGCTAATGCGGCCGCAGGGCTGGCACTACTTGTTCCACGACGCGCCCCGATCAGCTTGGCGCATGTGCGGCATCGCCGGGCACATGTTGATGGAGCTTGGATATCACAACGGCCACGTTTTGAAGCAAGCACTGGATAATGAGACGCAGACCGCCGAGGTTTACAGCATCATATGCAGCGTCATTATCCTCGATCGCCAATGGAGCGCGTCGACGGGGTTGCCAACGCATTTTAAAACATCTAGTTTCGACCCGTTGCCCAAGGACTTGGTAAGCAGAGACTGTCGTCGCGAGCTTCGACGAGTAAGCTAACGCTGTTTACAGGTCAAGAACCCGTATCTGAAAGCCATGCTGGCGTTCATCATAATTAGCGACAAGTTTGGCGAGCCCATCTTCAAAGCCTCCAAAGGAGAAAGCTACCTGGACGAAGACGCGTTCGAGGTGATGAATATCCAAATCGACCAGTGGAGAAAAAAGGCTGTAGGTGACGTCTCTCTAGCCCAGCTGGGCTCGTCGTTGGCGAACCCGTCCATGAGGCCGCCTTCGTGGGTCATTCTCCTCAATCTGCGTGCCGAGTCAGCCCGGAGCCTGCTTCTCAAACCGTGCTTTTTTTTGAATACAGACATTGAAGATGGCAAGAAATACCTCCACCCTGCAATAGAGCTGGTATATAACATGGTGAATACTCTATACCTGTTAGACAGCTCTACTAACATTTACCGCACGCAACATCCATTTTATCAACACCTGCTGGCGTCTGCTTGCGCCCTTGCCTTTCTCGTCGTGGCCTTCATCGAGCAAAACAAGTCTCTATTGCTGGCGACGTTGCCGGCCAATCTAACCGACTGGCTTAGTCGCAGCCTCCAGATGGCTGTGGCGCTGGCGACAAACTATGCCCAGATATCGCGCGCCTCGGGTAGACTTCTTCAAAGACTCTCCGAGATGCGCGGCATTCTTGTCAATTTGGGTTTGCTAAAGGGACAAGATGGCAAGGACAAGGTATTCCCCGACGGTAATGAGGATGGGCCGTCTGCCGCGAATACCGCCAAGCCGTTCCAGAGGAAGAGAATGTCTGCATCTGCCTTGCCGGACCAGTTGAACCCATCGTTTGCTAATTTCCCCGTGGCAGCAGCTTATGGGGCCGGATTGGGTTCCATTCCCGGCACAGACATGCCGTCCGGATGGGCGGAGTCAATCTGGGCGCATTGGCCGTTTTGCGACGATGACAACTTCTTCTTGGAAAACCAAACTTAAAGAAACGATTTTAGAACAAGCATCTATAAACTACTTTAATACACAAGCCTTGCACCCTTTGCATCGGGGCACAACAACGAATTCAGTCCCTCTCAAACCCGTCCCAGCGCTTGAATCCATCCGTAAACAGCCCCATTGAGTCCAGCATCCTCCCAGCCGTCTGGTCCACCAGGTCATCCATGCTCCTGGGCCGCGTGTAAAAGGCAGGAACGGGCGGAAATATCACAGCCCCCGCGCGCCGCAGGAACAGCATATTGTCGAGGTGCACGTCGCTCAGGGGCGTCTCGCGCACGGCGAGGAGGAGCTTCCGGCCCTCCTTGAGGGTCACGTCGGCCGCGCGGGAAATCAGGTCGTCGCAGAAGCCGGTCCGCACGGCGGCCAGCGTCTTCATGCTGCAGGGGACGATGATCATGCCGTCGTGCTGGAAGGAGCCGGATGCGATGGGCGCGGAGAGGTCCTTGGCGACGTAGCTCCTGCTGGCGAGGGCGCGGATGTCTGCCTCGGACAGCGGCGTCTCGTACTTCATTGTTGCGAGGGCCCATTTGCTTATGACGAGGTGTGTCTCGACGCCTAGCTGTTGGAGTATGGATAGGATTCGGGTGGCGTATACGGTTCCCGTGGCCCCGGTGATGCCTACGACGATGCGGCGCGGCCTGGTTTGCTCGTCGTGGTGATGTGTTGCGGGACTGGGGGCTTGGTTCGCGTGTTGCTGTGGTTTCGTTGCGCTGTCGTTTGAGCGTGTGCTGTATGGGAGCTTGGTGTTGAAGCGGGCTGCTGGTCTGGTTGGGCGCAGCAGACTCAGACGGTGAATTAGGCTCCTGCAGGCATGGGTGGTCATGGTGGTGGTGCGGCGTCTTAATACAACGCCTTCAAATGCTTGTGAAGAATTGCTCAGTGTGATTTGTTTTAAACTACGCCCAGTCAATAGCTTGAAAGTTTCACGGTGTTTCTAAATGCAAGTTGGTTATTCCAAGAGCTTCTTGCATGTATGCTCATGGACGGAAAGTTCCTGGCGGAGCACCCTCGGCTTCAGCTCCACTTTTCCCCGGGCGAGAAAGGTGGGAATAAGACGGTCCACGGATCATGGTCCGAATTGATCTGTCATTTCGCCCGGGCGTCCCGGAAAGGAAGCCATGGAATGCAGTCAAGATGATATCATTTGGTCATTGAATACCAGTCCAAAGTTTTAAGTTTGGTTCGGGTACGTGCTGGGAACCAAGAAACTCAGTCCGGCGCTAGGCGACACAAGGCTCGGAACGATTTCGGAAGTTCCGCCTCACCTTTTCGTCGCTCGGCTCCTCTGGAATGAATGTCAATGACTTTTCTAGGGAGTCTCAAACCCGAAAATCGAGTTTTCGTACAGCTATGTATTGCAGCCGGCGAACCAGGGACTCACCATTGTGAATTTTGACCAATCCTTGCCATGGCGTTCGTCTTCACCAGCAGAGTCAGTCGCCCATCTGCGCATTTGCGCACATGCATCACGCGATCATTCGCCAGGTCAGCATATCGCGCCCAAAGCACCCTGTCTTCCCAGCCAGCACACGTCGCCGCACAGCTCGACTTTCGCACATTCGTCGATGTGCTACGCGCCGACGGCGATCTCGCAGAGATAAATGAACAAGTCGACCCGCACCTCGAGGTCGGTGCCATAGTTCGGCGTGTGAGCGAAGTAAACGGCAAAGCACCTCTATTCAACAACGTAAAGGGGGCCAAAAATGGCCTGTGGAGGATATTTGGCAATGCCGCGAGCCTTCGAAGCCGTGAGGAGGAAAAGTATGGCCGGATAGCCCGGTCGTTTGGCTTGCCACCAGACTCTAGCTGGAAGGCCATTCTACAAAGGAGCCAGGAAGCAAAGCGTCGGCCACCGATTCCGCCTCGAATCCTGTCCACGGGACCGTGTAAGCAGCACAAGATTTTTGGCGACGACATTGATCTGCACAAACTCCCGGCTCCTAAGCTCCACCAGGGCGATGCGGGCAAGTACCTACAGACGTACGGAGTGCATGTCCTCCAAAGCCCAGATGGCAAGTGGACAAATTGGTCCATCTTCAGAGGCATGATCCACGACAGCAGACGGCTCGTGTGCCTCGTAGGATCGGGACAGCACAACTCCGTCATCAGAGACATGTGGCTGAAGAAGGGCAAGACGGAAGTCTCGTGGGCGCTGGCGTTTGGCGTCCCGCCCGCGGCCAGCGTCGTTGCGGCGTGTCCCGTTCCCCAAGGCGTGTCGGAAGCCGAGTACGTCGGTGCCATGGTAGGCCAGCCGCTGGACGTGGTGAAATGTGAGCTGAGCGATCTGCTTGTTCCCGCGAATAGCGAAATCGTCATGGAGGGCACCTTTTCCTTCAAAGACAAGGCGCCGGAGGGTCCGTTTGAGGACTATCTTGGCCTGCACTTCAGCGGCGACCAGCATATGCAGCCGCTCTTCACGGTCAATGCTATAACCTACCGGGACGGCGCTATCCTGCCCGTTTCTGTTCCTGGCAAAATCACTGATGAATCTGTAAGTTTGGCAATCGAGGCAATTTGTTATCGTTTCTTACGCAATATAGCATGTGACGGCGTCCATGGCTTCGGAGGAGCTCTTGGAGTTGCTCCGGCAGCACGGGTATCCCGTAATTGACGCGTTCGCTCCGCTTGAAACCTATGCGACGTGGTGTGCTTTGAAGGTCGACGTCAAGAAGCTTGCGGAGATGCGCACAACGCCTGAAGAATTTTGCAACAAGATTGGCAATTTGGCGTTTAATGACAAGAGTTCCATGTTGATGAATCGCATCATGCTCTTTGGGCACGATGTAGATGTTGGAAACTTTAGGGATATCATGTGGGCGTTGGCGACGCGCTGTCGCCCCGGTCAAGATGAGTACGTATTTGAGGATATTCCCGTCCTCCCTCTCACACCGTACATGTCACATGGAAGGGGGAATCCGACCCGTGGTGGAAAGGTGGTGTCGGACTGTCTGTTCCCAATGGAGTACGAGGGCAAGACTAGCTTTAGGGGATGTGACTTTGAGAGAAGCTATCCGGAAGAGATCAAGGAACGGGTCAGGTCAAACTGGACTGCGATGGGATTTGATGAGGTTGAATCGCCGTCCAGGTCGACATGAGGGGTAGCCAACTGCTGCGGGGAAGTCGTGGAAAGATTGACAAACATCGTTTATATTATCTGCCTGCCTGGGAACTTTGGTGATGCCTCGTGACAGTCTTATTCAAGCGCCCGTAGCCCGGTTTGGTTTCCTCTCCATTATACTTCTCCGCCTTTGCTAGCCACTCTTGCAATATAACTAGTCTGCTGCACTCCCAGCTGTTGTGACTTTGCTGTAGATCCCTGTCTTGCGCGGTCTCTCAGATAGTCACGACCGTATCCCAGTTCCTCGACCTGTCGGATTCGGGCCCCTTTGGCCGCCGCAGCTGAGTTTTATTTGGCCCGACTGATGAAAGCTGCTCAGAGTTTGACTATAGCTATTCGTTTCCTCGGGCTTGGTTTACTTTCTGGGTACCTGACTGGAGTTAGCTTGTGATGTATTTTGCTTGGCAATGCTATTATGGGATTATAAATATGCCGGGTGAGGTGAGATAGAAGGTTAAGCTGCTAGGGAGGTGCTTAAGGCCTCTCACCACTGAAAAGCAAGATCATGATAATTCACAAGATATGAACTAACCTTGTTCCAAAAGTCTCATTGGATAACACAGCATTTTCTGCTGCATCGACTTTCCTTGATCAAGGTTGGGGCCAGAGCGGCGGTGCAGTGGGTTCCTCCCTCCGACATCAACAGAGTCCGTGCAGTTGATAGACACATTAATTAACTTGGATATTTCAGCGTCCCAGTCGTGGATGGACACCAGCGACAAGTCCTCTAGGTGAGCGAGGAAGTGAGTGTACAGTTGATTAGACCGCTCTCTTGGCGTGCCATGCTTCTGCTCCACGTTGCACAGGGGACAGCAATATTTTTTTCTTGGGTTGAGCACCATGCTCCTCTTTAGCGTGAATGTGCGCCAGCCCGTTGTGTCAGGGTGGTTTGTCCCTTCATCGAGTTTGAGGTGATCCTCCAAGTCGCTCTCGGTTAAGAAGCAGGTATTGCTGTCGTTACAAAATGGGCACGCCCATCTGGTGCGATGGATGTTTTGAAACCAGTCGTCATCGCGGTGGCTCCGCATATGGTCATTCCATTCTCGTACAGTTGAGAAGAACATTAAGTAGTGTCGGCATTCCGCCGCAAGGCATACATATGGCTTCAAATCAGCTTTCAAGTGGGATCTGGGATAGCATTAGCACCTAAGTAACACGGCTCTAGGAGGTAACGGTCGACTCACACCCATCGGGCCCTCTTCTGCTGCTCCGTTTCCGATTGTGGAATTATAATGTCATCGAAGCAGTATGGGCATTTGACGTCGCTTTCGCCATGTGCCGCTTCTGGTGGATCTGGAACTGGTGGAGGATATAAAAAGGTACCGCCAGCCATATCCTGTTGTTGATTTCTTGATGCACCAAAGTTGGCATTTCCCGTTCTCTTTGCATATTGCAACTTATCAGACTTTGACAGATGATAGATAAGCCGGTAACGCCGATACAAGACAGACAGTGTCAGCTGGCCTTGCAACGTAGGCTCAGCATCCGGGAAGAGTGCCCGTATTAATGGTGAGACAAGAGGCGCATAGTCATTGCGCCTTTCTTTTGCGATAAGTCGACGGACTTGTAAAGCTTCTCTAGCGACTGGGGATTCGCGTATCTGAAGAATCGAGACAAGTCGTTCGAGCCGGCTGATGGCTCCGTCAATTCCGAATATGGCAGCATCAGTCGATGCCACTGTCTCGGCGAGTGGGTGGCGAATAATGGCTTACATGATCCGGTTAGAAAGCAATGATCAATGCGAGATATGCGATGGTACTCACCTAGCTCAAGGGATTCTTGAAGAACTGAAAGCATTGACATGAATAGTTCTTTGGTGCCAGGGAAAAACTTGACACGATCATCAAGACAACGGTTCGTATTAGCCCATAACAAGAAGTGAATCTCATGTAACAACATGAGCCATTTATATGGAGTCTGGAGGATTGACATCTGGTGGTATGTGGAAAAGAGGCCCCTGCACTTCTCGGTCAGAGAGTAAATGTCTTTGAGGGCCTAGTAAACAACGAGTTCGCCGTGTTGGGGTTGAGCATCAGCCATGGCTGCGCTCTGTAATCGCTGGTAATGGTGGAATGAAAGGAAACATTAGGAAAGCAAAGTTGACGAGGTCAGGCTTTGCCTTTTATCCTCGGATGCCGGGAGATTATTGCCGCCTGTAATTTGGGGCGGCAATTTTTTTCGCAACATTGAACCCATCAAGACACAAACACGGACCATACATACAAGCGGTGATTGTTCACAGCACCGGCTCAGCAGTGTCAGCACAGCCCGCGACCAACTCACCACATGCGGGCATGGACTGTGCTGCCCACCTACCTGGGTCCTCGGGGCTTTGTTGTTGGCATGTTCAATGTTGGGAGTACTAGTACCGGACAATCACTGGGCCAGATAGCCAACCAGACTTTTGCGCCTCTGTGCATGCATGTTTCGGGTGCCTGGCTGGTCGCATGTTCGGCGAAGAGTGAGTCTGAGTGACGCACTGGCAACATTCAATGTTGGATATGTTGGCCCAACATTGAACATGACATGAACAGTTGAACCAGACCAGACGCCTTGTACCAGAGCGTAATCCATTTGAACAGCCCTGTGCAACAAAATGTTGGCTTCTCTTCTGCGGTGTAACAACTGAAAGCCCCGAGAATAGCTCCAAGCCCGTTCGCTCACAGCTCATTTTCAGTACAAATGGTTCGCGACAACGGTCCAGTTGGATACGGATCTGGACGGTCTGGTTGGTTCTGAACTGTCAGCAGCCGGGCATGGTGAGTCCCCCCACCGGACTCCGCCTCGTGCCGCTGAGCCTCGATGATCGTGTTTTCTAACGAGTCACAAGCGGCTCTGCATGATCTCAGCAATACCAGTGTTGTCACGAGCCCCGCAAACATTTTAAAGCGTTCTCTCGTCGCTAGCCACGGCGTTGCTTCGTTCAAGGCCTTGGAAGAGCACGCACCTTCATTATTCGCTTCGGATTGCGGGCCAAGGATATTGGTGGAGTTTCCGAGAAACAGGTCGGTCGAAGCGTCAAGGGCGTAGTCGAAAAACAAGGGGCTCAGATTTATGCTCAATGATAGGTCCTGATCCGAAAGAATGCGCTGTAGTAAATTTTGAAATTGGCCTTATAAAACATGCAACGGTGGATAGCGTGGGCTTATGCGACTTCCTAGAGGCCCTCCATTCTGATCCGTCTTCAGTGGAGATGGCTTCGCCGAGTACCGGCCTGAAGCAAAGGCTTCGTAATGGTCCATGACCAAATCTAGGGAATTATTCGGATAACACCGAAGAAATGTTGCGCGAATCTCTCGTAAAAATGGTAAATAATCCCCTAGAGTATTGTCCTTACGTATCACCGTATCGTTCGTGATCTTGGAGGGAGAGTACTGGGAGCTTTCGGTTTTTTTCGGCATCGAGTCTGGTGTCTTGAGTAATTTGTCAATACCAAATGGGAGCTTCCAGGACAATGGTAGCATGTTGATCCGGCCACAGTCTCTGTAATCACTATGGTAATGGCGCGATAGCTGCGGTCATGATTAGCGCAGCCTCAAGATTTTCCATTTTGAAGGGGGGCGGATCGAGTTAAATACAACATGAAATTACCACAAATTGCGGTACAACTGCTCACCAGAAGAGAGGCAGGACCGACAAGTTGAGACGACCACGAATGCCTGACTTTGACATGTGGTTTTGTTTCGTGGTGAATGACCTGGGGTAGCTTGCCGATGCCTTGATGCGTTTTAGGTTCATCAATTCTCGGAAGAACTCCGACGTAGCGGGTAGCTCTTTGTTGCTCCTTGCGAAAATATCAAACCAATGTAAGGGGGCTGCGATTGGTCACACCACACCAGGTCTTTGTCCCCGGCCTGCTGGGAATTGAGCGGGAGTAACCTGACAACGGCTGAGTGCGCCACGATCGGATTGATCCGACGTTCGCCCGGTTTAGGACACCGCCACAGCCGCCTGGAGAATCTTGGCACGCGTGTGGTGGATGCAATGTTCCTTCTACGCTGCACACCGGAAAGTCAAGCCTGGCGCCACAAACCAGTCGTCAAGTCGATTTCGAGTGAACGAGCATTCTTCGTCATCTTGACCCCGGCCATACGGGCTTTGGCAGTGCACAACGTAGGCTTTGGGCTTCGGTGCAGCCTCTGAGGAGGGTTGGGCTACTTCCATTCTGCCACAAGAAAGCCATCAGGCTTGACTGGGGTCGAGGTCAGACTTGACCGCATGCATGAACTTGACGGGGAAGCGGGTAAGAAACGGGGGCTGCTCACCGCCTCAATTTCAAATGTTAACTGCGCCCAGATACAAACAACTTTCACCATTCCCCAGTATCCACGTTCCTCGAGTAGCTCTACCGAGCATGACCCCAAGACTGCGAGTCCTTTCGATTTCGACGATATCATAGACCCCTTCTCTATTGCAGTTAGAACTGGGGGCCTGGCAGATGTATCCTTCCGCATTCTCTGATTTGGCAGATATCAAAAGAGCTTCCAGCAAGATCCTGGATGCAATTACCATCTTGAGTCAGGAAATTAAATCCCTCCTGGCCGTCAATGATTCGGTCGAGGACTTTCCCCATCCCAGACGTGACTTGGGCAATTTTGATGCACCACTGGACCATGAATATGATGTTGACAAAGTTTGGAAATTTTGGCATTGATCTTACAGCAGATCAAGCGCACCATTGAGCAGCTCGACACTATTGCGTGAAATCGTCGGCAATAAAGGGACTCGCGTAACTGGGAAAATCGACGGCCCCCAAAAGACAATCCGGATACAGGGTCGAGATGGCGAGTACATGCAAATATGTCAGCGCCTAGTCTATTATCAGGCTGGTATTCAAATGCCTTTGAATGCACTCGACTTGTGTGTCGAGAGATCCATGTATAGAATAAGAAGAGTCGCTGTCTTGACGACTTGATGCAGGTACGACAAGCTCAAATCGCATACGTCAAATGACCTTGCAGTTGGCAAATTATCGCAGAACTTACAGCGCCAAAACGCTAAACTACACGTCAAGATGAGCAGGCTTCGCCAGGAACTCTGAGGTTCCGTCGATTCTGAGGATGTGAGTTATTGTTCAATTTCGCATAAAGCATACGCGCTCATTGTTCTAAGCTTTACGGCTCCCTCGTTTCTGCAGATGCCGCGGCGTCACTCATGAGGTTCAATGAGTACTTGAACATGCTCCAAAACGCCAGCAGTTATTACACGGGCCGGCAAGAGCATTTGAATGAATTGGCATCTATACTCAACATCACTCAGTCGCGCCAACGCCAAACTCACTCTAAGCCGGAGCTATCCCGTGGCAGCGATAATGAGTACGCGTTAAGCATGAGCGTGTATTCTTGCTATGAGATGATCTATGTTGGCCTCGAAAGCAAGAATGACCAACCGTCAATGGATGCACTTGAACTGTCGAAGATGTTCTCGTTCCTCTACCGCGAGAACGTCGAGTTTGATCTAATCAAAACTGCGGCCACGAACGCCCGGCAAGAACGCGAAGATGCCCAAGCGAAGGAGCAAGCCGCCAAGCATGTGCTCGTATATTCTAGACTCGGGACATGGAAGACGGTGTTTCGCGCCTGGGTTATCGCACTCGCAGAGCAACTTACTAGACCTAGGACTGTTCTCCCGGACATTCTGAGGGATGAGGAAGACACACCATTTGATGAAGACCGGTTTCGTAGGGCGCTCTCTCTTCTGGTTCGACTTGGCATAGTAACACTGCACGACAAAAATAATAGTTACTGGATCCATCCGTTGGTGCATACGTGGGTGCGGCAAAGGCCTGGTACCAGTACAGCTGAGCAAGCCATTTGGTGCCAGGCAGCAGCCACGGTACTGCACATGTGGTGCAATCCATATTCTTCCAGGCCACGCGCTCAAACATGGCTCGGAACGAAAGGTTAAAAAGACAGATCCATCTGCATAATGAGCATGTACTCAAGTTGCAGGAAGCAATTACGCAACGTTTGGAAGAAAACCAGAGAACCCTCAATCGACCTTGGGCATTGACGTGGCTTACACCTCGGCAGGGCTTTCGAAACTTCCAGACAGCTGAATATGCCAAGTTCAGTCTGCTGTACCTGCACTGTGGTTATTATGCCAAGGCTGAGGAGCTTCAGGTGCAAGTGAAGGATTATATCCTCGCAAACCTAGGCCCCGAGTCCAAGTATGACATTGACACCGCTCTTTCGTTTTCTCATAATCTTGTCTTGCAGGCGCGGAACAATGAGTCTCAAGTGCTACAATACCAAGTCCTCGAGTCGACCAAAAAATACTACGGTCCAGATCATCCTTCAACTTCGCAGATCACGGACGCTCTCGGCGCCACTCGCCTATCGCGCAGTCAATCGGCAGAAGCTAATCAATCGCCGAACAAGTAATAGCAAAATCGTCGAATTCGGAAGGCTTCGGCCTGAACACAAGAATACATGGAGAGCTGTGAATAACCTTTCCGAGGTTAAGCTTCGCTATTTTGACAATGAAGAGGCGTTCCAGCTGCAATTGCAAGCTTATGAGGGGCTGGAGAGGATCTTGGGTCCGCCGCCTGAAAAAACTTTGGAAGTCAAAGATAATCTTGCGGGAATCTACGGCTTCATTGGCGAGGAGCATCTACCACGTGCCCATCAGATGAGTGACGAGGCTGTGCAAATCCGCCTCAGAGAACTTGGATGTGAACACCCGTTTACTCACAACTCCAAGCTGACTATGGCAAAGATCAAAACTGCCATGAATCAGTTCGAAGAGGCTTAAGAGATTTTTCTCGAAGGTTTGCCGGCTGCTGAAAGGAACTCGTGCGAGCACCATCTAGGAACGCTCACGGCTCGAACCTGGCTTGCGCATCTTTACTGGCGCCAAGGATGATATTCGGACGCTGAGGCTATATGGGAGGATATCATCCAAAAGCGAAAATATGAACAATCGAAGCGCACTTATGGGGAACTTACGGATCGCAGTAAGTGGGATGTTCATGTTCACAGTTTATTTTACTTACCGTATTCGATTCAAATCGGATATTATTTTGTCCAAGAGACTCAGTTAAGACGAAATTACACATTCTAGTCGAAGCAATGTGGTTCCTAGCTCACTGCTACGAGTACCAGGGGAAAGTCGACGATGCCGTGAGGATACGTGAGCAAAGTACCAAGCTTCATAATTTAGCAGTAAGGGGCGAGGGCAGCATCACAAACTCTGGCAATCTGTGGCACAAAAGACGGAAGAATTACCAGCGGATGAGCTATCCAAGGCCGGAGAACATCTCCCAGGAGATGAAACATAGCAAGAAGCGGTAATCGGAGTTGCCAGCCTGAGGAAAGCCAAAAACAGAGAGCAATCTGCACAGGGGTGGCTCGGAGAGCTACTTAGTTTCAAGGGATACCAGCATCTCGGTCTCACAAAAGTGTCTCTAGCGTGTCCTAAAGAGCAAAGTCTCACGCGCCCAAGACTGCGCAGTCTTCTAGCAGCCCGAACCGGTCACGGCAATTTCGACAAATATCACCAAAAATTTAAACACAAGGACAACCCACGCAGCTCCTACCAAAGGCTCCGTACCCGTGAACACATAGTGCTCTGCCCGAAGTCTAGGCGACTAGAAGACCAATGACCACATTTGCAGTCTTCAAGCCAAAAACACAAAGCATCAGGTACTACCGGCTACGCCTGATAACAAGTCCACCAAACTATGATGCCCACACGAGCAGCCGCGTGATTACGCAACCTACGCAGTCTCCCTCCGTTCCCTACATTTTCCCTTTCTTGCGTTATAATATCATCATAAGATGCCTTGGCAGCTGATCCGCAGTGAAATGTACATTAACTCCACTGAACACGAGCTCGAATGGAGGAGCCAACGGTAGCAGTTATGAAACTTACCTTGCCGTCAGGCTAGATACCTGGGATGTTCTACGATATCTTACCTGTAGAGTAGATACTAGATAGTCTTCCGCGCGCCATATGCCCCATAGGAGGCGGCAGCGCGCGCGCTCCTATGGCGTTCAGATTATCTTTCATTCATTCTCGCCTGTCTCCATCACTTGCACCCCCAGCTCTGCTGCCCAAGAACCTTGATGCGGGTCATGATATCTCAAAAACTCTGCTCAAACCGAGGAATCTTGCTAGCATGGACCCAGAAGTCTCATGTTCCTAAAGATTACTCTCAGGTTCAATGTGCGTACTCGATGGCTAGCTGCGACTTGCTTCATGCAGACTTTCTTCCTAGGAGTGACTAACGTGTTGGGTAATAGACCGATCCGACACCAATCAGGCCAACAAGCGAAGTCTGCGACCCTAGCCAGCCATAAATTTCTTTGATCTGGTCGAGTATTTCCCCCGTTTCACGAGGTTCTTGTCGCGTGGGAACGGAATCACGACGGGTTTTGCGTTTCTGGTCGCCCTGTTTGTTGGTCGGCGATTGAGGCATGAAGTCAGTGCCTGCGATGGGCACAACGAATGCTGCGTTGACGACTGCTTGCTTGCGTTCAAGCCTCCCTAGGTTGAGGTTGGCCCTGCTCATTGGAGTCTGTGGCGGGATTCCTAGATCAGAGGTTCCGATGTTTTGCTGGGTGATTGTTGTCATCAGCAAAACGGTCGTTCAGTACAGCTAGGGGCGACAGTGCCCAAACCACTTCGAGGCAAGGGATACGATCGAAAACAAGCAATGGCGAGCTAACAAGGACATTCGAGGGTTTCTAGCGGGCGTCGAGACAGAATTTGGGGGCGAGAGGTTTGCAAGCAAAAGCTGTGGCCACGCGAAAGAGGAGCCCAGATGGTGTCACACTTAAGGTGGCACTAATTATTATAATAATATATAAATATAAGTTTATAATTAGCTATAAAAAAGAGAATTATATATACTTTTTTTATAAAAGTACTTATTATTATAATTACTTATATATAAGTTAAAATTTACTTTTATTTAAATTATAAATATATAATTTATATTTATTATAAATAATTTATTTTAATATATTTTTTAATTAAATTTATTTATAAAATTATTATAAGTTTTATATTTATTATTTTAATATTTAATTAAATATTAAAATTATATTTATAAATTTAATTATTTATAATTTATATTTTTTAGTATTTTAATTAATATATTTTATTATTAATTAAAATTTAA
>AZNH01000054.1:0-188890 GCA_000814955.1 Metarhizium guizhouense ARSEF 977 | reverse complement strand
AAAAACTTATACTTATTAATTTTATTATTATTTTATAATATAAATACTTATATTTACTACTTTTTTTAGTAATAAATTATAATAATTAAAATATTTATAGTATTTTTAGTATTTTTATTACTTATATAAAATATATAAAATAAAGTATTAATATTTAAATACTTTTAGTTTTTTTTATAAATTATTTAGATTTTATCTCTTTATTTTTTAAGATATAATTATTAGTTTATTAAGTAGTATTTACCTTTTAGCTTACTTAATTTAATAAATTAAAAAATATTCTAGATAATTATATAATTTATAATAACTTTAATTACTAAGTAATTTAAGTAGTATTTAAGCTTTTATAAAACTTATATAAGTATAATAATTTTTAATTTTATAAAATTATAATTATATTCTATTAATATTAAGGCTTTTAATAAGAAAAAAATAAGTTTTAACTTATTATTAACTTAAAGTTAATATAATATAATATTAAAGCTAAATTATTTACTATTATTTATATATAATTTAAAGGACTTTATAAAGTTTAAATAAGTTAACTTAATTATACTAGTTAATTTAAATTTTAAATTTATTTAAGCTTTTATAACTTACTTTTATAAGGCCTTTTACTTCTTTTTATTTAAGGTATTTTTTAAGAGAAGAAAAACTTTAATTATATAATTATTTTATTAAGGGTTTTTTAATAGTACTTTATAAAACTTTATAACTTTAATTTACTAAAGTAATTCTACTATAATAAAGTAGTAATTTATAAATTATTAATAATACCTTATAAAGCTAAAATTATACTTTAATTCTTTTAAGTTTATAAGTATAATTAAAGCTAATATAATAGCTGTTTTTTTCTTAATAATACTTAATTCTAGTCTAAAAATATAATATTTTAATACTTAAAAACTAAGTTAAGTAAAATAGTATTTTTATAAAAATAATATATAACTTAATTTATTTAGTATAATTAGGGCTAAATTTAAGTATTTAATATACTTTTTAATAGTTTAAGAAAAAATAATTATATTATTAATATAAATTAAAATAAACTTTTATAAGTATTAATAAAATAAGTATTTTATATAATATTAAAAAAAGGCTAAACTAGTAGTAAAACTTATTATATTAACTATTAAATATTTATATTTATAATATAATATAATAAAAAATATTTTTTATTTATTTAATTTTATAATTAATTATTAAAAAAAACTTTTAATTAAATCTAGAGTAAAAAATACTATATTATTTTATAATAATAATAAAATATTATTTTACTTAAAAAGAAAGTAAATATTAATAATTAACTTAGTATTAATATATTATATATTAATTATAATATAAAGCTTTTTATTTTTCTAAATAATAAAAGCTAAAAAAGCTATAAAATAAGGCTTTTTTAATAGTATATTTTTAATAATACTTACTTTTTTAAAAAAATTAAAAATATTATTTATAGCTTTTTAATTATAATATAAAGCTATATATAAATATTAATTAAAATTTAATAAATTAATATTTAAGTATAATAATACTAGTATATAAATACTATTATTAAATTATTTTAATTTAAGTTAAAATAAGTTTTAATATTTAAGTAATATAAAATATATTTACTCTTAATATTTAAGTCTTTAATTATTAAAAATATTAGTAACTATAAAATTAACTTTATAATTTAGAATAAGAATATTAAAAGAGTACTTATTATTTTAATAAAAGTCTAGGGGTTTCTTTTTAGGGTAATTATTACCTAATAAGTCTATTAAGAGAATATAAGTAGATAATAATTCTACTATAAAGACTTATTATTAAAATATAATATAAGTAAAGGAGATTATACTAATTATTTGCTCTTTATAAATCTTAATAAAAGTATTATTAAGGTTAAAAACTTAAAGATAATATTCTTATTTAATAATAATAATATAAGGTATATTAGTATAATTATAACTAAAATAATTAGTATAAATAATAGGAGTTAATATATAATTATTAAGGTAAATAAGTATATTTTTATTTATTTTAACTTTTATATTAAAATTATAGCTATTTAATATAATTATTAAAAAAATAACTTAAATTTTAATAAAATAAAAAGGTTAAGTACTAAGGTAATTTCTTCTTATTAAAAATATAAGAATTAACTTATTATTTATTAAAATAAAATAATTATTATTTATTTTTTAGCTTTATTTAATATATAATTAATATTCTTATAAAAAGAAAAGACTAAATAGAATTTTATAAAATAAGTTATTAATAATATAAGCTAAAATAAAATAAGTTAAGCTTTTACCTTTTAAAGTTTAAAAGCTTAAACTTAATTTAATTATTTATATAATATAAATAATTTATTTACTTATATTATTAATAAGAAAAAATATAATATTTAATAGTAGAGCTTTAAAGTAATATTTAAATAAAAAGTATTAACTAGCTAATATAATTAGTATAATAATATTAAAAATAGTTTTATAAAGCTAATTAAATAAAATAAAAGCTATATTATATAATTATAAGTAAGAATATATAGAACTCTTAATATTATTAATAATAAAAATATATATAATAAGTAAATATATATAATTTAAAATAAGTAATAATAAAAAATTATTAATATTAAGTTTATTAAAAGTTAAAATAATACTATTTAAAGCTAAGGCTTTTATAAAAGGAAATATATTATTTCTTATTAATAATTATTAAAATTTTTTAATAAGTTTTTAAATATTAAGAAATTAAACTTATTATTAAAGTTATAAGTATTTATATTAAAAAGTTCTTTTTTATTTAAATTAAGTTAATATTTCTTATTTATAAAAGAAATAAAAGCTTAAATTAATTAAAGTAATTCTTTTTTACTAAAAATCTTTTAATATTAATTAAGTTAAATAATAATTATCTAGTATTAATTACTTTTTTATTTCTTATTATACTAATTCTTATATTTATTTATATATTAAAAGTCTTAATATTAAGTATTATAATTACCTCTTATAAACTTATTTTTATTTTAATATAAAGTATATTAAAATAAAATAAAATAATTAGAATTATTATTATAATAATTAATATTAACTTAAAAGTTTCTTAATTAAAAACTTTACTTTTTATTAAATTAATTTTAATTTAACTTATTTTATTTATTATAAGTTTTATAATTTAAACTTTAATAATTATTATTTTATTATTTTATTAAAAATAAGTATAATTATATTTTTTTAAGTTTTAAAAGAATTTCTAAAAATTATAAACTTCTTTTTAAGTTATAATTTAATTTTATAATATAATTTATTAATAAGTAAATAATTAAGCTTTAATTTTACTTAATATAAAATACTTTTATAAAATATTTATTAGCTTAATTAAAAAAGAGTTTATATTAAGAATTATATAATAAGTAATAAAGTTCTTATTAAGTTTATTAGCTTTTATATATAAAATTACTTTTTAATTAATTTAAAATTAAAAAGGAAAAGTATTCTTAATAATAAATAAGTATTTTAAAGTATTTATTTATATAATAATAATATTATAATTTTTATAAAAGTATTAAAATAATTTATACTTTTATAAGTTAAAATTATATATAAAATATACTTTTAAAGTAAAATTAAGTAAGTTAAATTATTAATAATTATTTAAAGTTAAGATAAAAAGTAAATTAAATATAATATTTTTTAAAATAACTTATATATTATAATTACTTATAAGTTAATTTAATTAATTAAAGTAAGTAAAAATAAGAATTACCTTAGAATTATAAGTAAAAAGCTTAACCTTAAAGGTATATACTAGTTACTTATTTATATAAGTATTTTATTAAAGTACTTATTAATAATAAATATTTATTTTTATTAAAGTAAAATATAAAATTAAATTTAAATTAAATTAAAAAGAGTTCTAATTTAATTAATAATTAATATATTTTTTAAAATAATAAAAAAAGGGAAAATTATAAAGTTACTTTTTAAGAAATTAATAACCTTATTTAAAGTATTTAATTATATAAGTAATAAGGGCTTTTTTTTTATTAAAATTATTATTTAATTTATTTTTAAAGTAAGTTATAATTTTAATTATATTAAAAGTAGAATTTAAAATACTACTTTCTTTTTTAATAAGTTATTTAAAAATAAGTATATTATTTAGAATTAATTTTACTTTTTACTAAATAAATAAAAGTAATATTTTAAATATATTATAAATAAGTATAAAATTTAATTTATTACTTAAAAGAGCCTTAAAAGGAAAGAGGTTTAAAAGGCCTAGTAAAATAAATAAATTTATTAGTTAAAAAGCTAAAATTAATAAGCTACCTTAAAAGGGCTCTTAAAAAGGTAATATACTTAATAGAATTAATTATAACTTTTATTTATAATATAAAAATAAAAGATAAATTAAAAAGCTTTAAAAAGTTTAAAAAATAATTAAAAAAACCTAATTAAATTCTTAATATAAAAGTAGTTATAATTTATTATTATAATATATTATTAATATAATATAAACTTACTTTTTTTATAATTAAGTAAAGTATTATTACTTTAATTAAAAAGTAAAATTCTTTAAATTTAATTAAAAAGCTTAATAAGTTATTTTTAAAAGAAGTATTTTTAAATATAATTATTAAAAGAAAAGTTATTATTTTTATTAATTAAAAATTATATTTTTAAATAAATTCTTTTTCTTTAAATATAATAAAAAATAAATTTATTTTTTTAAATATACTTAATAAAAAGAAATAAAATATTATAAAATTATTATTTAAAAAATAAAATAAAAAAAAAACTTATAATTTTAATTTAATATTTATATTAATTTAAGTAAAAAAGTAAACTTATTAATATATTATTTTTAAAGTACTTAATATATTTAATATAAAAGTTAAAAAATAAATTTTAATAAATTTTAATAAAATTAATAAATAATTTTTTTTAAAATTAAAAAGTTTTATAATATTAAAACTTTAATATTTTAATTAAAAAAATAAATAAATATAATTATTATTATATAAAAAATTATAAAAAAAGTTTATAAGTAAAATTATAAAAACTTAAAAGTATAAATAATAAGTATATATTATAATAAAATTAATAAAAAAAGACTTTTTTATATATATTAAAAAAAAAAAAAGTAGCTAAAATATATAAGTATAATAGTAAGCTTTGTAGTACCTGGCACGTGACTGTAGGTCCCAACAAATTTCCTCGATAAAATGCGGCTCTTAAACGTCCGTAATAGAATAGACGTCAGCATTTCCAGGCGAATCTAAAATGTACCATCTGATCTTTTCCTTAGTACAATAGTCTTTTCCACGTCTGGCATGGTCTTTTCTCGCAGTATTAGCGTCCAAATCAGGCTCTGCGTAGCAAGGCACGTCGGGTGGCATGAAGATGGAACTTACAATATCGCCGTAGACAATATTCTCATAACGTTTTGTAATGCCGTCAGGCAGTCCCAACTCATACTGCATCAATGTCTTTGCAGTAACCATTTTTATCATACTTGAGGCGAAGAAACGACCGGGGCAGGCAGTCCTGTGCTAACAAATTGGCTCTTAGACGCGCCGAGCATTAAATCAGACTTTTTTTTTCACTGATTTTATCCTTTGTTTTGTCGCTCTTATAAAATCGAAGAGCATCGAAGATTTCGGGTTTATCGTATATTGCAGGGTCGTCGCAAATGGCCTTGTTTGCACACTCAATAATAACGCCAGCCGGGACGACTTGGCCGTTCGACAGAGCAAAAGGTTTGAGAACTTTGCGTTGAACCGAGGCTATAATCATGTTATTGGACGTATTTGTAGACCGCGACTCATCCACTTGGACTTATTAATCAGAACGCGGGACAAACTCACCCGCCATTAAGGGGTAATATCGCATAGTCTCCTTGGCAGAACTATCCATCTTCTTCAATTCTTGCAGTAACTGAAGAGTAAACTTGCCCTCATGTTTCACAAATTCTTAATTTGCGCCTCTGCGTTATACATGGTTCTTGGCTTCCGGTCCGTAAATAACAGCGTGGCCCTCCACCACCCGGAATTCATTTTCCCAATCTCTAGGTAAAGCACTGGCCATCGAGTCGGTGTCCACTGTACGGGCAGAGCAATGGTACTTACACCTAGGAGGGGAAATCATGCCATCAATGTCTATGAGATGAACAAAGCTCTATATCTGACTCTGCCCGGCCATAGTTGGTCGCCGATGGTGGACCGTCCGATTGAGCTCCCGTACGAAGCCTGCCAATAAGAGAGTTGAACGACGAAGAAATTGCCTGAAACGACCTGAGTTTCGTGGCAGCCTTCAGCTTGGGCAAGCTGCCAAGAATGATGACGAGTGACACCTCGACCGAGGCCAAGAGGTTACTAATGCCAAACAAGACGTAGATGCGATCCGAGTCCAGAGCACTTTCGGCGCCACCAGTCAATGTGTATCTTATAATAACGACGCGGCCAATAGCAGCCACCATGGTAATAAAGGATCCCGTCATGACAAAAATCAGGCCAACTTTCTTCCGGGTCGCCAGCTTGAGCCTCCAAATGAAGATGATGGGGAAGAAGGCGTACATGAAGTCAGACAAGGCACACAGGACTAAGAATGGAGAGTTAGCTAGGGTGTAGGAAATAGCCGAGAGGTTCACCCACTACACTGACTGAATGTGAGAATATAGTGTGCAAGAGGTGGTAGGCGCCACTCGGGTACGATGCGAATATCCCAGCTTGCCTGAAATGGTCTTGTCTGGAAGAAGACGAAGAGGAAGTTGATGAATCCAAGCGTCGTCACGGCAGTGGTTACGGTGATGATGGCTCTCCTGAACCATTTATGAACGCCAAATATCTGAACCAGCATGATTGCAATGGAGGCTCTGGAGACGGTATTGGCGAGAAGATTGACCGGTACGGTGCCCCATTGCCACTTGGACATTGCGATGATTTCCTTCATCGTCATTGTCTCTACGCCGGTGACGTAGGCTAGAGTCAGGAAGGTCTGGAACAACGTGTGGCAGGCCAAGGCGACGAGCATAACCCAGTCATCCAGGGCAACCCGTTGTCTGCACTTGAACCCTATGTAGAAGCGCAAGCAGACGGATAGAATGGCAAATGTCCAAAAACTCCATGTTAGAGCCATGATTATTTGAGCTCGGCTTGATGGCCCACGGCCTGGTGGTTCGGTTCGAAACATGGATGCAACATCCATTGGAAGTGGTGGTCTAGCTGGGCTTGCTCGCGGCCAAGATGAAGAATAGTTGCCGTAACTCGAGCGGCATTTGAACAAGAAACTCTGAGGCCGTCTGCTCGTCAGGCTTGGCATGCTACTCCGTGCGGTGCTGTCAGTTGTTCCAAGCCTTCTTCATCCCCAACCTGTCTTTTCTCGCCTCCATGGGGAATACGGGTTGTAGGGCGGCAGGATCTTGGGTGGGTGTAAACTCAATAAAGGGGGGGGGTTCTCGGATTCCTCCCGGTTTCACAAGGGCTGCACCGTCGGGGGCTGCTGGATGTAGTCATTTTTAAACTATGACTGACCACACAAACCCAGCTGTATATCGACGCAAAATCGAGCAATCGTGTTTTGTCGACGTGCAGAAAAGCAAGTAAGCGGGCTATTTCGGTACGACACTACCGAGTAGCCTGGGTGCTACTGCTCTGCATGTACTCCGTATTATATGGAAATGAGAGACCTGCATGTCAGACGACTGAATGCACAAGCCCAGCTACCTTGCACATTTTTGTAATTCACTGGGTTGGATATTCGTTGCCGGCATTCACCATCTGTCTCATATGGCACATGACGCCACGCTCCATATTTAGAACAGAACATTGATATCGATTTGAGATAATGACAGAAAGTACTTACAGACCAATAACGAAGCGCATGTAGTGACGAATAACAGAAGCGTAGCGGCCGAGTGAGACCAGCATTCTGGCCTGCCTACCTACCGTCGCAAGTCTTTGTCCAGTACCATTCTCGGCGTCAGAGCAATAGGTGTGCCTTCGTATAGATAGATAAAAGTCCTCCATGAAAAATATCTTTTAGCCTTGGGGTCTACAAGTTGGAAGTCGTATTTGGTGATGAATAGCCCGATGATGGTTTTAATTGCTGCAGCGGCATACTATCTTCCAGTGCTAGGCACTCGGTTAGCATACTATAGAGAGCACTTGAGGGGACGAGGAAGAAAACTACGAGTAAGAAATGACAAGTGGGAAGAGAGGGTTAAGGGAATCACGGGATAGTACATACCAAGAAGCCTTTCCGGTTCCCCATTGCTGCCAGTCTGACAAATTTGTGTATGTACTCGGATGCCTTGCCTGCCTCGGGGATTGTAAAAGACTCATTGGATTTAGCCGAGGATAGAACTGTGAATAAGGTTCTGATGCTTTTCTGAGCCTTGTCAAGAACTTTGGGTTTAACGAACCTGAAGCTATAGAACTCGTCAACTTTAGCCCAAGTTTCTGGGTTTCGGTTCATTGCTCTCGGAGCGGAGCAGACCCATTGCCCCGGCTGGACCGACGTCCCGTCCGAGAAATGGAACGGCTTCAGGACTTTTCGGCGAGTGCTGACTATGTAATTTTTATGCAACATGGTTAGCTTGGACTGACCATGGTGTGATTGGAAACACGGCTGTAGGTATTGTACCAGACTCAATGGGATTGAGGCGGGCCGATTCCTTGAGAAAACTATCCATAAGAGGCAACATCTGTCCGCCAGCCTTGTCAAATGTCTCCCACTCCGTTTGTTCAATTTCTTGTCAAAGAATGTCCACATATTCGGGTCTGTCACAGAGATTATAGGTGGCAGCGCAAGCGGTGGTTGAGGCAATGTGAACTGATCCAAACCACACCGCGATAAGCTCATGGACCACCCGAATCACACCCCAAGGCTTGTGTCTGGGGGCATGGTCCATGATCCATTGGATGCAGTCATTCTTTTCTGGAGTGTCATGTCTCAGCCTGCGGAGCTCTCCGTCTCGAAATCTCTTGGAGACGACGGTGACCAATGCGTTGGCCGTGACTCTACTGGAGTCAAGCCGGCTCGACAAAAGTTTGCCGAGAGGACTATGTTTGGTTGGTGCTTGTTAGTTGCAAAGACCGTATGAAGAGTCGACTTGTTCTTTGCACCAGGGCCTTGCGTGAGGCCGAAGAATCCTGCGGCCCCGAACGCAAATGAGCCAAAAAGACGAATCCAGGCCCAAGTCTTGTCCCCGTGGTTCCACACCACGATGCAATCGTTGATGCCAAGCAAGGCTGTTCCCATGAGAAGGGTATCGCACACGGCGTACTGACGGCGCCAGTAGAAGACATGCATTAGGAGGCCCAGCAGGATAATGCGTGCCTGACCAGCGCGCCAGACGGGCCATGTCTCCGGGACGTTGGCGATGGCCGGCGGCAATCCGTAGAGCTCGATAAGGCTGCGAGGGCCGCTCAGAGGATCCAATACAGCACCCACGCAGTTGGCAAAGGCGAAGTAGAGAGCCGGGACGTGGCGGATGCTGACATGTTTGAACATGGTGACGGTGCTGTTGCTTGTCTGCCGGAGTATCTATTTGCCTCGACGGGAAGGGGCTGACGATGTCGGGAGAGGTGACGAATTGTCTTTTGAAGCAGGAAATGCCGGATCGACGTGAGAAGCTTGACGACTGAGCATACTTGACTCATCTGTTTACCGTATAGGATGTTGCGGTGCCTTTCCGGGGCTTTTCTGTAACCGCGTGCCGTATTATGACACGTCAAGCGATGGAACATTGTTGGTCGTTGACTTGTATGTTTTCCTTTGTCTGGCAAGTCAACATGTCATTTTCGCGCGTCTCGGCGTCTCTCACCACCCCCGGCTGCTGACCACCACCCCTTTAAACCGGCGAACTCGAGACATGGAGTCCAAATTTCGACGGGCATCAAGCCATCTGTTGCTTTTCAGCCTACAGGTCCGCAGCCGCCCCCTGCGTTGCTGGCTGGGGTGATGTGAGCCTTGGCCTCGTGCTGCTTTGGGGGTGACGTTTTTCGCCCTGCTGGTGTTTGCCATATTCATCTTTCTCTGTTCCCAGCATTTACGACGGCCTCTTGTTAGACGATTTGGCCATTTGACTGTTGCACATGGCGGCAAAAGACGTCGATGCCGAGATACAGGAGCCTCAACTGCTTGGGCATGGCACCTCCCAACAGAGAGAGGCAGAGGTATCCAAGGACACTCAAGCCCATCATGTTGAAGTGCCGGCAAAGTTTCAGCATACTTACGATTTGCGCTGTTCTCTCATTGCTGACCCTCAACTCGGGCATCGACGCGACAGTCATTACGACGTCACTACCAACAATCACTCGTGAGATTGGCGGCGCAAACATTTTCGGACGTCGTCGGCCTCTATTCGTTGCCATGGCACTGTTTGCCATCAGAAGCGGCATCGCCGGCGGCGCACATAATGTCGGGATGCTCATCTGCGGCCGTGTCATCTAAGGATTCGGGACTGGTGGCATTAATTTCCTCTTCGAGATACTAATTTGTCATCTGCTTCCGCCGAGCCATCGCGGACCATATCTGAGTGTTATGCTCTCGACGGCTGCCCTTGGTAGCACGGTTGGCCCCGTCATCCGCGGTGCCTTGGCCAAGGTGAGCTGGCGATGAGTTTTCTGGCTTAATCTACCAGTGTCTGGAACTTCTGCCTTGGTCATATTTTTTCTCTTGCATGTCAAAAGCCAGCGCCATCAGACGTGGCGGGCCGCCAGATGCTGCCCTTGCCTTGCCCAAAAGGCGACTTCACCGACAAGATAGTTCTCATCACGGGTGCAAACACAGGGCTTAGGCTCGAGGCAGCTCGATACGTTATCCGCCTCAAAGCCATAAAGGTTATCCTTGGTTGTCGAGATTTAAACAAGGGCCAAGCCGCGAAGCGTCACATAGAGTCAACGGAGGGTATTGACGCCACTCTCAACCCGGATAGAGTCAAGGTTTGGCAGGTGGACATGGAATCCTTCGACAGCGTCAAAGCCTTTTGCAGTCGCGCCGCTAGTCTAAACCTTTTTGGATGTTGTCGTTGAAAACGCCGGCCTCCTAAGCCTTTTATACCAGATGGCAGAGGGCTACGAGCGCCTCACCACAGTCAATGTCATTTCGACTTGGCTCATGGCTTTACTACTTCTTCCCGTGCTACGGGATTTAAATTTTTTTCTACCGGCCAGGCCCTGACAGCTGTTAGGGCATAACCTTATAGCTATTAGGGTCAAGTCCGGTATAACCTTACAGCTGGCCCCTAATGCCACACATGGCTATATAAACATTCAGGGTCTGAAATTCTGAATTGTACCAGACTCTGCCCCCTTAAAAGTCAGAAGAAATCTCATCATCCTTCAGACGCCACGTCTAGCTATATTCCCTCTAAATACTGCACTAGGTAGACAAAATGTCAGAGAAAGGCAAGGCCAAAGATACCGCCGGTGCAAGTGCTCAGGCGAATCTCCAGGTTGGGGTAAGTTCTTTTATACGTCGCCTGCTATGGGTACCTAAAGAGAGATTGTTTAACATGGAATTAGTACATGCATCATGCCGTCATTCAGAGTTACTACAAGGAACTCACAAACGATTCTTTGGAGCACGCGGTCGACACTTTATGGGCAAACATCTTGCCCCTGTACTTCACCCTCTCGGATGGCTACGGCATTGAACAACAGCAGCGGCCTTGGCCAGGGGCGACAAAGACAAGAGCCGACTTCGCCATTAGATATGTCAAGAATGGCCAAACGAAGAAGGTCTGCCTTATTGAGGACAGACGTGTCAAAGATGAAAGCTCCGACGCCACGTGGAGAGAGGCACTTGAACAACTCACGAGTTGCATGAAAACTGCTCGAGCTGGCAACCCGAATCCTAACGACACGATGTATGGCATTGCCACTGTCGGGCACTATTCGCGCTTCTACGAACTTGTGTCGACTACACTAGAATTGCGTGACTATAGTAGATACGACGGAAGCCCCTTGCATTTCAAGGACAACGAGCCGGAGATTGATACTATCTTGTGCTATTTAATAAAGCTAACTAGCTACTAGTTTTAAAAGTTAAGAGGCTAAAAAGTTTTTTATTTTTTTAATTAAAAAAAGTTTAATAATTTATTTTTAATTAATTTAATATATAAAAATATATAAAAATATATAAAAATATATAAAAATATATAAAAATATATAAAAATATATAAAAATATATAAAAATATATAAAAATATATAAAAATATATAAAAATATATAAAAATATATTATAAAATACTTTATTTTTTAAGCTTATTATAATTATTTTATTAATTACTAGAAAATTTTAATACTAGCAATTAATTAATATTAATTATAATTAAAAGTATTAATTATATTAAAAGGAATATTAAATAAACTCTCCCTTTTAATTAGGCTCTCTACTAAAAAGGTTCCAAGGTTCAAGTTAAAAATATTAATGTCTTGTTTCGTCTTTTCACCCCAAGTCTGTCAGAATTTAGAAAAGACCTTTTCTCACTAGAAAGATAAAATTTTTGAGATATAGGATTCGCTTACTTTCTGGTGGTTCTATCGCATGCAAGAGCCATTATTCATGCTGTCCCTCGTCAAGGGCCGACAGCATAAGGGAAATGTCCGCATGGCCAAGTTATTTGGAGAGTCCCATGTATTCCCAATCCCGCTGCAGGAAGAGTCAACTTGAGCGACTAGAGGAGCCCCGGCAAGTTGAACTACCTTTTGCCGTAAGGACCATTTGCGTCAATCACGTCCGCCTAGCGGCCGGTTCATGACGTCGTTGATCGTGACCGATTTCTGCCATGTGGTTCCTCTTAGCTTCCATCGCCCTGCACCTCGATCCGCGGCGAGTTGACCAACAGTTACATGCAGGAACTGTCACGCAAAGACCTTCAATGTTGACTGAATTATGATTCATCAGGTACGTAGTATAGAGCGGTAGGCGAAATTTCACGATTGTCCGTGGTGAGCCAAGCCGTGGGCTAGTTGGTGCCATGGCCGGCTGTTGTGGGTTTTGAGCACCATGACTAAAGATGCTGCTGTGCAAAGCCTTTATTGATGCAATAAATACGCAGACTATTGGTGGGAAAACTAATGAAGACAAATAAACGTCCAGTTTGCCGACTGTCAACTATACATACGTTGTCCGACCCTCTGCCGCAGCAAGCTGTTCCTAGTCCTCTAGCCTATGTAGGCAAAAAGAAGGACAGTAATCATTGCGTAGAGTTCCGATCAGGGCCTTTCACAACTTCAACATGCAGCAAGTTCCTTCCTCGCCCCAGTTGGAGGAGTGTGCTCAACTGAGCGTCCCTGTCGCCAGTCTTGAGGGTTTGACGCTGTACGAGAAGAAATGTCGCCTGGTCAACCGAGAAATTGATCGTCAGGGCATGGGCCGATACCAATGGTACATCTGGATCCTGTGCGGGCTGGGCTACTTTCTTGATCTTCTATGGGCCCAGGCGTTTGGCCTGGTCCTCAGTCCCGTACAGCAAGAGATGGGCTTTCGAGACAGTCAGTCGGGAAACATTTCGACGAGCTTCAACGCTGGCCTAACTGCGGGCGCCATATTCTGGGGCTTGATTTCAGACATTGTCGGTCCGTACCTTTATACTCGTCAAGTGTCTAACCGTCCGTTGTCCGTTCGAGCACACTGGCCTAACAGTCGACAGTTCAGGTCGCCGCTGGGCATTCAATCTGACCTGCCTCCTCTCATGCACCTTCGGCCTCTGTCTCGGCTTCTCAAACGATTACAAAACCCTGCTTGTCATTACTGCCTTTGTCGGCTTCGGAGTTGGTGGGAATATCCCCGTCGATAGTGCCATCTTTCTTGAATTTGTTCCACAAGTGAGTATCCGCCATCGGCGGCGAAGCGACATGTTGCTAACTTTGCATTCAGAACCGCCGCTTCCTGCTTGCGTGTTTGTCCGTCTTTCAGCCTCTGGGAGTTGTTGTGTGCAGCGCCATTGCTTTTGGCTTCATCCCGGTCTATGCATGCTCTCCAAACTTTTCCGAGAAGAATCCTCTGCAATCGTGCCGTACCGCTGCTCCAGGGGCTGCTTGCTGCTCGCGTTCCGACAATATGGGCTGGCGTTACTTTCTGTATACGCTAGGTGCCATATCGTTTGTCGTATTCTTTTTACGATTTGCCGTCTTCACGTTTCGAGAAACCCCCAAGTATCTTCTATTCAAGGGAGAAGATGCCAAGGCCATAGCGACCATGCAGCACATAGCCAAGGTAAATAGACAGCAGTGTCGCCTAACTATTGAGGACTTTCAAGCCATCGAACCAAACTGCTGCAGTGAAGAGGTGACATCATCTGACTTATTGATCCCTGGCCAAAAAGGTGTTTCGTTGATGAGAGAGAGCTCTATAAAGTTTCGCCGATGGCTCGAGAGATACAAGATGCTGTTTGATGGCTTTCAGATGACGCGACTTACCATCCTGGTATGGCTCACTTAC
This sequence comes from Metarhizium guizhouense ARSEF 977, assembly GCA_000814955.1. Lineage (NCBI taxonomy): Eukaryota > Fungi > Ascomycota > Sordariomycetes > Hypocreales > Clavicipitaceae > Metarhizium > Metarhizium guizhouense. The sequence goes on along the minus strand of AZNH01000054.1, from coordinate 174,446 downwards.
ATTATGGACTTTTGGGGATTCACAGTTGCTGGTAGGTTTACTCTTCAACACCCTGGTGGTGGCAACTTATTCACACATTCCTAGGCTTCTATCTTCCCCGAATCTTGGCTCTCAAAAATGGCGCCGCATCCGCCAGCCTTGCATTCACCTATGCCGCATACATTTACACCTATGCTCCGGGTATTATTGGCGTCCTACTAGGAGCGTTTGTCTGCCGTGTTCCCGCAATCGGGCGCAAGTGGACAATGGTCGTGTCCTCGGGTCTCATGGGCGCATCCATCCTCCTCCTCTCCAAAGCCGACACAATCGCGAAAAATGAGGGTCTCTTCGCCCTCCAGTACTTCTTTCAGTCCATGTTTAATGCCGTCTTGTATGGATGGACGCCCGAGGCATTCCCTGCGCCTGTGAGAGGAACGGCATGCGGAGTGGCCAGTTTCTGGGGTCGGCTGTTTGGCATTATTAGCCCCCTGATTGCGCAGCACTTGTATGGAAGAACGACGGGGCATGACGGCAATGGAGATATTAACAGCGTGCTTTATTTGGCGGGGGGCGTGTCGTTGGGGTGCGTGTTGACTACGGCTTTGTTGCCATCCAAACTGATGGAGGCCCAAGATGAACGCTCGTGAGCGGTGATTCGTAGTTTCAATGATGAAGCAACATGACTCTTTCCCTTTGAAACCCACTGCCGCACGCCAACAGTCATGGAAAGTTATCTCGTTCAACTATGAGAGAATCATCGTCTCTCGCATACTGTGACCCTGGCCTAGGATGTGTTGAAGAAGTGCACTGGAATGGGTATACGGCGTATACTGAGTTTGATCTGCGTATTCCACTTCGAGAGTATAGGCTCAAGTAATCTGTTTGACGAACCGCGAGTCAGGGTATGGCTTCTGTACCCAAGAATGCTCAATGGTTATTGTAAGCTGTCACGCGTCATGGTGGAACCAAGACCAAGATAAACACAGATGCTCAGCAGAGCTACTTTCAAAAACGAAGTTGTCCATTCGCGTATTGGGGCCGAAATCCTGACCTGGCTAAGCGTTTTACTGTAGTATTCATTTTAGGTGAATCGGCTCTTGTCACACGGGGTTGGTTACACGAGGGCTATGATCACGGGACCTAGGGCAGAAACCTCACCGACTTGTTGTATTTCAAGAGCTCTTTGGTCAGCTGGGCCTTGAGGAAAACCACATGCAACGACCTTTGATGCCAAAGACTCTTATTAGATGAATCAAGTCATGATGCTCCAAGCCTTTCGCCCTTGTCACACATTCTGCTAGGAGCAAGAGCGTCGAGAAAGATTGGTGCAGTTGTGGATTCGCCGTCCTCCGTTGTGACGATTGCTACCAATGCAGGCGACAGTGTGGAGGCGCTACAAGCAGGTCTCTTCCTTGCCGCGAGACCACTTGAAAGGCTGGAGCTGAGCGCGATACTACGGACGTTGAGTTGGTGTATGGTCGTGAGTATCCTTGCCCCCCCAGAATATCCATCTCAGTCTGCAGCCCTGCTGTCCGATCGAGGCAAGGCCAAAATACTACACACCAAGCTGATAAGAAGAGCAGTGACAGCTTCAAGGCTGTAGAGGCTCAAGCCACGCCGAGGGTCGCGTCCCGTGGATCGTCGTCAGCCACTGTCGAAAGCGTCCACAATGACGTACTCCGGAGACATCAACCAGCCCATCCAATTCCGGTCGCGCTGCGTTTTATTTCGACATCAGACTATTTGCCGTAGCAGAGTAATCCAGACGTTTCGCAGTCTTGACACTCACTTGCCGCGCACCGTCCTCTCGCTATTAGTCCATTCGCTCGCGGCCATCGCCTGACAACGCAGACGCTGCCATGCCTCTATCGGCGAAACACTTTAACAGGCCCAAAACGCCATCTGGTTTGACCTCTGGCGAGTTCATTCCACGATTCACGCCATCGCAAGGCGCCCTCATTTGCGGCGGATGCGTAGTCATTGACCCTACACTACGCAAGGTTGCCTTGATTCACGACCCGTCCACCGGCATCAACCAACTTCCAAAAGGTCGAAAGAACATTGGCGAGGACGTCCATGCCGCCGCGCTGCGAGAGACGCGCGAAGAAACAGGCTTGCACGTCATTCCTCTCCCCCTCAAGGGCCTGACCCGCGCAACGCCAACGGCGCAAATGCTTAGCGAACCTGTCAACGACGAGGCATTCGCAGCGGATTCCGCTGGAGAAGATGAAGACGACCACGATGTCTGGGAAGATGTAGATGCGGAGGGGACCAGCACGGAACGTGCTAGCGGTCTGACCGGTTGGGCACACCATTGCGAGCCTATAGGTATTTCGACATATCGGTGTGAGATGACTCTCGCGTTCAAGATGATTTTCTGGTATGCCGCACAAGCCGATTCATTGCAGGATCCCAGACAAGATGCAAAGGAGCGCTGGGAGCAGCAGTACGAGCTGAAGTGGGTGAGTGCACGGGAAGCCTCGACACACATGACGTTTAAGGCGGACGGCCAAGCCATTGAAAAGGCACTGGCAGATATGCGCCGCTCTGGATATCAAATTTAGCACGTGTGCCGGCCACATGGTGGTGGTTACGGCCTTGAGTCTTGACACGCAATCCCGGCGCCCGCGTCGGGTCAGTCCCGAGCCCCGGCTTTCGCAAGTCCATCGGAGACGGAGCAAAACCCCCATGTCCAGGCACCAATGGAATAACTAGCCTTGGGCCCCATTGGCGGTTGACAGTCAATGTCACGGTGTCAATGGTAGCCGAAAGAGGAAATTCTTTCGAAGACGTGCATTGCCGACCGGGGCCGGGCGTGCCTCGGCAGTGGGCACCGACGCATCGCATCAATTGTCCGAGACGCATGAACCTGGCCCCATCGTTTCACGGACTCTGTCAACGACCCGTCCGCGGTGTCTTGAGAGTTGTGCCGGGTCCTTTCCGACCCTGTGGGCCAGCCGGGCTTCATAAGAGACGGATCCTGCCCGTCCCCAGGAGCCCGCACGCGACCATGACTCTATAATCGCCTCCATCGTGACCATTCTACGACTCGTGTACGGGTACAAAGACGATACAGCATGGCCAGCGCTCCGGACTTCGACGTCGTCATCGTCGGTGCCGGCATCTCAGGCATCAACACCGCGTACCGCATCCAGTCCAACTTCCCCCGCTACAGATACTGCATCCTCGAGGCGCGCGACGCCATCGGCGGAACGTGGGATCTCTTCAAGTATCCCGGGATCCGGTCCGACTCGGACCTCTTCACGTTTGGCTTCCAGTGGTACCCGTGGAACCGGAACAACCCCATTGCCACTGGCGAGTCCATCCTGGAATACCTCGCCGAGGCGTCGTCCAAGCACGGCATCGACAAAAACATCCGGTTCAAACACAAACTCCAACATGCCTCGTGGTCTACGGAATACCAAGAATGGACACTGTCCGTGACCCGGGGCACCAAAACCACCTCCATCTCGTCGCGCTTTGTCGTCTTCGGCACCGGCTACTACGACTACAGCACGCCGCTGCAAACGCACATTCCCGGCCTCGACACCTTTGCCGGCCAAGTAGTCCATCCCCAGTTCTGGCCCTCGACGCTCGACTACACCGACAAAAAGGTCGTCGTCATCGGCTCGGGCGCCACGGCCGTCACCCTCGTGCCCAAGCTCGCGGAAAAGGCCAAGCTGGCCACCATGCTCCAGCGCAGCCCGACGTACATTGTCGCGCTGCCCAACCGCTCAACCCGCTCCCTCGTCGACTACGTCCTCCCCCGCGCCGTCGCCCTGCGGCTCAAGCGACTCCGCTGGATCGTCACGTCGCGCCTCTTGTTCCTCTTCTGCAGGGCCTTTCCCCAGTCGGCGCGGTGGCTGTTTCGCCGCGGCACCCTGCGCCTCCTGCCGCCCAGCATGTCCTTCGATCCGCACTTCAACCCGGCCTACGACCCGTGGACGCAGCGCCTGTGCGTCTGCCCCGACGGCGACTTCTACAAGGCGCTGCACACGGGGCGCGCCGACGTGGTCACGGGCACTATTAGGGCCGTCACGCCCGCCGGCATCCAGCTCGACGAGGGGGGGTTCCTGGACGCCGACGTCATCGTCACGGCTACCGGGTTAAAGCTGCAGATGGGCGGCGGCGCGACGGTCGACGTGGACGGCAGGCCCGTCGCCCCGGCGGACAAGTTCATGTGGAGGGGCGCCATGCTGCAGGACGTGCCGAATGCCTTGTTCGTCATGGGCTACACAAATGCTTCCTGGACTTTGGGCGCCGACGCGACTGCCACCTTGGCCGTGCGGCTGTTGAGGACGCTGGAGCGAAAGGGCGGCACGAGCGTGGTGCCGCGGGTGCGGAACCCCGAGGCACTGGAGTTGGCGCCGCTGATGAATCTGAATTCGACGTATGTCAAGGCCGCGGCGGGCGCGATGCCCAAGGCCGCGACGGGGGGGGTCTTTGCCCCGAGGGGGAGTTACTTGGCTGACGAGTTTCGCGCAAAGTATGGGAGTTTGGATGGGTTGGAGTGGGTTCGGAGGGGGGAGGGGAATGGCAAGGCATAGTGTCAACTGGTGTGTGAATTTTGAACACGAGCAGTAATTATGGCTCGTGTGCGGCTTTTGCATTTAGCAATATATCTTGCGTTACGGCGGATCTAGAGGTTCCTGGTATTAAACACTTTGGACTGCTGGACGTTTCAGAATCCGCGTCTCTGTTTCAAGACAAGGCAACAGATATTATTTTCGGTAGCGGATCTTTAAATAGTCATAGGAGTCAAGTTATTGGAATATCTCTTTCAAGACTTGTTATGCCAGTCAAGATTTTTAATCCTATTATTCTGGGGCTGTGATTCTATAAACAAACCCCCTAAGATTAGTAGTATTAGATAGATATTTACGCACTGTTATATTACTATATATACACAGCTTATAGTTTAAAACTACTATTTATATTAGAACAACTACTTACTAGAGCCTTTTAGATTCAAGACTTTCACAATGAAGTTCTCTCTCATCGCCATCGCATTCGTCGCAGGATACACCCTGTCTGCACCAGTTGGGGGAAATGTCTCTGCACCAGTTGAGGAAGATGTCTCTGGACCATGGCAAGCCGTATGCCCAGACAAGTGGGAAAAGTATTTCGACACGTGCTACGAAGCGGATCCGAAGAAAGGACGGGAGTGTTTTCAGGAATACGGTAAAGGGTTGAGATCCTGCGTTGAGACGGTCAACTCAAAGAAGGGCAAAGGCCCTGGCGCCAAGAACAGCCCTTAAAGCACCTCACACGGCGCTTCCAAGGAAACAGCCTCTTCAACAATAGCTGTCTTCCGATGGGCCCCAGAACAACCATTCGTCAAGTTGTAGCTCGCCAGTTCATAGCCTTGTGGCTTCACACCTTCGTTAGCAGAGATGGCTCAATGCGTTTTGAAATTGACAAGTCGGGATGCTTTGTCGACGGGTAAAAATACAGGACATCTATACTAGGAGGCATATGAGGAGGTCAATCATCTACGGAATTAGTGGCGGTGCAGCATTTTCCTTTTGCACCGTCTACTTGAACCCTGGTATTCTCCTGTCCCGAACTTGATGTACGCTGCTCTCTCATTGTTTGCATTGTTGCTTAAATTCAGATGCTCGTGGCAGTTGCTTAGATAGCTCAACACACTTGAATGGTTACTAGAGACGTCTAGTTTGTCTGTGACATGTATAGCGCATCTGTATTTATATCGAAACTGCTCAAGACAGAAAACAATCATCACTATGACCTATTTCTGACGTTGCAAACTCCAAACGCCCGCTTTTATATAAAACAGCCGCTCATGTGACGACGGGTTGGTGATGTTTCTGCCTGTGTGCCCAAGCCACTCGAGCCACATTCGTATCACAAACGTTGGTATGATTACCGACAGCTTGAATACAATGCGGGGAACAAATTTGAGGCACAGCCGGACTTGAAGCTGTCAAACTGTCACGATGGTCGCCACCAAGGTCAAGCCTACGTCATGCCTCACCTCGTTGCCGATATGCCACCGCGGAACCTGAATGCTCTGCATTGTGATATTCAACTGCCCCGAGCTACCAGCAAGTTTTCAAATAACCATTCGAAAACATCCAGGAGCAATTCTCGCTCCCTTCCCTGCCGCAAACAGCTGAGCCAACAATGGGCGCCCTGAGACATGTTACGTCATTTCTTGATAATTGTAAGACATAGAACGAGACATGCAGACCGGTCAGCAAAAGTCCTTTACTAGTCTCTGCAGCCTAATCTTGGTCTCGACTTTGGGCTGAACCCAGATTTTCGCAGCTACTATTTCCCAGCGTATACCCGTCTCCAACTTGGCATCCTCTGTCCAAACCCAAACGCCGCCTATCCCCAATCAAATCCCAAGTCAATGCATCACTCTACGATATTCGTGATCCTCTTCACACTGGCGTTTGCTAGAGCAAAGCCAAAAATCAGTCTATAATGGGCCATCTGCGACACAAGCCTTGGAACTGACGAGGCGTCTTGGTATGAAAAACGCTTGTAAAGCTGATAATGGCAAGGTCAACACTAGGGCGGAGATGGGACGGAAAGAAGGAACTTTGTTTATATATGCTGCTGGCTTGGCTTTATCCCTGGGGTTTAACCTTTGAGCAGCCCTTTTTATAACCTGGTTGTGTTGGTTTCTTTTCAGTATCATTCCTTTGTGAGACTTGGTCTGAACGGATGGACTTGGCAATTTGGAATTAGTTCAGAGGCCTTTGCAGCGTCAAGCACGAAATGGGGTACTATCATATCACTTTGTTTCCTAATAAAATGTGTCGAACGAGATCATTTGTGCCTTCGTTTTGTTTGAAATTAATGCTCACCATGTCGAATCGTAGATGGGTGAGAACACGCTTCTGTTGCCTTGAAAAGTTACGGAGCTGTTTCGTCGGGTTCGAGGTCAAACTTGGGCAGTAAATTACTCTCAGTACTAGTTTCTCGACTCCCCCGACAAGAGACATGCAGAGTCTGATCTTGTGAATATGTCGGGGTTGTTGCCACGCTCAAGTAGACTGATATCCTGACTTGTGGCCATCGGCTACTTATAAGAACTACAAGCCTAAAATGGTGCTTGCTGAAATTCCTGTCCACCAATCTAGAGGCAAAAATTCTACAGCCTCATGCCGTCTCAATGAACAACTACATCGCAAGACTGTAGCCGGCATACTCGCTCACTCCTTATTTTTGTGCTCGTGCAGCTCGGTCCCCCAACACTTTACACGGTGATCAAATTTGACAAAACGATGGTATATTCAAAATTCCTATCATGCACTAGACTATACTTGGACCAGTCCAAAACAAACCCCCTCGTGCGTCCCTAAACGGTTACGCAATCTTGACCATCTGGCGGTCGGGACAAATCTCAGACCACCCTGTTTTCGAGATGAAGCAGATTAGATTTCAAATTCCTCGTCGGGGTAGTAGTATTCGTCCGTGTAGTCGTACTCGACCGTGCGGCGAGGGAGACAGTAAGGGCTGTTATTTTCCTTGTTGAACTTGCAGATAGTTCCGGGCGGGCAGCGGCCAGCAAACTAACACCAAGCCATCATCAGCACAATTTGACCATGTCAAGTAATTTCAAGGGGATACGCACCACCCAGTCGCCGCTAGTGTTGCAAACATCCCAGGCTCGCAGCGAACGCTCACATCGATAAGTAGCAGGCTTGCATTTATGCGCAAAAGGGGAAGCAGCGACGACGGAGGCCAGAGCGGCAACGGCGACAGTGATGAACTTCATATTAGTGGCCTTGGGAGTATATGAATAACAAATCTGGTATTACTGAGCTCAAGTTTATTTCTCCTTGGTGAAGACGGTAATAGGAAGCATGACGAGGGTGCACTTGACATTGAAGGATACCTGCAGCGTATATAGATCTATGCCTGACAACAAATGAACTTTATCTCCGTCCATCAAAGTACCCAAGGCCTGTTCACTCGTGGCGGCTTTTCCTCTGGCGCAACGATGGGTGGCTGGCTGAGCTGAACTTGTAATGTAAACATCTCCGAATCCGTTGAGACATGCATGTTGACCCTGGGCCGCGATGAAGTCAAAAGGTTTCACTCGATAACCCACATTTGGTCTTGGTACCCTGCGCAGTTATGAGTGACTTGATGCCGACTTTAGTGTTTGCGCTGCATCTTGTTGCTTCTTGGCCAACAAAGTACCCCGGCTTAGTAAGTATGTTTTGAAGGAGGTTCCAGGCCATTCAAACTTCGAGACCTGGGATTCTGAAAAGCATAACCGGAAGTGATATCTGACAATTAAACCTTTTTTTGTCAGACTGCACGTGTGGTTGGTCACGCATGTCAGCGTGATAACGGCTTTCAAGTGAAATTGAAACTCTTGCGCTTGTCTCATGAACGAGGCTTTGCAAAACAAAAGAAAAAGCCACCATGGCTTTCTAATTTCTCACTGCTGCACTTGATTTAAATTATTGTGAAACGGGAAATGGCTACAATTGAGTTAATTCGGTTAGTTGTGGCATTCCAACGACGGGTAAAAACTGGACCGCTTAAGCCCTCCAGTTTGCTCTGCTGGCGGCCCTGGATACCCATGGCGTTTTGTGCCTATGTCTTGGAAATGAAGTATTAATCAGGGGTATCTGATTTCGATAGTATAATTCCCAGGAGTAGAGGAGAATCTGGAGCTCAACCATGTGCAAAATTATCATCGCGGCAGAGGAGGAATCGACCCAACACTGCCTAGTATTCTGACGGGTGATGAATAGAGTTTGTGTGGATATTCACGTTGCTATATACGCCTCGTCGGGTCATCGGCGGAACTTTTGACTCTTCAGACGCTATTCATGGCCCATTTCGGATGTCGGAGACGCGGCGTCTCAATGGGGCGGGCATGTCAAAACCAGAAACCGGGATTGAGGTGCTTGATATCAGACTCTGCAATAGGACTTTTTTCTAAATAGTCTTTTGGCCGCCTTGACACGGAATGTGTTCATATACGCAGTACTATGTAGGCTAGTACGCCTCGAAGCTTAATGGAACGGGACATCCGTTTTAAGGTTCAAACTTTATGCATTGGGCGTTGTACGGCGGGCCATAACGTCATTCTTGAACCGCAATGGGTGAACTGTTTGATCTGCCTACCGTAATTCTTCTTCGCCGACTCGTCGCAGTCTTTCTCCGATATTAGGTTTCACAACCCACGACACTCCCCGGGACCAACATGGATTGGGAATTCCTATTAGCACCTGCCCCGTAAACGGAACGATTCTTTCCCCATCTATTTCTGTGCGGCGGGAGGAATCTGCAATGCAAGGTGGCTTGGCTACCCATTAAATTCCACGGCTGTGAAGAAAGCTTCCAGCATGAACCAAGTCCAACGACATGTAACCCATCGACCGTGGCCTAGATGCACGGTAAGATTGTGCAATTTGTTGTAAGTGCTGCAGCACATAGTTGTCCAATTGAAAAATATATCGTCATTTTTTCCCACATTTGGCAAGTTGGCCAAGTCCCCGTTTATCTTTTAAAATCGTATTAGTGTGACGGCGAACGACCCTGTGGAAGATGCAGTCACCGCGGCAGAATAATCGATTGCCGTTACGTCGAGAGGCGTCAGGCATCAAAGGAGAGCCCGCGGCAAGAAATCCAGCAATTACGAGACCAGCTACGACGGCGCCAGAGCATAATCAAGGCGCTGAGGACCGTGGAACAGCCTCAACAGATCGTTCATCAACTTCAGATGGGTTTCACGACCGAAAGTGTATACGACTATGTGCCATCTCAGCCAGGAGAATCCCTACGTGAGACTGAAGAATGTGGCCCAGCTCACACTTTGGTTAAAAAAGTGTGTAAGCAAAGAAGTGTTCTCCCAATAACCGCACAAGACCTTGCCTCAACTTTTCCAACGTATAGCGGGGACTCTCCTTGAACTGAGGGTTCACTGCCTAGGAGTCCATCCACATCAAACACGTCACCTCTGTTTTACACAGCGGGAGCAACCAGATCACCCAAGTTAGTAACGGTCCCTGCTATGGACGTAAGTGATCCTGCAGCTGCCGAATTCGCTGTCTCGGAGCAACTGGTCTTATAAGCAGCACCACAATACTTGTATCCAGGCAACAGCCTTGTGTATAGTGCATCAGTCTGCTGTCAACCATGGCTTCTAGAAGGGGCGTGTGTGCTATTCTACGCAGGCGTTTCTTGAGGAAATGATGCAAATACCACAGGCACGGTCAGAGTCAATTAGTGACAGAGTATACCAGTAAATTGGGAAGCTGTAGCGGGTTAGCTATTAACTTGGGTCTAAAAGACTTTCTGAAACGGTGTTGGGTTTATCGGGGCAGCAAAAAGTTTGTGCGGCAGCAATAGACCTTAATGCTGTAGAAAAAAGGGCTTGGTCTGGTAACCAGTTAAGGCAAGCTAGGGCAGATACTTGCCGTAGTCGCTTTTTGAAATGGAATTACATAGAATTGTTCCGTCACCACCTATGTGGCTAGGTCGAGTAGCTTGGATGCATAGATTCCAGTGTACACCCGGAAAACTTGATTACTGCATGAAGGCGACGCTCTGGCCTGAGAACGCCGGAGGCTGTTCTGCTACTGTTTTATCAACGACTCCATTTGGCTATGGAAACTAGGCTCAATGCCGTGCTGACAAGATATTCACAGTTCGCTATTGCTGTTTTATCAAGTCCCAACTGACCTACCAAGGCGGCGGTAGGGAGAGACTTGACGGAACCCACTGAACAGATATTATGACCTGTCCTTCTAGATAATATCTGTCAGAGTGTATCCCTGGTACAGCCTCTACTATTGCTAAGCCCCTGGCGCGGGAACGTTACCTTTTAGCTTTTAGTTGCAACTACCAGACATAGCCTCCAGCACATCTAATAGTACAGCAATGTCATTTGTCCCTCAGGACCGCTCCTGCAGCGCAGTAGCCATAATATTGTGACGTTATAAGTGTATAAAGTAGTATACTACAAGACAAGTATAGGTATATTATATGATCTACGTCTATAACCCCAATCAAGAAAACATAATACACAAATTATAAACAGTGATACGGCAAAAAGAGTTATAGTTCTTAGGATTTATTTATAGCAGACGTTGTAAGCTCTTAGGTGCAGTAATTAGTCACCTCCGGGGACATCTCCGACGAGTATAATTAGTCCAACTATCTCACACCAAAAAACTCAACTAGCAAAGATCCGCATATAGGGGTTATCGCAGTCCCCCGAGGCCGGAGTTGCATCGTGACGTGACGTTACGGAGTCGACAAGGCGGTAGCGCCTAGGTTCACGGGGACCCGCGACTTTAGAATTCCGCGAGACCCCGCCTACAAAAAGTGCACCGGACCCCAGAAAATCTCGTTGGCTGCGAGACTTTACCCCACAGCCGGCGCCGCTCCCCGCAATCACGCTTCCGATCTGAAGCTCTCTCCATCGGCAATTGGTACTCGTGCCCGGGGCCCCCACAAACACTCCACAAAATTAGCAGAACCGGGGTTTCTAGCGAGACGTAGGGATTAGCTGATGCTCCGATACCGCGTCTTCCGCACAAGTATCCAGACTTCAAATATTAGAATACCATCAAGGCGACACCTGGCAGCTAGTTTCCTAAGAGAAACCATCATAAGACCACTCGCCCGACGCCAGAGGTGCTTCAATATTGGTCGAGTCTTGCATTGCCACCTTGGTCAACACCATGCGCTCGTCTCGCGCTGCACTGCCAATCTTAGCCGGCATCCTTCTGGGCAGTGGGTGCCATGGCAGTCAATCAAAGTGCTCGCAGTCGACCTTTAAGGCAATCTTGGATTCGATCCCTGGCACATCGATCAATTATGTCGAAGAGGTGCCTCAAGACGGAGCTTTTGGCGATGCGGCTACAAACATCCCCTTTCCACGCAATGCCACAGGGCTCCCAGCGCTTTACGCCGCATCATTCAACACGAAAACACCAGGAGATACCTCGTACAACTTTGGCGTTTTCCTTCCCACGAATCAGAACAGTCGCTTTTTGGCCACGGGCAACGGCGGCTTTAGAGGCGGAATAAACTGGATCGACATGGTCAGTCAAGCCGCCGCCGCAGCAACGTCTTCCATGTAAAGCAGTCTACTTACGAGATCACAGGGCATATTCTCCCAATATGGATTTGCAACAATGTCCACAGATACCGGACACAGTTCTGCGCCGATTGACTGGAAATGGGGCCTGCATCAGCCAGAAAAGCTCATCAACTGGGGCTATCGAGCCATGCACGGCTCCGTCACGGCAACAAAGCAGATTGTCAAGTCCTATTACACCGGGGACATTCAATTCTCCTATTACGCCGGCTACTCCACCGGTGGCCGCCAGGGGCTCCGAGAGATCCAGCTTCACCCCGACACGTTCGACGGCGTCGTGGTGGGAGCGCCGGCCTGGTGGACGGCTCACCTCCAGACATGGACCATGAAGCAAGGGCTGACCAACGCACCGGTCACCAGCCCCCATCACATACCCCCCTCCTCTATTCCGCATCATAGCAGATGAAATGGTTCGGCAGTGCGATGCGCAAGACGGGCTGCGAGACGGCATCATCAGCGACCCCGACGGCTGCAGCTTCGACTTCAACCGGCTCCTCTGCTCGTCGGGCAACAAGGCGGCCTGCCTGACGGCCTCCCAGATCGACACGGCCGAAAGGCTCTACAGCAACTACCTGGACACGGACCAGGCCCCCGTGTTCCCCGGCATATCCCTCGGCGCCGACGCGGCCGCTCGTTCCGCCCAGCCGTGCACCCTGGGCATCGACTTTCTCCGCTACTGGGTGTACAACGACAGCAGCTGGGACTACACGACCTTCGAGTACAATGATGTGCTGCTGTCAGAGAGGGTCAACCCCGGGGGCGCGACGGCCGACAATTTCGACTTGTCCCCCTTCCAGGACCGGGGCGGCAAACTCATCCACTACCACGGTCTGACGGACAATTTGATTCCCGCGGGGAGCAGCCGGTACTTGTACGACCAGGTCTACCGCACCCTGGCCCCGAAGGGCATCCAAGTCGACGACTTTTACCGCTTCTTCTACGTCCCCGGCATGGACCACTGCATGGGCTCGGCCGTGGCGCCGTGGTACATTGGCGGCGGGACGCAGAGCGTAAACGGGGGCGAGCCACTCCGTCCCCGGGTTCGCGGATCCCGAGCACGACGTCATCCTGGCTATCATGGCCTGGGTCGAGGGCGGCATGGCGCCCGACAAGATCGTCGCCACCAAGTTCCGCAACGACTCGGCTTTTGCGGAGGTGGAATCGCAGCGGCCGCTCTGCGCGTACCCCAAGCAAGCGCGGTACTTGGGACGCGGCGGGATAAAGGATGCTAGTAACTGGGAATGCGTGGAGCCAGAAACGGACAGGGTGGAGCGCGCCGGCTCTTTCGATATTTTTGCTAAACTTACAGGTGAGTCGGGGTTAAACTGTTCCTTTGCGATGAGTGTCATTAGCTGAATGATTTCTGACTTGTTTTGTTTCTAGATACCTCTGGGCTGTGGCGCGAGAGCATCATCGTGGCTGTTTTGGGCGGCGTCGCGTTTTTATGGTTCACTAGAAGATAGCTGTGTTTTACATGTGATTGCATCTGGGTGTCTAAAAGTGGGATTGCGCAACTTGACCGTTGTAATGTACATTACTGCATGCTAAAGATTTGTCACGAAATCAACTAGACTGGGCAAAAGGAAAATGCTGCACTTTCGCAAGTACTTGCTTTTTTGGACTCTTGTCACCTCATGCTTGTAAGACTTGTATTTTTACTTGTTGAATCGTTGGTCGGTGTTATCGCGCATACATATATGTAACAAATGCACGTATTCCCTTGGTCTTGGGTACAAGTTGCGTTTCCTTCCGATCCTTGAAGCTTGTTGTACAATGGGGAAATTCGCAGCAGTATGCAGTTGCTCATTCGCGACTGGCGGCAGGGCTATTCGCCGTTACAACTTGCTGTGGAGTATTTACTCGGCAAGAATAGTCTCCTTTAATCGACTAACAAGACCGGCACTGCAGCGTTGATGGAGTGAATGAATTGGCTGCTGATCGGTGATGAATACAAGGACTGTGTCTACCTCTGTGAATGATGATACATCAGGACTGCAACCAAGGCTATGAGGAAGTCTATTGAGAGCTTGTGTAAAGTACGCAACACCACGCGCTAGTGTTTATAGTCACCACCTCTGCTTAACCCATGAATATGGAGTTTTGTCCGGATCCTAGGCAGCTGGGGTCTCTCCAAGTATCTCATAAACCGCCTTGATATATGCTGCCGGGGAGGGATGTTCCCCGTTTAGCATCCTGTTCATAGTATACGCGATTGTGAGCCTCCTGTCGCTATCCATAACCACAATCGAACCACCCCATCCGCTCCCCCATCCAACACTGCCCCCCGGCAGCTTGCCTTCCACGATGCCCGACCCAGGCCCGGTGAGGTAAATCCCAAGCCCGCGCCTCCCGCTCCGCCCCGTCACCAGATCCACCCCCATCGCATGCTCCGTCAGCGCCAGCTTCACCGTCTCGGCCGACAGCAGGCGATGGTCTCCTTCCGCACATGTGCCACCGAGCGAGAAGCACGAGAGCATCTTGACCAGCGCCCTGGCGTTTGTGTGGCCGTTGACCGAGCCCAACACGCTGGATCGCCAGAGCTCACCGTTGGCGTCCTCAGCCCTCGGCAAGGGGTTGCAAAGCGTGCGCACGACGATCGAGTCCGGCTCATATCCCGCCTGCTGGCTCAGCACCTCCTGGATCGAAGGTCCCGGCGGCGGCACGACGGGGGCCACCCGGTCCCAGTCCTCCTCGCGACACCCGAGCTGGAAGTCGGTTCCGTCGCCCAGCGGTCGGCAAATCTCCTCCGTTACAAACTCGTTGAGGGACATGCCTGTTTTCCTGCGCACCAGCTCCCCGACGAGAAACCCCTGCGTCATGCCGTGGTATCCCATGGCGGTTCCGGGAGCCCAGAGCGTCGCCTGGCGCGCCAGCTTGTCGGTCGCCGCCTCGACGTCGCATACGTCCTCCAGCGTCATGTCGTCGTGCCACGCGCTGAGACCGGCCGTGTGCGTCAGCACTTGGCCGACCGTGACCTCGGACTTGCCGTTTGCTGCAAACTCGGGCCAGTGCTGGGCCACCTTGTCCTCGGGGTGGAGCACGCCGCGCGAGATGAGCATGAGCGCTGCGAGGTTGGTGACTAATTTCGTGGTTGAGAAGACGTTTACTATGGTATCTTGTTCCCATGGTTTCTTGGTCGATGCGTCGGCGTAGCCCCCCCATATATCTACCACATTCTTGTCACCGTTAATATGAATGCATAGACTGGCGCCAATGTCTTGTCCGGACGTGATTGACTCTTGCATCAAGTCGCGTAGCTTGGAGAACCGGGCGTCGCAGTAGCCTTGGACCTGAGCCATTTTGATGGATATTATGTTTGTGGTGGCGATTGACTAGTGCAAGGAACGGAGCTCGAATGTAGAGGGGAGAAAGAGGAGATTTCTACAGGTTGCGTTGCAACGAATAATGTTCAAAAGCAAAGACTAGTGTTATGCTTGCTTATGCCCTTTCATAATAAGTTATAACCCATGTCAACAAGACCTGTCATAAACTACTCGTGCCACGCCCCACTCGAATCGGTTAAATCGGGACCATCCATCGTGATGTGGCTCGGGCAAAAGGTTAATAGGACGTTGAGTGAACATGAACGACACTGCATTAAGCCTCACATGGCGTAATTATAGACGGGCTCACTGCATGCAGTAGCTGCATGTATGAAATCACGCGGATAAGACCTGCATATTTTGCAATGCTGTTTCATCAGAGTTCAAGAGATTCTTTGCTGTGTGAGCGCTGTACTTGCTGTGTTCAAAGTTGCTTTGTTCATCATCGACCACCCAGCCTGCTTTGACAGAGCCTCGGATTCGTCCATGCCAAATGGGCGTCAATAAAACAAGATTCCTTTCACCACGCACAGGTTCACGGACCAAGTTTCAGAAAATGTGCATATGACTCTTCCCCTTGCTTGCTTGCTTACAGCCAGACTAACCAATGACATCCCAAATCCACCACGCCGCGGTATCTTTGTGATTTCTTGTAAATATTGTCTATGGCGGTCGGCTACTGAACATCTACCACCATCAGTCTGAACACCTCCCTGAATACAACCCCTTGTCGTTCACAGTCTGCAATGAAAGTAGCGCAAAGGAAATGCAACTGGACAGCTCGGTGCGATCCGTCTATATAAAGCCCTCGTTTTTCCCCGGATGCCTCTGCCAGATTTTCCTCATCGGCAACCACCTCTTCTACCGACAGCCGGTCCTCTCCCCCCTCGACACTTGCATTATATGCATACCTCAAAACTTTAAACACTTTGGGAAATCCAAATTCTCATACAACACTTTTTCAACTGGCAAGATATTTTGTCTTGATCTCTTCTACCAACAACCCGTCCTCTCCCCTCTCTACACTTGCATTATATGCATACTTCGACACTTTAAACACTTCGAAACGAGCAAATTCTCGTACAACGCTTCTTCAAGTGCCAAGATATTTTGTCTTGATCTCTTCTACCAACAACCCGTCTTCTTCCCCCTCAACACTTGCACTATTTGCATACCTCAAAACTTTAAACACCTCGGGAAGAGCAAATTCTGGTACAACGCTTCTTCAAGTGCCAAGATATTTTGTCTTGACCCCCAAAACCCCCCTTCGACTCAACTTTAGTCCACCATCGCAGCAGAGTCATGGCCACCAACGAGGCTTACGGCCAGTATCTCGCCGAAGAACTGCCAGTCAAGCGCGCAAATCTACAAGCATGGAAGGAGCTGTTGAGGAGCCTGTCTGTGGGTATTCATGTGGCGAAGAAACAGCTCGAATACTCAAAGTCGCTGAAGGAGAACCATGAGTCGATGTGTGACAAGAAAGATCCCGCAACTCTTAAAGAATTGGCAGAGTACGATCCTGCCATTGAGGAGGATAAAGCCTGTATAGTGAGACTTGAAAAAGAAAAAGCTGGGGTCATAACTGAAATGTCAAACTTGATGGTTGAGCTGCAGACCATGGAGGCGGATGCCGCAGAGTTAGGAATTAAAGTTTTGGAGGAATGAAGAGTGTGTTCGAGGGTTCTTGCGATAGGCAGTGTTATTTGCCTGTGGATTTTGAGATGATGGTCGGTTATTGCTTTCAGATGCTTGGAGGAAAATGATTTATCAAATGAAAAGGGCGGATATGGGAGATCAAAAGGAAAAAAAGAAAAAAAAAAAAAAAGTATGGTACTTCTCAGTCTTGATTTGAAATACATGGATATCTGCGCCCGATCAATCGTCTTGCTTTATTAAATCTTAAACAGTCCCAGTTTCAACGTCAAGTGTCCAACAGTGCTCTCCTCTTCCAAGATGATCTCCTTACTCCCGGCGTCCTCTGACATCTTTTCCAGCATGCCACGCAGAGCACTTTCAAATAGATCCCTTTTGGATGAAATCACTGCACCAACATCCACAGCTTCAGGATTAGAAACGACAGTATATCCCATATGGACATCATCGGTTGGGACTAGGCCAGCCTTCTTCCGTAGCCTCTGAACACGGTTAATAAGTTCTCGCGTGAAGCCCTCGTTTAGTAGTTCTGCATGTGGTGCTGTATCGAGTAATATCACGGCATCGTCGGCGAATGCTGGTTCCCATTGAGGACCAGACCCGACCGCAGTAGCTGTTGAATCCTTGGCCATTATTCTCACAATGGTCAGGTCGTTTTCGTCAAGCTCAATGTTCTGGATAGTTACCTTTTCCTCCCGCTGATATGACCGCAGTTCGGTTTGCGATAGCGATGGGAGTGCCATTCGAACAATCTGTACATTCTTCTTGAGCTTCTTTCCGAGAGTTGGCCAATCCACCCTTGCTTCAAGTGAAATCCCATATTTCTCTTCATCAGTAGTCAAGATTACATCTCGGACATTAAGCTCTTCTCGGATGTAGTCTTTCAAGGAGTCAACGTCGGATACGAATTGGCTGGCACCAATCACGACGAGGCTCAACAATGGAGTCTTTAGAGTTATGTTTCTTTTTTCGCGGGCAACACGACCCAGTTGTATAACCTTTTGTAATGCCGCCATCTTTCTTTCGATAAGTTGATCGAATAATTCCTCTTGGGCCGTGGGAAAAGGTAAAAAATGCACGCTTCTCGTATCTCTAAATGATGCAAGAACGTCGCCAAGGAACGGCCTTAGTAGGCCATATATGTGTTCTGTAATAAACGGAATAAAGGGAGCCAGGGATGTGACCAATGTAAATAGGACCTGTAGTAGAGTATTCAGAGCAGCGGTAGTGTCAGCTTCCCCAAGGCCAGCAGCTCCCTTGAGTCGCTTCCGATTGAATCGAATGTACCAGTTCGTCAAGTCGTCAATCATTTTCAACAACCGTGGAACTACAGTGTATACTCGGTATCCTATCCAGGGTTAGCATCATATATTCATGTGATGCAAGGATAAACGCACCGCGCATCTCCTGCTCGATGAATTGAAGCAGACTTTGACACTCAGCCAAGACCCAGCGGTCCATAACGTTGTTCAAGCCACCAGTTGAAAACTTGATATCCGCCACGAAATCTTGACCAGTTGTCTTCTTATACAGCGCTGCTTGTTCCGAGAAGAAGCGATAGCTATTCCATAAGGGAAGCAAAACCTTTGACACAATCTCTTTGACGCCACTCTCCTTGAAGCGAAGTGGCTCTGCTTTTACAACAGGAGAGTTAATAAGGTATAACCTCAGAGCGTCAGATCCATATCTCTCAAATATATGGCTTGGGTCGGGGAAGTTTTTTAAACTTTTAGACATCTTCTTCCCGTCTTCGGCAAGAACCATGCCATTAACAAGAACATTCCTGAAAGGTGATTTCCCAAAAAGTTTATTGCCAAGCACTGTGAGGGTATAGAACCATCCTCGTGTCTGGTCCAGCCCCTCGGCGATAAAATCAGCAGGGAAATGCCCTCCGTGAAACTCGTCGTGGTTCTCGAATGGATAATGAATGGACGCGTACGGCATGGCACCAGACTCGAACCTTGGCTTGTTAGCCCAGAAAACATCGATAGGCTTATTTCAAACACTTACCAGCAGTCAAAAATTTCCTCAACGCGCCTTAAAACGCCCTTGCCTTTCTGAGAGGGTATAGTGATGTGATCAATCTTGTCGCGATGTAAATCATTAATCTCGCCAGTGTAGCCGCTCAATCGTCTCAACTCGGCCACGCTGCCAACACAGACAACCTCTTCGTAGTCGTCACTTACCCAAAGTGGTATAGGAGTACCCCAGTATCGGTTGCGAGAAACATTCCAATCGCGGGCATTGGCGATCCAATTCGCAAATCGCTTCTCCTTGACAAACGCAGGTGTCCAGCTTGTCGTGTCTTTCAGGTTCTCCATCATTTGGGGTATAGAGTTTTCAACCTTGATAAACCACGACGACACAGCTTTTCTGATAAGCTGCGTGTCTGACCGCCAGCAGAACTTGTCAACATGCATAATGTGGCTTTCAACAAGAAGGCGACCAGTAGGCCTCAAGTCCTTCATAATAGCTTTATCCGCAACTTTGACATGGATACCTACATATTCGGGTATTTCAGCAGTAAAACAGCCCTTGTCGTCTACCGGACAGGGAGGCAGGCGACTCGGACCGATAAACCCAGCCGCAAGAGCGGCGTCGTAATCTTCTTGGCCAAATGCAGGAGCCTGATGTACCAGCCCTGTGCCTTCACCAGCTTCAACATAGTCGGCGGCAATAACTTGAAAGCAATCGGAAAATGTTGTGGCGAAGTAATTGAAGAGAGGCTTGTACTTCCATCCGACTAGCTCTTTGCCTCTGAGACGTCCGACCACCGTGTACTTGGCCTTCTTGGGATCTTTGTAGAGCATGCTCAGACCACTCTCCATAGCGATGTACTGGTTGCCACTCTGTTGGTCAAGTATTTCCAAGTACTCGAAGTCGGGGTGCACTGCAATGAGCAAATTCGAAGGCAGGGTCCAGGGAGTGGTTGTGTACACGACGAGAGAAGTGCTTGCCTTGCCGTGGACGCCAACTAACGGAAAGGAAACCAGGATGGCGGGATCCTGTGTCATTTTTTCGTTTTCCTTGGCCTCCATAAGACTAAGTGGTGTGCAGAGGGCGGTGGAATATGGCATGATGCGATAGGCTCGATATACTTGGTCTTTATCGAAGAGCTGCTTGAACACCCACCACACTGTCTCCATGAATGACGGATCCATGGCCTTGGGACGGTCAGCACAGCACGGGCTGCTTTGTCGGAATGCCAACACACCTTGTAATCATTGTCCATGTCTACCCAGCGACCAAGTCGTTCCATGATCTGCTTCCAATCATGTGCATATGTCATGACAATGGCCTTGCACTCGGCATTGTACTTCTCTATGCCCATTTGGCGAACTGCATCGGGACCAGAGACACCAAACTTCTTGTCGATTTGGTATTCAATCGGAACGCCATGCGTGTCCCAGCCGAACCGTCGCACCACGTGGTATCCCTTCATGGACCAGTATCTCGGAATAATGTCTTTCAATGTCCCGGTCAAAAAATGACCATAGTGAGGGAGGCCTGTTACTTTGGTCAGCAGG
Source organism: Metarhizium guizhouense ARSEF 977 (assembly GCA_000814955.1). NCBI lineage: Eukaryota > Fungi > Ascomycota > Sordariomycetes > Hypocreales > Clavicipitaceae > Metarhizium > Metarhizium guizhouense. The sequence continues at coordinate 153,864 of AZNH01000054.1, read as the reverse complement.
AAAGCCTTTGGGGGCGCCAAAGGACGCAAGATCGAAAAATCGCAGATTACTGTGCACGTACCAGTCGCTGTTGTTGATCATGGTCAGTGAATGGTTCGCTTTGCCCAGAGAAGGCAGAATCAGAACATACCAAACGGCGGGCCATCATAGAATGAGAATCTTGGTCCTCCTTGGGTCAATCGAAGCTGTGTTTTGAACGCGTCAACTTCCCGCCAAAGGCGGAGAGTCTCCTCTTCGAATTGGGGAAAATTCGCAGTCATGGCGATGCGAGCCAAGAAACGACGAGTTCGGTCAACTGGTCTGGCATACGATGGTTGCACTGAACGTTGATGTTTTTGAAGCAGTAGCTCTGTCAGTGGTCCAAGTTATGTACATCTGTAGTTTGACGGTTCCGCCATCGGTCAAAGCTACTCGGTGGGCGGGTGGTGAGTCGGTGACTCTGGTGAGTCAGAGAGGCGATTTCGCACCAGAACCATCTTCACTACGCAATCAGTGACCAATGTGTCATTTCTCAGACTCTACACATCGCGTCCCCGTTGCATCCGATGGGATGAGACTGGGAAATACTAGACCCAGTCTCCCATTACTTTTCGAAGTTGTCTTCACGTTGGTTCTGTGCATGTCGGACTTGGTGAACTCGCCATCAACTCATCGGGAATCGGGACCGGGACCGGGACCTCTACGATTGTGTGGGTGGAATTTGCTATGCACGGGCGGCATGATGGCTCCAGGTGGGAGAGGCGAGAGGGTCAACTGGTCTTGCTTTGATGCGAAAATCAACCAGCAACTTGTCCCAAATTGCGCTTCACGCCTGATGGCGGCAGACGGTCACGACTCACGACACAGCGCCCAGGTTGCAGCCGTTCACAGGCAGCATACTTCAGCCACGAGACGACGTCTGGACTGTTCAATGCTGGTTACATTGATTGACTCCTTCTCGCTCTGCAGGCTGGTACTCTAATATCTGCCTAGGTACCTGTGCAGTGCCGACCACCAGCACGGCTTGGATCCAAGCTGACGCAAAGAACAAAGGGAAGCCACGATTGAGATGCAGTGCGAGGCTTCCCCGACTTGCTTCACACTCGACATTGTCGTCCAATCCTGGGGAAGGTGGGTTGATGATAAATTTTGTCAAAAAATAGCAAGAACCCAACCTCTTTCTTGGAGCCGATACGGGTTGCGGCGTATTCTCCTGTCCTTGCTCCTCCACTGCTTGTGTCTCTTCGCGACTGGCATTCCGTCATCAAGAAGAGCCCGAAGCAGTGGTTGTGTTCCCTACAGCAGAATATTTTTATCGTACTCACTTCTACCAACTTGCCCTGATTACGTATCCTCTAGCAAGGCTGTGCTCATCGCCCTCGTCGCCTGTCTTGCCACTTTCACTAGTCGAGTAACCCCGACGAGAAATTCGCAGCCATGTTTCCCCCAATGCTAGGGTACAACTGCTTCATATCGCCCATCGAACCTAGGCGAAAACGAAGCAGCAAACACAGACGTACATCCACCCATTCGACTAGATCCCATACAAAGGGCTCAGATCATTCGACTAGATCCCATGCAAAGAGCTCAGATGCAAGACCACATCGCAGTCATCGAGCCGCCTCGACCCATGATTCTGCGCTGGCCAGACACCACAATCAGGCGAGTTTACCTGCCGTACACGGATCCTCGCCATCACATACTCTACCTCATGGGCACTCGAAGCCGGGTCCGCTATCGAAGCCGGGTCCGCCGTCAAAGCCTCCGGTATCAAAGCCAGGGCCGCCATCGACGGAATCAAACAATGGAAAATCGTCACTTCGAGCCTCCATGCCCAAGCCAACCGCAACCGTCGAAGTCACTCCGTGTGGGCAAAAGTCCTGCCCCAAGAGGACCCGTGGCAAGGAGGCGGCCTGCAAGAAGTGTGATGGTGCAGCCGGGAACACCGCCTCGAGATCGAAATCGACCCCAGAGTCAAAGCCGCCGCCTCGTCGCTGGTCAATATGGTCTTGGTGGGGGACCTCGCCGAAAACGACCGACGAACCGCAAAATGGATGGCGATGTTTTGGCAAGTAGAATTCAATCTAGAGGTGCTCTTTCTGTATCAAGCCACCGCAAATGTGTAACTCTATGATGGATCATTGGTCTCGGTGGGACATGGAAACGAGTTTGTGGTCTGGGGAAGTTGATCATGGATCATTGAATACCTACATGTTACCGCCCGCCTACTACCTCAATATACTCCACGCATTTGCTGCTTCGCCATGCTATGAATTTGTGTAAAATCCATGATACAGCCAGGACATGCGGCGTTCCGGGCATCTGAAGTTAGCCCCTGTGACCAGTGAAGTCAAACAAAGCTGGCCCATGGATGGGACGATGCCCCTGAGAGCGTTGAGGTCCCAAGTCCCTGATTTCATACTTCTTCAATAACTGTTCACACCCTGTATATCATCTGCCCAGGCAAATCCCGGCTTCCTCTCGTGGTAAACCATATTAGATCTCTACGTGGCAAAACATCACAGAAACCTTGACTTTATCGCCGTCCTCTTTGAAGACCAACGCGTAACCTACTCATTCCACTGTTGGGCAAGCCCGCGCGGTGCGTCTATCGATGTGATGGTATTCAAGTCTCACTAAACATGACTACATGGACCAAGGTAGCCATACAAAAGAGTCCCTTCATCCATTCCAATCCCCAACGGGGCACTGCAAAGTCTCGTCCCCAAATACATCACCGACACCGATAAACCCATCCCATCATACAGTCAAAGTCGTAAGCGGCATATGTAGGAGAGAAAGGAGAAAATACCCCATCCTCGTTGTACATTGGCAGCCCAGGCGCTGAATTCTGTCGGTCTCGTAACAAATTCCATCGCGAGGGAGCGACCTTCACCACCCTCCTTTGCACAGCCCAATGCCACCTACTGCCCAACTTGAGTGCAGAGAGCCTGGCCCAAGACGGTGCTAAAGGTGCAGACGTTTCCGGTATTCTTGCACTATACAGTCAACATTTTGGTTGCCACCGAGCCAGCCTACAGCAGGAACAAACCCGGGGGTCCTCATCAAGCAACTTGGTAGAGTGCCAACTTGCCAGCATAACCCTCTGTGTGGACGGGCCAAGGAACTCACAATATAGCTCCGTCGAGCAAATTGAAAGCCATCATCTCAGATTCCAGTAATCGAAATCTCTGAATCCCAATCATACCACACCAAGTCCCTCGGCTCGCCGAGCCCAAGAGACTCGTGTTCGAGGCTTCTTCAAGCAACCCACGACGCCGCCCTCATCAACATCGTCACCTGCCTGGAAGTCCAGAATTGACACACTAATCTGCGACTACGAGGAACAGGGTGCATGCGAGATGTCACATGTTATCGACACATGATTTGCGCATCATTTCTCCGGGAGATACCCGAGAACGGCAATCCTCGACGGAGCTATACAATCTTACCCGGGTGCTTCAAGCACTTAGATGTGATGGGCTTGGGCTGCGACCGCGGAAGCGGGAACCAATACACACCAACACCAGATGAAGAGGGTGGGTGAGTGGCGTGAGGGCGGGAGACGTGGATGCCGTCGAGAGTTGGGTACATGTGCTTGAGGGCTGGAGCTGCTCGCTCAAGCCATGCAAAATGTGCGCATGTGTAATCATGCGAGGCTGCGGGTAAAAACGACAGGTGCCGTATGGTGGTGTATGTATGGCACAGTACAAAAACAGGATCAATTTGATCTACAGGTTTTTCATCCTTAAAACACCCATATCAATCTACCGAGTCTGTCATCGCGGATGACGGACCATGCTCTCACACCTTTGAAAGGAGAAGAAAAGAAAAGAAAAGAAAAGCATATGAAATAGAAACAAAGCTTTTGAGCGTGGTACAGAACCGTACATCTCAGGTCTCCAGTAAAATTACAACAGAGAGAAACAGACAAGAGAAATGACGACAGAAATGACGACAAAAAAAGAAAAGAAAAGAATGAATATATAACCAGTTCTAAGCAACCGTACCGTAAACAATGGGGTATCAAATTTTGGCACGTGTTGCATGCTGCCCGTTTCTCCAGCTCGCCAATTCGTGTCCTGTGGTTTCCAGACTTGGGGCTGTACAGTTTTAGGTAATCAGAACGCTTGAAAAAGAAAACTTTTCATAGAATCTAAGTGAGTCTAGCCGTGAGAATCAAGCTAGCCATGAGGATGTGGAGGTTGAAACCCCCCTTAAAGTTTGTCCATATGACGGATAAGTCAGAGTTTGGTTAGATTGGACAATACTGCGTGCCACGACGAGCGTCGTGTGCAAAATCTTTGTCAGTTGAATCGCAGGATATCACTGCTTTTGATATGTCGAGGTGATTTCAGTGTCGGATTGAATTGAAGTTCGCCATCGGACGCGGCTCTGGACCTCTGGGGACTTCCTTGGCGCGCAGAATATTCTGACATGTCGCTACCGTAGTTCTTGTCCATCTCTTCGCCTGGCGACATAGTATCATCTCGCCACCAGTAATACAGGACATCGCACTGCCATCGCCAGTAATCCCGAACTTTGAGCCCGCATTCTGAGCCAAAAACAGACTGCAGGAGTAGTGCGTTCACAGGGGACTGCCTCAGCTGTTGGAGTATCCAGCGGTTAACCAGATTCGCCTTGCTGTCAGAGTCGTAGCTTTGAACCAGAGTCTCAATCGCATATTCCTTTGCGGCAAGGTGTTGTTTTTGGCTTTTGAGGGGGTCGTTATACGGCAGACCAAATACGGCCGATAAGGCTTGTTTCGCTGTGAGTGGCACTGGGCCGCCCAGCAAGTGACTCTTCTGGGCGAGTAGCTCGGAATAACGCGGATGTTTTGCAGTTGTGTACTTTTTAAGGATGTCTCGAGTGTCTTCCAGGTCCATGTCCTCATATACCATATCAGGGTTCAACAAGTAAGACATTTGTAGGGGCAAGAACTTCTTCATGGCCCCCTTCTCCTCACATAGCAGTCTCAGTCGCTGTACTTCGCTTTCAAGCGCATTGATGACACCCTCCATTCGCGATTTCTGGTTTGGCAGCTCGGCAAAGAATTCTTCGGCATCCCGATTTATGTTTCGGCCTGTCCCTTCTCTCAGGGCTCGATCCTTTTCGAAATCAGAGTTCATAAACAATAAATCCTCATATTCCTCTTTTGCATTCTCCAAATTGCCAACGGCAGTCGAAAATTTGTGATACAGGGGGTGAACATCTTCCAAAGTCTTGTCAGCAGATATACCAATAAGGTAGTATGGAGTTTCTGTATCAGCGTCGAGGGTTGTGTCGGCAGTGCTTGTACGAGTCGGCTCAGACTGTTCTGCGTGGCAATCTTGTCCCGCAGCTAAGATGCTGAAAAACTTGGTCTCAAGTCCACTGAGCTCCTGCTCCTCCTCGTCCAGGTCCAGCTCTAGGCTTTCATAGCTCGCCTCGCTGAAGTGATATTCCTCCCTCAGTTTCAGCATTGCGGCCATACGGCTGTCAAGGATTTTGAGGGATGATGACAAGACGTCGCTCCGTTGGCTAACTAGCAAAGGACGTAAAACAGCCATAAATGCATTGTCAGCGTCATTCTTTCGAAGCCGTAAATTTCGTAGCTTTTGTCGTCGTTGTGTCATATGTTTCCTTATGTCTTGCAATTTTGCCCTCTTCTGCTTTAGTTGCTTCCACAAGTGTTCCACCGCGGCGTGCGATGAAACAGCGGATGACTGGGACCTTGCAGCTTCAGATTCGAGGAGATCAGATAATGCAGGCGTGGTCGCTTCTTGGCGCCGTAACCTAGCAGGACCGTGTGACTTTTCATACTCAGATACCCAGTTTGTGATTCGGTTTGTGGCGAATGACCTGTTTCGTCTCGTTGATAAATGGTGGTTGGGTTGCGCTGGAAGCTGAGGGGGAAATTGCCTAGCATTTCGATATGCAAAAGTGTCCTCCTGAGAGCTATATTCAGAACTCGATGCTTCTTTACTGGTATCAGGCCACGGTATGAACTGTAGGGTCTTGTTGAAGACTTGACTGGAGCAGCTGGGACCTTGCAGTTGCATAGGGTTCTCAGTAGACCCCGTAATGCTTGGGGTCGGATACTGCGGGAACAAGACGTTTGTACTGCTTTCGGATTGTTGTCGTGAGTTTCTGTGCGTTGCCGGTAGTGAAAATCTTTGGTGGTTTGTGTCTAATTTTTCCGCAAGGAACCTCGGCGGCGGCGGGAAAGCGTGCGGCAGGGGGGCCTGAGGAGCTCGATCACAGCGAAAGCCATCTGGTAGAGGAAAGGATTGCGACAAGGCATGTGTTTCCTCTAAGTAGTACGTTAGTCTGGCAGTGAGGGATTTCGCCCGCGGAAAGACAATACGAACCGTCTGTACCAATATTTGGGCCTGGAGCAGGGTTGCGGGGAAACTCAGAAACTTGGCGAGGCTGATTAAATTGTTGAAAGTATCGAGGATCGCGATGACGGGGAGGAGGCGGCGGCGGCGGCAGGGCCCCGGGAATAGGTATCGCAGGCGTTCTGCTGACATGAGGAGTATGAGTCTCGGTTGTACGAGAAGACAGTGGTGGTCGTGATATTGGCGGTGGTTGTGGATCGGGCGTAGTAACTCTGCTCGAGACCGTCGATGCGTCGCTATGTAAGTTCCAACTATCACTTCCCTTCATATCATCGTCATCACGCGAAGAGGCCGTGGTCGCCAGCTTTTCCATCAATCGATCTGTACTAGCAGACATATCAGACTGGACAGCATGATCCGAGGCCGCTACATCTATGTCGTGATGTCGAGTCGAGGCAGCGAAGCCTCGAAAGGTGGCAGACTGCATGATGAAAGATGGTGACTGTCGAAGGTTTCTGAATCAGATGTTTCTGTTGCTGCTGCACCTCGTACTGAGCAGGGAGACTGCGTCAGCAATGGGCAGCGGCCATGCCTTGCCTGGAATGAAGGCATTCGAGCCTCGCGAACAAGGCCGAGACAGGAAGGGTCAGACTCGAGGATGGCAAATACTCCGTGGGTCAAATCGCTGTCCAGTATGGACGCTGGCAGGTCTCAAGAGTCGTCTTTCGCTTGTTCTCGTCGGCACTGCTCGTTCCCGCTGGGCTCGCAAAGAAGAAACTCCTTAAATAAGAAGGTGTGAGCCTTCGCCTCCCGTCGGGCACCCTTTTGCCCGCCCCTTGACGGGCGCTGATATTCGTCGGACGGACTGTGACAGAACTCGGTCAAGCTTTGCTTTGTTGATTGTGCTACAGCTTTGGCACCTAGGCCTCCTCGTCAGCTCCAAGCCAGCACACAGCCTTGCGACAAGACAGGCCCAGCGCGCTCGTTACTTCGAACAGAGCAAGAAATTCCAGTGTTCAAGTGTCAACCAGGGAGGGCAGGGCTCACAGACTGGTCCATGTCTTCGTTGATACGTGGGGATTGGATGCAGAGAAAACGACAGACCAGTGAGATGAGTGTGAAATCAGAGTGCGTGTGGTAATAATGCTAGGAGGCCCGGGAATGGCACACCCAGGGCACATCCATGTCTCTGCACAAAGTGTTTATTGTGTCTGTATCTGTGACACGAGGCCATCCATGGTCGGACGACAAAAATGAAAGTGAAAGACAAGGGCAGCTCGTTTTGGGCGAGAGAATGCTGCAGTCCTGGTCACAGCCCCCATGTCCAGCCGCGATTCTGATGCTCCCCGGACTGGCTCCTCATGCACGCCTGATTGCAGCGGTGCACCAGAATTCCTGTACAGAGCATCCAGCGCAAAAGAGCCCAGAGGGCACTCGGCTTCGCACTGGACAAACAGACAGACATAGACCACTTGACGGCCCCGAGGTTGACTGGTGCATCAGACATGATCATGGACATGATGCACCGATGGGAAACAGGGGCGCTGAGACGCGGTAGCGTCGGTCCAGCGTCTGTCCACTAAGGGGAGGGTTATGGGTGCACGGGTTGTGGGTCTCCCGCCACCAAGGCGCCACAGGGGAGGAAGGAGCCAACGGAACGGGCCTTCAAGGCAGCTTCGGCCAACTCGTAGGGAAGGAGCCACTCACGCGATGTGCAGATGATGAGGAGGAGGGGGCCAGCTGGCACCTGGGACCCAGCAGTGCCAGGCCGGGCCGTCACCTCCCAAGCCTTTTGACTTGTTCATGATCCTCTTAGTCGCCGTTTCGAGTTCCCTTCTCCGTTGCTAAGCTGCACTACTCCGTAGAGCTGCGGATTCTCCTGCAACTGGACGTGGGTATACCTGGTCAGGCTGCGATCCGTCGACTCGTTTCTCATTTTCATTGTACCGTACGGAATCGCAAATCTAGCGCTGGTGCAATGCCCGCCCGCACCTCTCTCCGCTTACGCGCTCAAGCACGCCAACGTGTCCTCATCTGAGCCGGCGCCAGAGCTGTGTGAGAGAATATTGAGGCTCTGTCGGATGTGCCTTCACAATTGCTTCGTCTGTTTGGCGGTTGCCTAGGAATCCCGGTGTGAGAGCTGACAGTTGAGTCACAGTCCCATATAATATGTTTCACTTTCAATGTTGTCTGGCTGATCAGGGCTGGATATCAATGCGGGATGCGCCACCATTTAGGAGTGCGCCTGGGATGACTGCCCACCATCAACTCCCACGCCGCGGACAATGGGCCCAGTTGGTCCAATACAAAACGCTGTGTCACTCAGATCCAGGCGCGCATTGTGTGCTCATGGCCCGGACAACCCCAAGTTTGCCGGTGTACAACATTGAAGTGCATTGTGGACTTGACACAGCAAGTCGATGGAGTCTCCCACTATGGCCAACCGCTGCTGTCCCTTGCTCTTCATGGAACGCCAACGGCCTGCCCACAATGAGAAACACATCTCCAGCGCTGCCCTGTGGATGACTTGCTGACTGGTTAGTGAGCTGACCGGAGCAGTAGGCATGACCTTCCGAGTGGTTACACCCATGGTATAACTTCATGGCAAAACACGCAACCTCTAGTGAATCTGGGTCCTAAGCTGGGTCTGAAGGCCGACGTGTGCGCGACCATTCTGTCCGCTTCCTGCACTCCACTCCGTGGTAGCTTATCCTGTCCTATGCTAGTTTTGCTATCCTATCCGTGTGTTGGAGATGCCGTCAACCCACTTGATGCAGCACCGTCAGATGCCAACCAACCCAGAGACGCGGCTGCATGGGCACCGCCGCCGCGTGCGCAGAAAACGCCAGAGAGGGGGGGAACATTGGCCCACGGCCTACCCACGTCTGGCGGCAATGTAATAGTTCTTTGAGACGAATTTACGACCCGTGCGGCGTGGGATCCTCGCTATCTGGTGTTGTGCCCCAAGCCAGCTCATCCGTTTGTCGCAGCAGCAGCTGGGAGGCTGTCGCTTCAGTTGCTTATAGCCTCCTCCACTTTGAGCCTTTGAGCCGCACCCGCCCATGCTTTGAATCCCCCATCCTACAAGAACCCCTCTTGGCCGTCCTAGGATAGGTTGTGGTATTTGTTGCTGATACTCGCCTTCCTGGCGCGCCTCGTGCTTGTGACTCGCCGTGTTCTTGAAAAGCGCCCTCGTGAATACTTGCACATCAGACACGGGCACCATATCGGCCGAGAGCCTTTCCATATGTTAGCTACCCCGGCGTCACGATGGACACATGGAGCGCTTGGTCGCCTTGGGCCTACGATGAGGGACAACAGTTTATGTATCGTGTTCGGCAGGACATAAACGGTGGGATACCCAATTTGTGTCATTGCCTTATTCGACTTGATTGCTAAACCACTAGCAGGAAATTTAGATTATGATTACAACTATGATACGCCTCGCGAGTCTGGGGATGTTGCGGGAATAACTCAAAGCCTAGGAAGCACCCGCCTCTCTCCCTCTTCCTCGAGCTACGAACAGCAGCCACCCGATTCACCAGGTTAGTTCATCAAGTGAAGTGGTTTCGGTGTCGGACACCTTTGCCAAGTCACCATATTTCCACGCCCTCGCTTCTGAATGACTCTTGAAGCTGACAACATGCCCTGTTGGACTTGTAGAGAACTATGTTGTAGCTAGTCACAAAGACAAGGAACGGTCCAAAACATCCAAGTCGAAAAGCAAAGACAAGGACAGGTCATCAAAGGAGAAGAGCAGCAGCAGCAGCAGCAAACATTACTCACATGATAAGACTTCTTCTTATCGTAAAGGGTATGGAAGCTCTTCAGCTTCGGCGTCTTCTCACGGCCATGGAAGCTCTTCCACTGCTCCGCAACAGAGCTCCCATGCCCCCTCATATGATCAATCACAGTCACAATGTAAGATCTTTGACCACCAACAAATGACGTGCTGTCATCGATGCTTACCAGAGCAGACTCATACGATGCGCAGAAATACGTCATGCCAGGGGGCTACCAGACAGCGGAGGCATCTTACGCATGTAAGTCGTTTTGAGCAGGCGGCGTCTACCTACCTAGGTACCTGGCAGCTCAGGATCAGTACTTGCATCCAAGCATTACTAACTCTCACCACAGCTACCCAGGGCTCTGGCTATGCTACGACTCATACTCAACAGCCGCTACCACGAGGCTACGATGATATCCAAAACCTCACATATGGCATGGGTCCGGCTGCGGCCGGCCCGTCAGACTTGAATTACTCTGTTTCATCACAAAGTACGTCCAAATTGCCTCTTCCTTACACGGACATGTTTATCTCCCAACCTGAGTCTAATAATAGCAATACAGCCTATGAGCAAGAGGATGACGGCGCTTCCACTCCTCGGAACCACATTGCCGCAGAAACTGGAGATGAACTTGAAACAATTGATCCGAGTAAGGGACTTATGACCCACATACATGTCTATATCGCTCATGCCGTATATCGCTAGGGTACCGGGTTGAACACTCAAATAAATTCGAGCCTGGAGCGGTGAGTTCTCGTGTGCAAGTATGACCAGAAAATAGCAAAAAAATACTGATATATCCCCAACCCCTAGATCTTCAAGGTGCTGTGGTCCGAACCCAAAGGATCCACGGACGGTCTAAAACATCCCAGTGTTTCTGGGAAGCAAGAGGTACAGAACAAATATGGTGCGAAATTCCATGTAGGATTTCGCCGCTTCATCGTGATCGCAAATGACCATGGGCATTGTACCTGCGTGTGAGTACTCAGCCGCCTGGCCTTGTACAGCCCAATTCTAGCATAGCGGGGCAAAGTGCTAATATTCTATAGCCCGATTCTCACCTATGGCGGCAGAGGCTGTAAGAAGTCTGGTGTTAAACCCAACAAGCATGGAATCGTTTACGAAGGAGGCCAGAGACCTCGCCAGGTCGAAGGTGAGCCTCGGCTAGGATTTCAGGCCGTTCAGGTTCACCTGACCGAAGATGGTGAGAGGCTTTCTAGAGAGTCGCGCGTTAACTATTCCAAGCTGGTCACTATTGAACACAACGTCAGTGTTTTTTTCATTGGATATGTTGCACAAAATAGCTGGCAAATTGTTGAGGAAGCCGTCAATCAATGTTGGGACCAAAAGGTCCACCACCGACATCCAAAGCATGAGAGATAGAGCGGGCTTTGCGGTCCACTCGACTCATATTCCTGCTTCGGCTCACAGACACGTTTTTTCTCCTACTCTTTACCACATCTCTCGACGCGATATGGTTTTAGGCCTATCGCAAAGCACAAATACGTTCCTCTCCCAGCCGTGCAATGGCCGGCTTATATCCATGCTGTGGGGATTTCTCCTCCGTCTTGCAGCCTTTAAAAGAGTAGGCTGCTTATAGGAGTGGGGATATCTCATGAAAGATGATTTTGGGTAGCATCAGACAAGAATGCGGAGGCTTGTTCAGGTTTTTCGCTCAATTCTCTTTCAATTTTCCTTTCGTTCCACTTATTCTTTAACCCGGGCACATAAAGGGTCAGTTTGAACAGAGTACAGCTCTACATTTAGGTAGAGAGCAACACGCCATGGAGGCAAACGGCGATAACCCTTTAGGGTTTCATCTTTAATGTTCTACTCACCAGCATCTTCTTCCTCTATTCTTTTCCTATGCCATTTCTACCCTGCTATCTTTAGGGTACTTGTTTTCGTGTTTTATTTTCCTACCGTGGAGGAACAGTACACAAATAGGTGGTTACAACACCATATTATGATGATACAGCGCATGCCAGTCGCAGAATACAGCTACCAAGATGCAACAGGTATATCTCGTCCCTCTTTCTCCATGCAATGACCATGTAATGTTTGACGCCGATTTGTTTCTAATGGAAGCCCCGTGGCCTCCTTGCACGTCTCCTTTGTTGGCAACTTGGTTATTAGTCTGGATTATAAATTGATTACATTACTTGGCTTTCATTCGATAAGAATGACCTCGACCCTGCATCCGAGACGGCCAACTACTCGATCTAGAAATACCCTACATGGCTACGGAGTAGTTTCTCAATTGATGTGGCTGGTTGAAGTTGTCTAGATCCCCCACATCGCGCGGCCCCGTATTAGCATTGAGTCTTGATAATAATACCTCGGCATCTCCCCCACAAACGCCATGCGTCATTGGAGAATGCAGACCCATCAAGCCGTCAACTCCAGGCGCCGAGGTGCGATTCCTCCCAGTCCACGGCCCAACGTCGACGCAAGCACGTTAGCTCCGGAGTTTGTCTTGTCCGCAGATGTGTAGCGTAATCATTCCTGATTAAGTCCGCCCAGGCGTGTAACAGTGTGGCTAGCATTGATCCAAGCGCCCGGCTTGGACCGAGGACCGACCTTGGTTGCATGGCTCGACACTACAACTTCATATAACCCTAGCTCCCAACAGCCTGCCCTCGCCCTGCTGTAACTTTCCTCTCTCTTCTTCCACACATTCGGAGACATCACTACCGACAGATAGCAACCATGGCCGAAGCCCAATTGACAGATTTCCCATCCCTCTTCTCGCTGAAGGGAAAGGTCGCAGTGGTGACCGGCGGTTCTCGCGGTCTCGGACTACACGCCGCATCCGCGTAAGTTGAGCCTCGTCACCGAGGAAAAGGGAAAGAGGGCACAGAAAACGGCTAACGATGCACCAAAAGCTTCCTACAAGCCGGCGCCTCCAAGGTCTTCATCTCGTCCCGCAAAGCCGCCGCCTGCGACGAGGCCTGCAAAGCCCTCAATGCCCTTCCCAACCGCTCGCCCGGCGCCGTCGCCATCCCCATCCCCGCCGACTCGGCCAACATGAAGGGCGTGACGCACCTGCTCGAAGAGGTCAAGAAGCACACTGACCGCGTGGACATTCTCTTCGCCAACGCCGGCGCCACCTGGGGCCAGGCCTTTGACACCCACCCCGACGAGGCCTTTGCCAAGGTCATGGATCTCAATGTCAAGGCCGTCTTCAACACGGTCCGCGTCTTTGCGCCGCTGCTGGACAAGGCCGCTTCTCGCGCGGACCCCGCCCGCGTCATCATCACGGCCAGCGTCGCCGGTTTGGGCATTGGCACCATTGGCAAGCAGGGCACCTATGGGTATTCTGCGTCCAAGGCGGCCGTCATCCACCTCGGCCGCAACCTGGCCATCGAGCTGGGCCCCAGGGGCATCACCGTAAACTCCATCTGTCCTGGTTTCTTCCCTAGCAAGATGTCCAACGGGCTCATGGAGATTGCGGGCGGCGCCGACAAGATTGCCAGCACGAACCCCATGGGGCGACTTGGCGTACCGGAGGATATTGCGGGTGCGGTGGTGTATTTGGCCAGCAGGGCCGGTTCGCATGTCAACGGCGAGGCTATCGCCATTGATGGAGGTGCAATGTGGGCGAGGGGGGAGTTGGCTTTCCCTGGGGAGGGGAGCTCCAAGTTGTAGATATGCATGTCACGGAAAAAGATCAATGCAATGACCGAATGTGAAATTCATGATCAGCGGGTCATTGGGAATACCGTGAGCCCGCCGTAGTCATTCGCTACGTCTATTGCTGTGCCCAGCATTAAAATTTTATACGCAACAACGCTTTATCTCCTCCCAAATAAACACCATGCACTGCGCTTGGCGACCCGTCAAGTCTTGCACACAGGGATGGGATCATCATCTCACTCCTGTTTCGGCTTCCTTGCCACCCATGCTGCGGCTTTATATACAGTGTGCAACATGCTCTCGCTGTCTTGGATATACGGCGTCTCTATTCCCGTCTGCTTCCACTCCACTGTGAATCCCAGCTTCTCCAGCAATGCCATCACCTCATCATTAGACAGCTCGAAGCTCCCCGGGTCTGCAATGCCCGACGAGTTATTATAGTCGTGCTCGCCGTCTCCGTCGTCATCGTGCCCATGGTTCCCGGGGGCTTGATTCTCAAAGTGCCACAGCAGCGGGCCGACATTGATGAGAACACCACCTGGTCGGAGGCAGTGGCGGATGACTTCCAGATACCGTATCAGATTGGGCGCAGTGTCAAGGAAGAACAGGCTCGCGACAGCGTCGTACGACTCCTTGTGCTCCTCATCTGCGTACAGGCAGAGAAAATCAGCGGCGCACATGGACATGCTCCCTGCGTTTGCAGTTTTGGCCAACGTCGTGGCGGGGTGAATGTCGGGCACTTTGTAGCTCCGTAGGTGGTTCGCTCGGGTGAGATGGTTGGAGAAGGTGTGTATCCAGGGGTATATGGTGTACTTCCCTTCCGTTTGGCACTCGTTCAAGATGTAGGATGACGCCAGAAGCTGGTGATATGAAATCTCGTTGCCTTCGGCTTCGTATCCCTTGCGGCACAGCTCAAATACCAACCTTCCCAGTCCTGCGCCTGGCACCAGCACTTTCGGTTGTCTGCCCTCCCCGATGCGTGCCCGTTCTTGCTCAAGCGTCTTCAAGATGGGCGCGTAGCAGATGTCGCGCTCCACGGCGCCTTCTGCTGTCCAGTCCCTGTAGAATTGTCTGATTGTACTCCGAGCCTTGTCAATATCTCCATGCTTGGCTACCCCTGTCCACTCCAGCGGTATCATGGGCTCGCCCTGCGGAGAGACGGCTGCGAGGTTGTGGAATGACCGTAAACCATGGGCTACAATTGCACGGGCCAGCTCGGCATTAGCATCTATTGCGTCGTCTGTTCTGTCTAGGGTTTCAAGAAAATTGAAAGGGGGCGCCGCCAGCATTTTCCAGTGTGCTTGAGGAAGCGCGTAAAAGGAGCGCCGTCTGAGGTGAGTGACATTAAAGTGTGCGACTTTGGGGTATTGCCTAAAAGATATGGGATCAGTATCAACTCACATGTCACAAATGGGCCAAAAATAAAATAAGATGAATAGCAGATAAAGAACCGTTGTGGTGTTGTTGAGAGAATGAAAGATGCAGCCGGCTCATTGGAGGGCAGGATTTATAGCATGTGCAGGACTTACGAGAAAGAGTCGAGAGCATAAAAAACTACTTTCACCTCCTCTGGATCATCCATGCTATCTTCCGTGCCGCGCCAGGCAGTAGTATCAGATGACGAAGCTAGCTGCTCCCCTTGATCCGCCATATTGTTGTGTTGGAATATCTAGTCACAGGATACTCATGGCAACGCCAGCAATGGCCGGCTAGCTTGGGTTCGAGGCGGCCTTGGTAAAAATAGTTTAGACAGTATCCGGGCCATACAGACTCTCAGAAGGGATTTTCGGTTTACTAACGAGAACCTAGAAAATATGGCATTGGCGGAAGACCGAGACTTGGGTTGTGCTTTTTCAAGCACGGAGGGGAATGGATAGATAGCGGAGCTTGTAGATACGTGCATGATCCAATCAGGCACAACTGCTTTAAGATCTAGCCAATCATGTGATCTACCTTGGCTTCAGATTTCCATTTCAACACCACGAACGGGGTACGCAGTACGGAGTACCTTGTCCATGATCAACAGCAGCGGTTACACACAGCTCTTGTGCACACAGACCCTGGGGCATTTATTATAGTTTCCTTGCCTTGGTACGGGCTTAAGACATCGATGGCAGCTATTCAAAATGAACCCCTCAACTTCTCACTGCCCCTCCCCCACTCTCTGGACACGCGTATCTACGTTCGCCTGAGCACCCAAGCCAAGGCCATTGTGTTGTCTCTTACAACAGCAACACAAGACGAATTGGCGGCTCCGAAGCCCATGGGCTCCTTTGTTTACGCATTGCCAAATGTTTGTCAACCCTCGGCCTTGTGTGCAATATAATGATTGAATATGGCTAATGGTGACGTTAAACATAGAGGTTTGACGACAAGCAGCCGCTCTCGACAACCCTGTTCCCTTCAGAACCAAGCGTCGAATTCACGACTCGATTAGCAAAGCTTCTAGCAAGGAGAGTACAGTTGCCTGTCTATGTGACCAATTCCATGAGCTTCGCCAACACGGGGATGGGAGGCGCTGTCGAGGAGGAAATGGAAGCGTTTAGGAACCTTGTTGCGGTGATAGTTGATAAACTAAAAGCTGCCGGTGCGGGTGCGTTGGCGGTGAATGGGGAGTTATCCAAGTGATGGTCAGAATTGTTCGACAACGCAAGTTTTTGGAAGCCATTGGAGAAGATAATACGCTGGTCGTGTGCCTTGGGTTTCGTCGTCATGAGGATGTACACTGAAGCGCCCGCCGAGCGACGATCTAAAGGATTGGCTGTTTTCAATATGGACAACGCAGTGTTTGAAACTTTGGATGCTCAAGTACAGTTCCGTGTGTCGGGTAGCCTCGACTCAACATGCCTTCTCCAAGTGTTGCCGTTTGAATTCCCGGGCAACGAGTTGCAAGAATGCGAGTGGATGCGACGTGGGGGCTTTTTTGAACTGACCCCGGTTCTGGCCGCAGAGGCCACCGAATGTTGAAAAAATTGCTGCCGCCCTGGCTTTCCCTGGCACTCGACATGAATAAAATCTTGTACAGTAGGGGCAACCCGGACCATGGATGTGGCCAGGGGGTTGAGCCAATGAGCCTGCAACCTGGACCAAGAATGGATGCCCGGGTTATCGTTATCGCACCCCGCCACCACAACGTGGTACTCGCAAGTTTGTTCAATGCTTAGTTGGTTTCCCCGCCAGACCAAATGGCACTGCTTGCAACAGGCGCCATTCAGCTTCGCAAACAGGTTTTGATCACCCTTCGGTGCTTAGAAGGCGAAAGAGTCGGTGTTTTTGACAACCGCTACTCCGTATTAGCAATCCTCCAGCGACGCTTGTTTCTCGCATACCGGACGGACACCCTGGCATTCGTCCGGCCTACCCCACGACCCTGGTCCTACCTGGAGGGGCAGAAACTTTGACCTTACCACCTCACCTGACTGTACCGAGTATGCCATTCACTAGCTGCCCTTTGCCCGCCTTCGTTCCTCTGAGATAACAAGCTGATGCTCGTCAAGACGCGCTCCCGCCAAACCACGCGCAATAGAAGTCTTTGCTCCAACCCGTCTCCGACAAAACGCCAGGACTCGACCTCTTCGTTCCTGAAGTCGTCGAAATGTCGTGGCAACCATCTCAGGACTCGCTGAGGCAGCTCGCCGCATGCCTCAGAGACTCCTTGAGCGGCTTTGACAAGAGTGCTCAGAAACAAGCCGAAGTGGTCTGTACCTCCTCGTTTCTTTGCTTACATGGTGAACTGCTACTGAGTCCCGCCTAGATGCTGCAACAGGCAAAGAGCTCCCCCGACATTAATAATTATCTTGCATATCTCTTCTCAAGCGCTCACCCACCAGATGGTTTGCAATGCAGCGAATCTGACTACCACCTCGTGCGATCGGCTGCCGGAATCATGCTGAAGAATAATGTCAAATCGGAGTGGAAGAACATACCCGAGGAGAGTTTAAACCTCGTCAAGATGGCTGTTCCGATGGCCTTGCAAGATAAAAACCCCCAGGTCCGCAACTATGCTGGAAATATTGCGACAGAAGTCATTCGGAGAGGGGGCCTCCTGAGTTGGCCTGATTTGCTACCCCAGCTGATGGATATGATTGGAAACACCAGCGGCCAGGTTGCCAACGAAGCTCAGGAGGGAGCCATGTCAGCCATGACCAAAATATGCGAGGATAATCCTCGTGTCTTTTTAAGAGAAGTCAATGGACAGCGTCCATTGAACTTTGTGCTCCCGCAGCTCATAGCTGCCACCAAGAGCCCGCTTCCCAAGGTCCGCGCCGGAGCTTTGACTGCCATCAATGTCTTCACACCTAGAGCCTCCCAGGCCATGGTCAACTCCATTGACGATCTCCTACAACACCTGTTCGTTCTTTCCAGCGACACTAGCCCCGACGTCAGACGACAAGTTTGCCGCGCCTTTGTTCACCTTGTTGAAAGGCGGCCAGACAAGCTGCAACCCCATATCGGCGGCTTAGTGGACTATATTATTTCGCAGCAAAAGGGAGATGACGAAGATCTTGCTTGTGAAGCGGCCGAATTTTGGCTTGCTGTGGGAGAGCATGAAGATTTGTGGCAAGGCCTACAACCATATCTTCACAAAATCATCCCTGTCCTCTTGGAATGTATGGTTTACAGCGGTGAAGACATTGCTCTTCTTGGTGGCGAATCCGACGATGAGGATGAAGAGGACAGGGAGCAAGATATCAAGCCAGCATTCGCCAAAAAGAACTTGAACAGGACTACTAATGCAAATGGCGACTCGGCGAACCAAAATGAAGGCGGCAATGCCTATGAAAAGCTTGCTGGCATGGATGATGACTTGGAGGAAGGCGAGATTGATGAGATAGATGATGGAGATGAGAATCCCGATGAACGGTGGACGCTCCGAAAATGCTCAGCTGCGGCATTGGACGTTTTTGCCCGGGACTTTCGAAATCCTGTCTTCGAGGCCATCTTCCCCTATCTATCTCAGAACTTGAAGCATGACGAGTGGCCACACCGTGAGGCCGCTGTCCTGGCTTTAGGAGCAGTTGCAGAGGGCTGCATGGATGTTGTTGTTCCTCATCTTCCGGAGCTTGTGCCGTACTTGATCTCTCTCTTGGAAGACTCCGAACCTGTTGTTCGGCAAATCACCTGTTGGACGCTAGGTCGATATTCAGAATGGGCAGCGGAATTGCCGGAACAGGGCCAGAGAGAGCAATATTTCGTGCCACTCATGGATGGTATCCTTCGCAAGATGCTCGACAAAAACAAGAAAGTCCAAGCCGCCGGTGCTTCAGCGTTCGCCAACATTGAATACAAGGCTGGCTCCCACCTGGAGCCATATTGTGGGCCCATTATTCAACAGTTTGTTCGATGTTTCGGTAAATACAAGGACAAGAACATGTATGTCCTTTATGATTGTGTTCAGACTCTGGCCGAGCGTATCGGATCGCTGCTCGCCACTCCTGAGCTCATGAACCAGTTGATGCCAGCCCTGACAGAAAGGTACAACCTCGTCTCAGACCAATCTAGAGAAATTTTTCCACTCCTGGAATGCCTATCCTATGTTGCCTTGGCCCTGGGACCCGAGTTCGCCCCGTATGCGCCCCCGATCTTTGTACGATGCATCAATATCATTCACATGAACCTGGAGCAGAGCCTAGCCGCTGCAAGCAATGGTGCTCTCGACACCCCGGACAAGGACTTCCTCGTAACTAGTCTTGATCTCCTAAGTGCGATTATTCAGGCTTTGGGCGAGGAAAAGTCTACAGAGCTTGTCAAGACATCCCCTCAGCCGTTCTTCGAGCTGCTTACATTCTGCATGGAGGACCCGGCTGACGAGGTCCGACAATCTGCATATGCTCTGTTGGGCGACTGCGCAAATTACGTATACCCATTGATGCAGCCACACCTGAGATCTATTTTACCTATCGCCATAAAACAACTAGACTTGGATTCTATGCTGGACGACGAGGTCGGAGATGGTTTTGGAGCTTACAACAACACCTGTTGGTCTCTCGGCGAGATTACCATGCAGCACGGCAAAGGCATGGCACAGTGGGTTCCTGGTCTTCTCAAGCACCTTGTTGAGATCATGTGCAACGCTCGCGTTCCAAAGAGCCTCGCCGAGAATGCCGCTATTGCTCTGGGTCGGCTTGGCATAGAAAATTCGGAGTTGTTGGGCCCGGCTCTCCCGACGTTTGCCGAGGACTTCTTAAGCCTGATGAAGAAGATCGAACCAACTGACGAAAAAGCTTCTGCTTTTAAGGGATTTTCTATGATTGTGGGTCAAAACCCGCAAGCTATGGAAAAGGTGTTGTTGGATTACTTTGTGGCAGTTGCTCAGTATGAGGACTCGGAATTGCAGAATCCATTGAAGCAGGAACTTCACGATGTCATTCAGCATGTAAGTATACATCGATCAGCACCGGCGGTGACCCAATCCACGTGACTAACAGCGATTTGATGCTAGGTCCTGAACCAGTACAAGCAGATAATGCCGCAATTTAATGACTTTCTCGGGCAGATGCGTCCCCAGGATAGACAAACACTCACAAATAACTACTCTGTTTAATTTCTCTGAATTGGCTAATTCAGAAATATCAAGGCTGAGTGTGCCGGTTGTGAAGAAGAGTATGGTTTGGAACATGGCTACCCTACAGCTTGAATCTCGAATGGCGTAACATGTTTCTTGGCGATACCTTCAAGGTTGGGTGGAAAGGAATCAGAAGCAGGGCAGGAATAAATTATGGGAGGAAAAGATCATGGAGTTGCACGCTTGATGATTCGGGGGGGGTTTCGGCATGTTTTTGGAGGCTTATTGTGCTATGGATGCAGGTATACCAGTGGTTATGATACATTGTTCAAGGAATGGGTTTATGCATGGCACCGTCAAGTCCCCCGGGACCAAATATTATACAAGCATTTGCAAATCCATTTACTAGATAGCTATAACGTAGATAGAGGCGTCTCATCCAGCCAGGTCGAACCGAATGGAATGAAAAGCAGTGTGATTTTGATTGGCGACGCTTTGGAGTTTACTTCCAGATGTCCTTCCCTCGCAACTAATGGACGTGTGTGTCCCTCTTACGGCATGCGGGAATCGGCTCGCGAGGAAGGTACAACGCAGCCAGCATAAATGCCAGCTGTCGAGAAACCGATGTCGACAGTGGCTCTGAATTGTGACTCTTCTTTTCCCCCAAGAACGATGCGTGAACGCAAGATCTAGCCTCTACTAGTTTGAACGCTCTATCTCCCTTGTTAAATATGTTTAATGCAACGTGCACGCAAATCACTGCAGGCCATTCCACGTCAGCTATCCGGCAGAGCCTGAAGGCGCCTTGAAACGTCGTTCTTACGTCCTGGTTGTTCGAAGTTCCCTGGCACGACTAGGTTCGGGACATTTTTAGATGCGCACAAATGACATCGGCAAATCATTGGCACTCTCACCGCGCAGCATATTCCGAGTCGTTTAAAGAGAACGTGTGTTTAAAATGACCATGAACTCTGCATCCGAAGATGCGATTTGCGAAGGAAGACGTTCGTTTGCATTCTCTGCACCAGGGACGTCAAATAAAGTGGCATGCACCCACCCATGCCTTCTGACCAAAAATCGTGCTTACACTGTACGTACCACGGTCACCCAAGGCAACATCGGAGAAGGCAGTTTTCGATTGGCGGAAGGTCTGGCCATCTGATGACAGGCAAAATGTGAGGGGAAAAGGGAACACCATCATGCCACTAGCACGTAAGCCATGATACGCCAAATTTTCAGAGGATAGAGTGTACTAGTACTGACAACGAGAAGCCAGTCTCCGACGATACAACATCTATCTATCAAACGTCTTGACGAAACGGCTTTCTGGTTCTCTCCGAAACTTTAGGTTATCCGAACAAAGCGTTAGGTCGACGCAGTGCGCTTTAAAAATGCCCATTAAATGGAAGCTGAAAGAGGGTACTCGGCTAAACCATGAAACGCTCGGGGTGATTGCAGACGAGGGAGTGCTTGGCTTTGCAGGACGGCTGGGAATCAATCAACTTTCATTTGTCACATGAAGCAACTCGGCGGTCTGCCAAGCCCTCGACGATTTGTACGGGACGCCGAGTTCTAAATTTAGGGTTATATCACCTACCTGCCGAAGCAAAAGAAGCTAGCTTCTCTGCCACTAGTTCCTTTTTTTATGGGTTCGGCACACCGGCTCAAATAGCTCACTGGAAAAACGGCCAGTGTCCACTGGCTATCGTCATACTTTGTCAGAGACGCCCCCGGTATTTGCCATCCTGTCGGCCATGCCATTCTTGCCTTAGCTTTTGCTCCAACAGGGTGAGCGAGAGAACCTTGGCGTACAATAGTGATACCAAAGGATGTCTTGGCGTTGATCGTTCAACTGGCCCAAGGCAAAAAGCAAATCATCAGCTGTGGCCGGCCAAGCTGCTTACCAAGGTTTAGATCATCTCGGGACAACACCGGTCCTTTGCCTTGGGTCCAATCACACCTTTGTGTCACGATACAGAATGCTGAGGAGATGGCTTTAATTCTGCTGCGAGGGCTATTGCCCAAGTGTGATACCAAAACACCGTGGAATGAAAGCTCCGGCATATCAACGTCACTACCAAAATGCAGTCACCCCTCGCGCATTGATCTGCAGCGACCCTACGATTTGGATCTTTTGAGCAAACCTTGTGTAGTCAAACGTGGGTGCTATTTTCAGTCTGTGCGGAAGACCTCCCCGACTGGCTGCAAGGAGAGAACAGGATACACACTTGCATCTGTATGGAGTCTGAACAGACATACTACTTCAGACTGCTACATGGATGACGATCTCCAAGGCGGGATCTCAACGGGCTGTGCCGAAAAACTGGTCACCCGAGAGGGCGAAGCCATTCCACATGGTGATTTGCCTAGAAGGCGAGAAAATTTGACTGGGTTGACACCCCCAGCTTTTCCGCTTAAGACAACGCGGCCGTGCGCTCACTTCGACATCACGGATCGCGTGGCATCTCAACCCCGCGCCTGATAGACGATTTAGGAGTTTTCCCTCGGCTCGCTAATTTGAAGCTCGCATCTCCAGGGTCCTATGAAATGCTAATGATCAATGTAGTCTGCAAGAACTAGACGAGGAGTATTACAAAGTTTGTGACTGTGGCGGACTCTACGATTTTGCCGTTACCTACTAGTGATGAAGTACCATTCACAAACCATCGGGATATTTGACGGAAGATCTGTTGGAACTGGTGGACCAGGCCAGCGCAAGACAAGATCATGACATAACTTTCGGTATCGGCTTGGTGAGAAGTCAGCCACATCCATCAGGGAACGCATGAAACGTTGTATTTCGCTCTTGCATCGCCCCCAGCACCTGTTCTGCTATGGAGAAGCCGGTACTCCGTAACGCTTAACCTTTACCTGATGGTTTCCAGCTTGCTGGGCCAGTCGGGTGTGACTTTTGAACGGGTGGAGGAAGTAGGCTAGCTTGTCTTTTGCACATGGCGGCATTTGGTGTTGGCGTACCGTGTAGGACGGCTACGTATTTGACGGTGGCATTGTTACTGTCTCCCGTCCTGTCTGTGTACAGCAAAGCTGGGCTGGTATCCAAGAGCTCTCCTCGATGATAAGTCTGAGTTTTTGCGGGTTGGTTGAGTTTCAGAATGTCCGACTGGTGCGGCAAGCATGTTGGGGGCACAGGCGCAGTCGCAAAACCACACGGCTAGTACTGGACATCAGGCACTAGTTGTGTTCGAGGATCGGCATGGCTTCGGCGGCCTTGTCAGCCACCAGGACCGGTAGGGCTACCTACTGTATGTACGCACTACCGTTCCGGACAACACAGACGGTGGTGGATAGCCTCGGTCGGATACCTATCTTTGAGGGAGGTATTTGGCGTGCGCCTGTCGAGGTTGAACCAGCATGGAGAAGGGCGAAAATGCAATGCAATCAGTACAATGGGACATGCATACGGAGCACCTGACAACTACTCCGTACTAGCATGAGAAGGGGTGCTGGCGTCTGAGCGTCGGTCTGCAGAGGAGACCTCAAGGGTTGGTGCCAATTTTGGACACGAGCTGATGTCTTTCCGCCAACGAGAGGCGCAGGAGCAGAGTGATTCAGATCTTGGGTCATACGCCGCAAGGTTTTGGGCATGACGAGCCAGGGTAATGCTGGCACGAATATCAGGGTTCAGCCGACTACGCGCTGGCTGCCCAAACAACGCAGTCGCTAGCTTATGGAGAAGCTAGGCATTGCACTCAAGACCCTGTCCATGCGACAAGCGGTACGCTTCCATCCTTTTTGGCAATGTCGGCTCAGAAGAAGCTGAAAGTTGCAACCTAATTCGCACTTCGTAGTGAAGTTTTCGACCAAGGCAACAAAGAACATTACAAAAGATCAGATACCCAAAGAATGCTCCACAAGGCAGAAGAAAATCTCCTTGTACGCTCGGACTTGCAGGTTCTGATGTCACATTTTCCCGACGGGTCTTGGCGAGATGATCTGACAGCACTGGATCAGCAGCGCAAGCTTGGGCTTTTCGCATGGTCATATGTTGAGCCATACCGAGTTTAGGAGGGCGCGAAGCTGTCGGCTACGCTATGTCGCCTTTCATGGAATCATTTTTCCTGTCAACTCCAGCGACAGACCTAGTACCAGGGATCTGTCAAACCGAGACAAAACCCTGCCAGCCTTCTGTCACTAAAGAATGAAACTGGAGAAATATTGGAGTACATGGCCCTAAGACGCCCTTGCACAATAAAAGACTGTACGGAGTAGGTCCTAGGCATATGTACCCCGTATGTTCCGTACCAACGCATGGATACCGAGAGCTACCGCAGCCACAGCTGCGACGAGCTGCCAGGTTCCAGCTACGACTTCTGGATAAATTCTGAAAGGAGCTAGTATAACCGCATGAGGTAGACCTTCCAGGTTCAGCGAAGAGTGTAAATGAAAAGTCACCAGATGGTATCGTCTCGCCTTTTATCATCGTGGGGGAAGAAAGAATTGGATTGCTACATGTGAATGTAGCCGTGAACCTTTGGCCGTGTGGCCCTGGCTCTGCAGTCTGCAGATGGAGCGCTCATTCTAAGAAGGGAAAAGAAACTTGTATTCTGATGAGTCAAACCGGAGCAACTTGCATGGTGATCACTAGAGACAAGTGCCGTTTAGGAAATGATTTGCCCTCGACTGAACTGCTGTCAAAGGCTTGGTCGATAGAAATGGGAGGCCCAATCTTCTGGGAACAGCACGGGACCGACGCTGGCATCTGCTACGCCCCAATTCAGAAGTGCTGGTCATCAGCCGAGACCATTTGGGGATCACAGAGAGAAGCCCGTTTGCTAGGCTGGCTGTGTTACCAAGACGTGTTCTCTACGGTGTGACAGGAGCGGTGTCTTCAAATCATGCCTCGATGACACGCAGTACTGCCAGCAGTACCCCGTACGAGTCGGGAGCAGCCTGGAAAGCATGGTATTTTTGGGGGCGAAAGCATGCCACAAGAGTAACACCGAGACGCATCTCGGCGTGTGAAGCAATATTATCGTAAGGTTTTGTAAGCCTACAAACGAGCGAAGGCTATCAGGAGGAGGTTACGTATACAGCCGAAGCCGTTAGATCTTTCAGAACTCTATTTTGGTGAGCATTGCAGGTTACATCTGAGGGCTGTTCCAACCGAGGAAGACTGGCGGATCGACGTGATTCGCCCATCAATGAGATGAACAATGGCGTATTGCATTATGCCAGTGCTTTCGCCCGGGCGCATTTCACATTGGACTGTATGTTGGCCGAGTCAGGTCTGACTTGGTTAGCTATTCGACTGGGCGGGGACCTTACGGTGACAATAATGCACAGGCCACTGGGTGAATGCAATGCTGTTGAGCTCGACTCGGTGCTAGAGATATCGCATTGGCTCCTTCATGGCGTTTAGCTTGAGGCTCAGCGCCATCATACGCCAACGGCCTGCATTGCCCCGGGGCTTATCACGAGGACCGACGGCACAAGCCCGGAGGCAGACTCCTACAACAGAATACTGCATACATGTACGGTTGATGTCCTGTCAAATACTTTGCCGTTTGTCAACAAAGGTACTCCGTACTGTCGCCAATGCACTGAGAGCGCTGTGGGGCGAAACATGGGAGATCTGTCGAGGGCGTAATTGGTGAACTGATGCCGCATGACTGGATCTGGAACAGGGTAATATTGTAGGCCTCAAGCAAGGGGACGGAGGTCGGCAGAATTGGCGGCGGGAGAGGAAGACTGACAGGAGTTGACAAGGCCGGAGGTCGGATCTCCACGGGCGTCGGTAGCAAACTTTGGCCAGAAATACTCTGCGACATGTGTACTCCGTACATGTCCGGATCTGAGCTGAGTAATCGGGCCACTTGTCCCCCTCCAAAAATCAAGGGTCCTCGTTGCCGGGATGCCTTTTCTTTGTTGGAGAGAGATAAGATGAGAGGATTCCAACTGTCCCTTCAGTTGTCCAGGCCAAAAACTGTCCTAGCGCGATCCATTGCGGTGGGATTGGCACGACGCTGTGGATGCAGAGAGACTGGCGGCAGTCGTCATTGGAGATCTTGTCGGAGCATTGCCGTGCGTGGTGCGGCCATGGACTGGCCACGATCTGGGGCCAAGTGATGTAACAAGCGCAACCTGAGGTTTGTCGACGTCGCCTCTCGACCAAGGGCCCGAGACAAAACCAACCCGCTGGCTCTCTCCAGTTGTTATTTTTACCACGGCTTCCGAATGGCTGGAGGACCCCTGCTCTTGCAGGCTCGTGCATGCACCCTGCCGCCGAAGCGATGTGCGTCATGGTTCCATTTGCGCACCATGTCTCCGAGAGAGGGATGGCGCTGGCAAGGCCAAGGAGGGGGCAAGGGAGGGCAACATTGAAGCTGCTGACGGGACACGCGGAGTTACAAGTCTCCGCGGTTCGGTTTGATGGACCGTGACGGACCAAAAGCCCAGCAAAAGCCCAGCCAGCCAACCCCTCTATGAGATGGCGACCATGCCTTCTTGTCTACGGAGTATCGTCGCCCGCAAAGAGGAGGCTGAGGCAGAGGCAGGACATTGGAGTGTTGGTGTGTTGGGGCGCTACCTGTAGCGTTCCAGCACACCCCCGAAAGCCTTGGGGATGGTTGGATGGGTACGTGATACTTGGTGTATTAAGGCAGACTGCTTGCCGTATTGTACTTTGTACCTGGTGAAGTTTGCCGGCCCCGAAATGCTCAGGCGTGCTCAATCCACATGAACGGTGGTACTCGGCAACGACTCCATGTTTCCAGCACAACTGCTCCTTACAAAGCACTTTTCGATGTTCGTGGACGGCCCCTGACAACTCCGGGAGATTGGCAAGCGCTACAACAGAGAGACTGGTTGGACAGGGACGAAGAACAAGCAGCCAGAAACAGACTACGACCCAAGGCCCCCACACGAAGCTAGCTGTTAACATGCTATCAACTGCTTGTCAAACACACAAGCAATTAGGAGGAAGAGGCCAAGTTACTGGATAACCAAGTGGCTTTGATCTGCTCAAACCGTACGGCTTGTTGGTTTGTGATACGTGACTGAACTCGGCATCACCCTTGGACAAGTCGACAGCAGCGGTGTAGAGGATTGGTTGGCGACGAGGCCCTTCTCCGTCTGAGGTCTGCGCTACAACCTGACCTCGGGCTATAGCAGAAAGAACAACAGACGGGCTTTGGGGGCCTCATCATGAAGAATGGGCATGTAGCCATCAACCACACCCCTCCCCAAATGAACACATTTCGGCCACATATCCACTGTTTGCCCAACCCAACCATGTGTGCGTGTCGCCATATTACTCGAGTCGCAACACTGGTAGACGTCTGGCAAGATATCTCAGCCGCCGCTCCAGCGGTTGTAACTGACCTGGGTAGATTCCGGAATAACCAAACAACAATGAATCGAGTGCCAACTTTAGAAAGCCAGCCCTGCCTCCTGCTTGCCTTACTGCGTAGCGAAGGGGCCGGGGTGTGAGGCCCTGGATGCCAGGAGATGTTCCTGGTGCTGCTCTCTGGCAGTCAGCAGGTGGTTCGTCAGTGGTCCGCTGTGCCAATCACTCTCTACAGTAGAGACATGCTCCGTACAATTACAGATGTTCTGAGTCGTCCCCAGCCCCAGTTACTGGCGGATTTTGGTGACCCGCAGCCAGGGCCAAGGGCGGTCTTCCACTTGTGCTTCCACTTCGGGGGTTTGCGTGGTCGGGCGAGTTGGCGAGCTGGCGGGTTCACTAGTTGGATTGGTCGGTTCAAGTTGACCCTTGGCCCTGTCTGCTGCGCCGCGCTGGCGTCGGTCGTCTGCATGATGCTCGGCTGGCCATGTTGCTCTATCAAGCCGGCCGGACCTGACACGGTGGTGCATGGAGGCGGAGAGGGGCCAACATGGAGTTTGGAATCTGGCTCGCGGACATGGAGCCGTGATGCTGATGATGCCGAAGGATAGACGGGGCGACGTCCAAGATAGCAACAACAAGGGCAACCACAATCCGCTCGGCCCCATTCTTCCTTTCTGCCCTACCCGTGTTGTCTTTGACCGTTTGGCTTTGCCCACCAGACCCCCATGTGGCGACGCCTTTTTGTGCCTTGTGTGGTTGTGTCTTGTGTGTTTTTTGTGTCGTGGACGCGTGGGTGGTCACTGGTCGGTACAATGTGTGGCCGGTACGGTCAAGTGATGTCTGGTACAATATACATAGTGCGTCAACATATTGTGTGTAGCAGAAGCGTGTACGGAGTAGCAGGAGGTGGTTGGCCGTCGCAAAGTTGTGCATGCTTGCTTGGGTGGGCATAAGTTGACATGTACTCGGTACCAATGCATAAGCCCAGCCAGCCAGCCCAGCCAGGCCGCAAGCATTAGCCAGCATTAGCCAGCATTAGCCAAGCCCTGGGCCAGCACCGCAACCATTTGAGCCGTTGACCTTGCGCCTCTGCCCACCCATGCCTTTTGCTGTATTTAACTTTCACCATCCCCTCCCATCCCAAACTTCCCCGTTCCCCGGTCTGACATCTCGTCTCAACCATATCTCGACTCGATTTGTGTGCAATACACACGCTCGCTCACCTCTCTCAAACTCTTCCCACCCTCGCTCTTAGGAAGTCCTCGTTGGCTCCTGTCATTCGCTTTATCGGTGTTGTTGTGCTTTTTGCTACCACTCTCAGGTCATCCTACTAGCAGCGCGCTGCGCCTCTCCCGCCCTCCCACGACCTACGTCTCTCCTCTGCCGCCACATCTGCTCACGGTTGGAGAAACTGTCCACGTCCCGTGTGTGTTCGTAAAGCGTACTGAAGGAAAAGAAGAAGAAAGAAAGAAAGAAAAGAAATCGGGGAAAAGTTGATACAGAAGGGCCTTCGTCCGGTAGTGAAGACGCATTGGGTCATACCGATACATTTCGCCCGTCTCCTACACCATCAACCGTTATACCACTTTAGCGGCATCCCCCGCGAAAACTTCTACGTCTCAACTATAAGCCAAGTCCACCAAGACCAAAACGCTGGCATCCATGTTGTTGTAGCCGTGTTGATTCGTTTTCTTTTTTCTTTTTCAAAATCCACACTCGCTTTCAATCAGAACCCACAATCGTTTATTTTCCAGTCCACCTGGAAGATACAAAATCTAGTAGGGGCCAAATAGCTCAAGACACCGCATCACGATCGCTACCCCGTTGGAATACAAAGGGAACCAAGATTCAGGCGGATCAACTACTTTTGGTTTTTCCTGCCTCTTAGTCTACCTGCTCCAACAAGACCATTTTACATTCGCTACGACTAATCACACGGCTGCTTTCGCCTTGTGTGGTTAACGTTTTACGACTTTTTCGCTTCTTCTGTTTTTTTCTTCTCTTTCTCTCTTCAGATCCAAGCATTCAAAATGGCTGGCCCTGGCGGTGGTCCTCCTCGTCGCAGGTTAGTATTCCCAAACAACAAGGAGACCGTTGGAAGCTAACTGAAAACAATCAGCCACACCAAGTCCCGCAAGGGTTGTGAGACCTGCAAGCGTCGGCACATTCGTTGTGATGAGAACTTCCCTCAATGGTAAGTCCATGTTCCATTCGCCCTCTCTGGCTCTGTGACGCCATATGGGCACACAAAATATGCAGCCAAGCCTGGGACGCAAAAGATGTCCTCCCCCTCAGAGGCACACTTGTAATTTCGGCGTACTGACAATGCCTTGATTTCAGCCGCAACTGTACCAAGCACAAGATCCGCTGTCCGTACAACGACGTACAGGTGCCCGATGCAGACCGCTCTACCACCCCCGATAAGCCTAATCTCATGTGGACGCCCCAGGTCGAGGCAGCCATCGCTGAGTGGCAGGCAACCGGTGTTTTCCCCTTCTCGACCCTGCATGTCTACTCGGCGCCCATGCCGCACCTGTACTCGTTGGAGGATTTGCGCCTGATCTACCACGTTGCCAACCTGTACGATCAGCTCTCTGTCTTTGACGGCAATAACTTCACTCTCTGGACCCGTCACATCCCAACGTAAGTGCAAAACCGCCTTGGAACTCACCTACAGCTTGTGGGCGTTGGTGCAGCCAAAACGGGCAAACTAACCTGGCCAGTCTCCTGAACATTGGTGCCACCACGCCCTATGTGATGCACGCCCTGCTCGCCTTTTCGGCCATGCACATCGCCTTCCTCACCGACTGCCCTCTTGTCGGCAGCATGGCCTTCGAGCACCGTGGCATCGCTCTCAGTGGCCTTCACGAGGCCATTGGCACCTTCTCCCGAGAGACGTCGGATGCCATCTTGGCAGCTTCTCTTGTCTTGTCCTGGCAAGCTACGGATTGGTAAGCAAATAGTTTCCTGCACGGTTCCGACTTGTGCGTGCAAGAGTAAAGCGGCTAACAACATTTGATAGGCGCAGTTGGACCCAGCTCATGCAGGGAACCTCGACGGTACGTGCGCCAAATGCAAGACATGTTGATCTTGGCAGCGCTCAAATTTCTGTACCATGCTTGTGGCATCTTCAGCTACCGAGCTCGACCTCCTCTCCATTCTTATTGGATCTTGGCTAACACGACTCGTCCCACACAGGTGATTGATGCCATGGACGCGTGGAAGCACGAGTCCCAGTTTGGTGACTTCATTGCTGAAAGCAGCACATTTCCCACTGCCCCTCCGTCTCCTGGACCCGACCACAGACCAACGCAGCCCCGGGATGAGGATATTCAAGCCTTCCAGCGCACTCTCGAGCAAGTCCAAAAGGTTGAGTTGCACCTCAAGCACCACAAGGAAGCGACCACCCAGGTTCAGCATCTTATTGGGTTCCTCAAGGGTTCTCGCAAAATCAGCCCGACGCTCTCCATTGCCCAGCAGTATGAGCGCCTGCAGCCGCTACGAACCTGGCTGTTCTGGATGCCCGTTGAATACCTTCAGAACTACCATGGGTCGGCCAACTCGCTTCTCGTCATTGCGCATCTGTACACTGTTGCACTTCTCATGGAGCGTCTCTTCCCCGAGATTGGCGCTGCGTACTTTGGCAGCTTGTCCATCTCCCCCATTGAGGAGATTGCCCGTCGACTGATGTCCCTCAGTGTAGCTGGCGGCTCCGAGGGCGGTGTTCAGCGTGAGACTCCCCTCACATTGATGGAGTTCCCCATCAACACCGTTGGTGAATTCCGCTCTCGCATGGGCTGGGTTCACCCTGAGAGGACCCCGTCATTCCCTCAGTTCCACCCTCCCAACTTCCCGGTTCCCGAGGAGTACTCTATGCCTCCCGGCGCCGCTCCCTCGCCTCACTACATGTACAGCAATGTCGCCTTCAGCTACAGCGCCGAGGAGATGCCCATGCTCAATAGCGCCTCCATGCCGGGAAACCAGGGTCACTCCGCCAGCCCGCTCGTGCTCTCGTCCCCCTTCTCAAGTCAGCAGTATCTCAACGTCCCGTCTCCATCGTACGCCGCCGGAGCGTACAGCCCTGCCTCGTCAACGTTCGAGGGCTCCGTTACTTACAGTGACACCGAGGAGTATGGATCCTACGACATGCGAGGAAGCGCCCCTGCCTATCTCACTTCTGGTCAGCCGTCCATGTACAACGAAGCTCATAGCAGCTACGGCCTAGGGTTCGTCACTCCCCACCAGCCCGTGTGGATCTAGGCTCCTTTGCATGGTTTAATCCTACACATCGGCCTACTTCTCTGCCGCTTTCTCGAAGGGGACACAATCGGATTGACTCGTTTTGTTTTTCTTACCACTCAGGCACTCAGTCACCACCACACCGACGTACCCGCCACCAGAAGACCCTGCCGTTTTCGCCGCTGGCCTCTCGGCAGCCCCGTCTCCGTTTCTCAACGCCGAGCAATTCGGGATGCTCCCCATGCCAGAGTCACCAGTCCTTTCGCACAGCACGCCGCACCTTCGACACCGTCATACTGCATCGATGTCCTCGGGCCCGCATCCTCCGTCCCCACTCGCACAGGCGCCTCTCGTCCCTCCTCCCGATATGCCCAACAACACACAACTTAAGGGCAAAGGACCTGCTTACCACGGACAGGGGCCCGTCCAGTGGGTTTTTTTTTTTTTTTTTTTTTTGAAGGGCCGAGACGACGTCGAGACAACAGACAACAACCTGCCTTTTTGCTTTGGATCTGAAGAATTTTCTCTGCTTCTTGTTACGACTGGTTTGATTTTTATGAACGCTACCTGTTTTTATTCGGTTTTTTCTCTCCCCTTGACGCAGACGCGCCATGTACACTACATTCCTTGGACACTCGCTAAACAACCACAATGGCTGATGTGGAGACAAGACGTCTTATCAGCATGTTTTGTCGGTCCACATGGCCGCCACGCTCCTTTACACCGAGTTGATCTCGACGACAATCCTTACGACGATAATACTATCGGCAAGCATCGACACTTAATGTATTATTTAATACTCAACACTCCTTTACGACGATGATACCCATAATCAACACTCCTTTGCATGATACAAGATACCCAGCATTAATATATAGACACTCCTTACGACGACCAACAATCATGACGACCAAAACCTCATGTATAGATATTCACTCCTTACGGATTATACAAAGATTTAGCGAGAAAGACATGGCGAAGGGTTACAGCCCCACTGCATTAGCGAAACATTTGGCAAGGTGTGTCTGCACGTGCAGACACGGGGACCTTTTTTGGGGGGGTAAAGCATGGAGTTTTGTGGAGTTTTGTACTTTATTTTTGACAAGTGATGTTTGTATTTTTGTTTTTTGTTTTTTATTTTTGAAATTGGAACATGAGCTAGCATATTGAATTGGAGTTTGCAACAGAGTGCATTTTTTTTTGGGAGGGAAAATTGAGATTTGGACGGGGGCACGTTTTGCTGGTGTGGCCCGTCGGGTGAATTGAAGATAGTTGAAGGCACGTCTGCCGAGGATGAATAATACTAGTGCGCCGCAAGTTGTCTCCTACTACATTGGCTCTAGTGACGGTGGAAGAAGATTAGACTTTGGAACAAGGTCGTCGTGGACCACGTTGGCTACGCAACGGTGAGGCATTGATGGGAACTAGTAGTACGTAGCAGTTTATATCTGATTAGGACAGAGGCGCATTGGGGCTTCGGCACTCGCTGGCCACGTCAGAGAGCCACGGACCGGTGTGTCTTCTCCACCGGTCTCGCCTGATGCCGCCTGGTGTGATTGAGCGTGGCGGCCGCCCCGTTGACGGCTTCATCTTGGCCACGGCTGTGCGTTGCGGTTTTCGGGGCCATTTACCCCGATGGCGTGTGCGGGTTTGGTCAGGTTGACGCCAGGCGCTTGGTAGCCTGACCGCGGTACTACCCCCATAAAAGAAAAAGAAAGGCCCAGTGCGAAATGGGAGGTTCCGTTTCACCCTTTTTTTTTTGGACTTTGTTCTTTTCGGTCTGGGCTGGATTTGGTGTTGATGTGTCATGGTGGAGTTGTGCTCCTTTTCGGTAGGGCTGAGTGCGGTGGTGGCTCGGCTATCGGCCTGGTTGTGTTGGTTTTTTCATTTTGCTCGTGCGTTTTTGGCGTGTGTAGTACACACCGCACCACGCCCCCTGGCGCCGGGCATGGCACATGAACGGTAGCTCGGAAACGGGCCGTTTGACGACGGGCCTTTAGGTGCTCCGTAGGTAGGTAGGAAGGTAGGTAGGTTTCTGGGGGTCAAGGGACAGAGAGGGCAGAGGAGGCGGTTTGGGCAACGGGGTCTGTGGGAGCTAATTTTATTCCCCCCGTGCCTGTCTGGCGCCTTGAGCGCTTGGGAATGGGCGAATACGAGGATTTCTTTTTTGAAGGGAAAAGGGCACCAGGCCGTTGGTTGCCCTGGGGGTGGGGGCTGTTCGTACCGGCAAATTGGGGAGCAGCGTTGGACCAACAAGGAGTATATCTCCTTTTGGCTGATGCCGGGAGGGCTGGGCTGGGCTGGGCTGTTGAACCTGGTTCGTCCAGATCAATGATGTCGTTTGTTGGTAGGGCTGGCAGACGGTGATGGTAGACGCTAGATCGGGCGGTTCGCTGGTCCAGCGTGTATTGCTTGATTAGGCCGAGGTTGAACCAGGTCGCGCCTGCCGTTTTCCTCTTGTCTGCGGCTCTCGGTACGGGACGGCGTTTGCTGACAACACCAAAAGAATGCCAGAGTGTACCCGCGGGCCGTGGGCGTTCCTGGCAGGCACACGGTCCCTTCTTGCTCTGTACAAACGGGAACCAACCCGTATCCTCGGACGGAATGTGGAATCAGCGTTTCCCGTGACGATGCTGTGGCCTCAGAGTCACAGACCCTGTGACTGCACTGACTGGCCTCCTCAAGCCCAACCCCCTAGGCTGATGGGGAGAAAATCAACACCACGTCCAATGGGGCACCGGCTCTTTTCCGTACTGGGATACATTGTAGCCTTGAGGGGGAAAAGGGGGAGGAGGCGCGAATTCTCTCCCCGGCAGTAGCTGGTGAAGGGCTACGGCTTCGCGAGCAGGAGACGGTGACGAGGAGGCAGGGGGCCTGGCGAACACGAGGTCGGCCGCGCTATTGATTCAGGAGCCTCGCTGGTGTGGGCGACGGCTGGGCAAACTGGACCTTGCTGTGTCTGCGGCCTGGTGAACGGGCTGACGAGTGAGATGCAAAAAGGAGCACGGAGCAGACAAAGCTTGAGGTGGTCTCGTTGATGATGTCGTTTTCTTGCTCGGTTGCTTCCCTTTTCAACATGGTGGACCGGTGCTCTGAGATGCCTACACTTTTAACAGTCGAGGTGTATCATGTGCCAGTGCGTCTCCTCGGAGCTGTGTCTTGTGCTTGTAATATAGCATCGAGCGGCATGGTCTCGAGGCCAGGTCATGGCCGCCGCTTGAGGCAACGCCCGTTTGTATCTTGGCCTTGATTTCACTGATATTAACACTACGAAATGGCTACGGCAATTAAGCAAGCGCATAGGAAAAGACACTGGCAAGTCACCTCGGGGTGCCTTTCGCATGGGGGGACAAGGTGATATTGCGGTGCTTCAACATCAATGTCACGCCAGGTATTGCGTTTAGCCGCCGAGCCATGGAGCAACAAGAGATCCAGCAATACCGGCACCCTAGCGGGATATTCCCCATCCCCAGCTCATAAGGGTGCCCTTTTTGAGCGACCTTGGCAATGACGTGTTTCCTGGGCGCACTGGAAACGTATAGCCGGCATTTCGGCTTTTGGACGGCTCCTGCGGCCGGAAGAGGCGATCCGGCAAATACACCATCGTGCCTTTGTCGGGATCAAAAGAAAAGGATGAGTCGAACATACATAACAAAACAAACCTGGTCAAGAATGGCTCATGGTCAGGAGTAGCCGAAGGGTTGTCGCGAGAGCCAAGGTCAAAGAACAAACGTCTTGTTGGTGGCTTTACTCGTATAATCCTCGCTCGCGGCTGAAGGGAGCGGCCTCGTATTCTTTTAGACTTAGTGACCATGGAGGGCCTGGCTGACGTATAATGCACAGAGTCTGAGGTTCATGCGTATCTGCCTTGCTCGCAAGTCGCTCGAGGATACCTTCCCCGGGGCCGCGGTATACAAAGGTGGGCAAATACTCAATGCCTCCGGCTGTATAGTGACTGTCGTGAAAAGAACGCCCTCTAGTTGCATCGATTAGTGCTTCTTATATCTTCTTGACGGTGGCTGTAGACCAAGATGATTCTGCAGGCTTCTTAACTGGGTGGTTGCTTGGCGCTGGGTAGTGACAAGCTCGCGGAATATCAAATGTATCCAGCACCATCGACTCTAGGGGAGACCAGAGAAATTTGAATCCTCGGCAAGGAAAGAGTACCATTATTTCATTTAAATGCAAGATTTTGGCGTCTATACTTTTTTCCAAAGGGCTCGCACACGAGCTATAGAAACCAGGCAAGCCAACGCACCACCTTTGATATTGACGACGCCCCTGGACAGAAAGGATTCGATGAATAGCCACTCTCTGCATTATCAAAGCTGAGTCGATTGTCTTGTGCCAGTGGCCAACGTACATGTCCCCCAGGCGAGTTGTCCTATTTCAGCCACCGATTCCCAAAGGTGGCATGCGAGAATCACCGTAGGGGCATAATTGTGCAACCCGGTCCCGGAATCATCACCTGAGTGGCTCTAATATACGCCGTGCCTTCTAAACAATGACCTTCCCCCAGCATGGTGAACCCAACCATTGATGGATGGACCCTGATCAAAACTCCGGTTGAGCCCATCATGCCTCGCCCGTCCAAATGCCAGGCTATTTACCAGTTTTTCTAGTCCGACAGAGCCACCGGTAGAGGAATAACATGGTAAGTCAACATTTTCATCTCGTCTGTATCTGCACGGCTACAACAGGAGCTCTTGGTTTGAGCTCGCCCTATCCAACGACCACCATGGATATACCATGCCCCGATTATCACGGGTTTAACCACCGAGTCATGGAGCAAACAGGCACAGAATTTTGCCTCGGTTGATTCCTCCCAATCCAGCATCTAAATGTGCCGCTTTCTTACCACCGACGTTCTGCTCAAGTCCCCGTCATCAACTTCGCACGTTCTAGCCATCCCTTCCGTCATCACCCACCTCGTTTCCGGAATAGAGCTTGCCGCCATATCCTATTTTGAAAAATACAAAACGGACAAGACACGTAGGCTAGAAAGTCAGCGCGTGGTATCCGGTGCTGCAAGGGGGGGTTTCAAGCACACTTATGGTCCCTATTGCTTAGACATCGAACCGGAACGACACCCCATGAAGCAAACACCCAAGATTTAAGCCTACAATGATGGATATATATAGCATGATACCTAGACTTACAACATCCCGCATGAGCAACAAGGACATGTCAGTGGTAATCGGGCATGACTACTAAGTCATGGAGCAAAAAGATGCAGCAATAGTGTCCCATGGCCGAATTTACCCTATATCCAGCTTACAAGTGTGCACATCTTGGCTCTCTCTCTCTATGGCCTCTGACAGGACGGCCGATTCTACAGCACAGGGTACTCATTCCCAGCAAGGCCAAATGTTCTCACGGACAAACTATATCTCGGTACGAGGCTCCGGCATAGCATACGTCCGTTTAACGGAACTCAAGCCAGCAACAGGGATACACTACAATGCAGAATTTATCACCGGCAGCAGCTACGGACCGCACTGAACAGGTCTGGTCCTCGATCAAAGCTACCCAGCAGATCAATATTTTTACCATCTTGAAAGCCAGCTGGCTACCGCCCCTCCCCTGAATCTTGCAACGCCACCGTCAATCTCACTGTCGAGCCACGGCAAAAAAAAGATACAGCCCGATATCCAGCTTACAATTGTCGTTGACCATTTCGGCTCGGTCTTCTTTACAGCCCACCAAAGATATCATATCCTTAGCTAGCATTCAGTGTCGAGCAGGGTCAATTTCTCAGGCCCCGAATCGACAACATGCCAGACATAAATGGCACAAGACTCACCCACCAACAAGCGCAAGACACAAAGCAAACGATAAGACCAGCGCATCCACGTCCATCGTCAAGACCACGCCTGACCAGCCGCCATGCCAGAAACACCCGCGGCGTCATGGCCAGACGACATATACAAACCACAATGCCAAAATACCACCGTCAACAGACTCCACAGCCCAGCCTAATCAGCACAGCGCCCCTTCTCTACACATATCGCCACCATAGACAAGTAATGATCAAGAGGGACAAGTGGGAAAAAAGGTAAAAGGTAAAAGGTGTAATCTGGTATTTCATTCCTGATAGCATGCAGCAAGACATGTTTCCCGCAAGCCTAGGCAAAACAGTCCCCACACAGCCTCTGACAGCCTCCCAGCCCAACTGCCACTCCCTAGACGACCCAAGTCCAAACAACACGGCAGACACCAGCCAGAGAGAACAAAACAAAGTCATGATACTCATGTCAACACCCACAGGTTCAGCCCCCCCAAAACTCCCCTAGCGAACGTCCAGGCAAAAAGAGTATAAAAACCCGCCAACCGACCAAAGGGCGTTTCCCAAGGTGAGGAATACCAGGCCAAGTAGCATAGAAACGAGCAAAGGAAAAAAGAAAGAAAAAGAGACCAAATCAAGAAAAAGACCATGCGTCAATGCAGTGCGTGCTGGTGACATGCCAGCCGCCTTTGAAAAAGCTGTGTATCCTATGATTCAAAAAGGGAAAACA
The DNA here is from genome assembly GCA_000814955.1 of Metarhizium guizhouense ARSEF 977. Taxonomy (NCBI): domain Eukaryota; kingdom Fungi; phylum Ascomycota; class Sordariomycetes; order Hypocreales; family Clavicipitaceae; genus Metarhizium; species Metarhizium guizhouense. The sequence goes on along the minus strand of AZNH01000054.1, from coordinate 115,576 downwards.
AAAAAGAATGCCAACGTGCTGATCCCAATGCTTATACAAAAACGCCGAGGCGCCAAAGCCAGCAGCACCAACTTCTGCTTTAGTGCAATTACGATATGAAATGCGTTTTTCCTATAGCCTGCTCGCCGTCACAACTCCTACTCTTTTTTTCCTTCTTCCGCTAATCTGGTCGACCTGTCAGTCAAGCCTTGCGTACATGTTGTCCGCTCCGTGCTTGCTTGCTTGCTTGAATGCTGCGCTTGCTCTAGGAAAAGCATGGGGTTCATGAGGATGATGATGCATGTGATGAGTCGGATTCCGAGCTGTCACTGCGCTGGATTCCGGCACCATCCCGGACGGCGTCACTGTAGCTTGGGACCGGTCCGCTGGGGGTATTCTGTGGTCTGGGTGTCGCGGTAGCAGACGAGTCTCCGCGGCTTCGGTTCATTACTCGTATCAAGGGCGTGTTCTCCTCGCTGTCGGTGCTATACCGTCGTCGATCCTGCCCGGAATCGGAGTGTGTTGGGCTGGAATAGTCTGGGGGAGGATTAGTAGCGTCTTCCAGGTGCAAATGCAGCGGGTTGTCGTCGTGATATGCCTCCTGATGGCCGGTGCTGCCACTAGCCTCACCGCCTTCATCGTTGGGGACGAGCTGCGCAAGCGAGATGTCGGTTGGACTTCGCACAGGGCCGGGGCTTGTTGGTGGAAGGACTCGAAAGTTGCCGCTTCGTGTGCGGCCGTGGCTAGGATTCAAGTTGCTTCTTCCACCCGTGACTGTATACGGCGAGCCAGTGACGGATTGACGATGTGGCAGTCCCTGACCAGACAAGGCGCCATCCTTGGTGCCCGTCTCTAACAGAATGCTCCCCTGCTCAGACCCGTACGGCGGCGGCGGCGCCAAACTACCCGTCACAGGAGCCAGACCCCATTTCTTGACATTGGCTTCGATGAAGACAAATCCAGACTGGCCCAAGTTGACATGTACAATGGCCGGGCCGTTGGCACCGATAGCCGGAAAGAAGTTTTGCGACTTGAGTCCGTGAACAACCTCTTCGTATCGTTTGCCGTTTCGCGTGAAAAAGATGGCTCCGGTTCTAGGCCTGTATCCAACACCAACAACATCGCCTTGGACCAGTTTCGGAGCGTATGGCGTGGAACTAAAGGGCTGGTTGTAGTGGCGGGAGCCGTCCGAATGGTATGCCACGGAATACTTGTGATAACCTGCAAAGGACGGTTAGCAAACAAACGGCTACGATTTTACACAGTGCTCGGCCAGCGACATACCGGGCAATCGGAACAGCGGATAGGGTTTTGTGGCCATTCCAATGCTGAGCAGGGTATTCTCAGGCTTTTCGTAAATCTTGGCTTCCCAATAATAAACATCGTTCTGCTTGGGAACAGGCAGGTTGCACATGACGGTGCACTCGGAGTCGAAGAACTCGATTTCCGTACGGGCCTCGACAAAACAGTTGGCAACCTCCAGCTCCGGCTCAAACTCCCATGCCGAAACACCCTTTTCCTGAATCGCTAGATATTGCGAAAGCGAAATGTCGGTATGCAGCGACTCGGGTGGATTGGCAGTGACGAATGCTACAGAGATGATGAGCAGGTCAGCCGTGGGACCTACAATAATGCGCGGCCAAGGTGGCAAATGTGACTTTCTTACCCTTTGCTCTGAGATATTCGGTGCGGGTCATGTCGTCCATGGTCTCCAAGGCCTCGGCCTCCTCACGCAAAAAGGCCTGCTCGTCATCATACTCGCCGGGCCGGCCGAGGCGATCGAGGATAATGCGTCCCGAGCCCGCGCAGCCAGAAGCCCAGAACACAAAGACGACGAGGGCGATGAGAACGATGGACCCGAAAGAGGAGACGAGGCCGATGATGACGCCGGTGAAGGCAGAGGTGGGGGGATTGCTGACGGCCATGGTGTAGTTGTAGTTGTAGTGCGGTGTGGTGTTGTGTGGTATTGATGGTGCGACCACCAGGCCTGTCGCCTGTGAGATTCAAGTCGGTGGCGACAAGACGACAGTGGCGGTGGCCGCCGCGAGGAGAGGAGAAGCACGAAGCGCTCTGTCGGTGCGTATGGGACGCAAGATGCACAGGTAGATTGCGGTATCGGTATAAAAAAAAGAGGCTCGCAAGTTCGAAGGAGAGACGGGCAAATGGCGGACGATGGCTGTGGCTGGCTGGCTGGCTGTATTCGCCGGCGTGCGGACGAAGGAGGGAGGGACTGGACGAGAGGGCGAGGCGACAAGACGTCGAGCGTGGAAACTCGAAGGCTAGGGCGGTCGAGAAGAATGAGAGAGGTGAGAGACGAAGAACAAAGGATGAAGCGACCGCCAGCGGATTAGGATACGGATGGAAGTTGAATGCTGCGGATTGGAGATTGGGGACTGAGCGAGCTGAGCGAGGTGGATCGTGGTGACGGAAGACTGCGTGGTGACGGACTGGTGCCGGGCCGTCGGATTGGCCGGACTCGATCTTCGCCACCAGATAGAGAGAGCCGGTGTGTGTGAGAATGCGAGAAGAGGGAATATTGATCGCCAAGCCGACTCCAAGGTGCGGGTCCCGAAGCGCTGGGGCAGCAGCGGGCAGCAGCGGGCAGCAGCCAACGCCAAACGTGTCTGGAATAAACAAAGGCCTCCAAGAGCCAACAAGACGGCAATACAGTCAGTCAAATCTGGTGCACAGGCTACGGGGAAGCAGGAATGCAAGCGCCAGAGAATTGCTGCAAGCTAAAAAAAACACAGACACGGCACCGGGAGTACATGATGGTTATACTTGCTTTTAAGTATACCACTAGCCCTGATCACTCCCGACAGCGTCCCTGTAGCGCCAGGCGCCGCCGTCAATCTTATCATGATTGACCCGCCGCCAGGCAGCATAACTCACAATGCCTGATGTCATCCAACTCCTGCTGCCCATTGGCCGGCCCTGCCCCTTTCCGCACGTGCATGTGCCTCCGTCCCGCACAACAAACAGCCAGTTGACCCTTGAAACCAGAAATAGCCACATCGCGGCCGCTGAGGCCACGCGTTTCACCTTGGTCGAGACGTGGGCGCACAAACCCAGCTCTTCAGGCACTCGACTACGGAGTAATGAGAGCCAAAACGAAACAAGTAGTGTAATGTCGGCGCCGTCTGCAAACCGTCTTCGTATTGACTATATACTGCCTTGTGTTGCCCATGCCCTCATCAACTCAAGCTTCCCGACTGACGACACTCGATGCCACAAACAACCGTGATGCCTTGTAAATCCATCCCCCCCAAATTGAGAGTGTGTGGGAACAAAAAATAAAATCTCTGCCAAGCTACGCATGCCAATCTGTTGTAAAATAAAATAAAAATGAAAAAGGAAAAAACAATCTTCCCTCACTCCACGCCCCTTACAAGTCGTCGTCCTCAGTCCGCCCCCGTCGATACCCGCCACGCCGTGCCCTCCTCTCCTCGCGCTGCTGCTCCCTCAGCGCCCTCAACTCCGGCATGGGGTGGTAGTACGTCTTGTTGCCCAGGTCGCTCCCCTCCAGCAGGCTCTCGCTGGCATTGCTCTCCGCCGCCCCCGGCCGGTTGTAGCTAAAGTCGCGGCGCGAGACCCGGCTCTCCTCCCGCAGCCGCCGGGCCTCGGAGCGAATCCGCTCAGACTCGCGCGCCGCGTTCCGGTCCGCCGTCGAGTACACCTTGCGGATGGGCGCCGGCTTCTTGGTCGGCGTCTCCTGGCGCCCTGACAGCAGCTCCGACGACACGGTCGAGTCCGAAGGGTTGGTCGACCCGTCCCACTGCGACCCGTCCGACTCCTTGTTCAGCCCGCCGACGCGGGCCGCCTTCTCGTGGCGATAGCTGCGCAGCTCCTTCTGCGCCGCCTTCTCCGCCATCTCGTCCGTCACGCCGTCCTCGCCCACGTGCCGCTTGCTGCTGCGCTTCTCGCCGCGCCTCTTGCGCCGCTCGCGCTCCCTCGCCTCCTGCTTGGCCTTGCGCTTCTCCCGCGCCGCTATGTCGCTCGCCCCGGCCGTCACGCCGCTCAGCCCCGTGCTCTCCGTCACCACCGTCGTGCCGTCGTCGTCGGCCACGTCCTTGTACACGCTGCCGCCCCCCAGCTTCGTCGTCTTGGTCGCCCCCGACAGCACCGTGCCGTTGGGCCCCTTGCGCCTCAGCACCGTCGACTTGTACTCTTCCCAGTCGTTCTCCTTGAAATGGAACCCGCCATTCTTGGCCCAGAAGAAGAACCAGATCCCCGTCACCACAAACGCCACGCCAATCAGCGCGAAGAGCACGAAGAACCCGACATTGTTGATGTCGTGAGGGTCCAACACTCCGTGTGAGGGATTCGACGTCTCCTTGCCGTCCCGGGCAAACACGCGGCCTGCCTCGCCGAGAGGACCATCTGACGGCCCCGAGGCACCATCAGGAGGAGCAGCCTCGACACTGGCAGCCGTCCTGACGATGCTCCGGAGAGAATGCTTCACAACAGCCAAAACCGGAGCCATGATGGCCGCCGTCGAGATGGAGAGGAATGCAATCTACCTCTCCGCGTATGTGGACCAGTGGTTCCAGTCGATAAGTGCAGAAAGAGTCCCCCCTCCTGGGCGCGAGCGTCTGGAATGTCGAACAAAGCCTGAGTCGTAAATCTTGATCCGGTCACAAAATTAGATTCCAATAGCGTCGACTTTGCTTTTCGTGCACGTGGATGGGAGAAAATGCCCAAGTAAAGAATCAACCTCTGTTTGATGTTCGAGTGCGTAGTCGAGGAGCAGTGGGCAAAATGGTGAGATGGTGCAGATTCATGACCATGGCTTGGTGTGGTGCTGCTGTTCCTACAGAAACCGGTGGCTGGGGGTTGGCGTTGGGGTCTCGGGCCCCTCACGCCTCGCGTCGAGCCTGGAAGAGGTTGGGGCTCTGCACCCAATTTTTTTTTTTTTTTTTTTTTTTTTTTGAACATGATGCAGAGTAAATTCAAAGACCACATCGCCGTATTTCTTTCAGCCTCGCAGTTATACTACCCAGCTCTAATCCTCTTCAATATAGATTTTCCTAGAAACAATAGGCGTTTCCATTTGCTGCCGATGGCGTCTGGGGAGCATAAAACTGATGACGCAAAAAGTAAACAGACAGACCTGAGCTGACCAGGCAACCGCCGAATGGCAACGGCCCCACCTCACGTGTCTCTGTCACAAGCATTTTGCTCATCTCCATGCTCCGTATTCACTTACGCATAATTTGCACTTGTCCTTGGAATTAGCACAGTCGGACGGTCAAGCAACTCATATTCATCGCACAGGGTACTTTGCTACCAAGCCAGCCGTCGTCCATACTCGCAACCACCACTCCACAAACAAGTTCTCGCAACAAATGGTATGCCATCTACCCAACAGGTCATCATCCTTGATTTGATCTCTTGGACCAGCACATTATAGCCTTCTGCCTGTTACTTCGCCTGCATTGAGCTTGGCCATGTCGCCAGAAAGGCCCATGTCTCCCAAGGCTGCGTTTCGCAAAGCACTTCGCCAATTTCCTAGCTGCCAACAAATTTCAATCTGCACCTCCCATCCCATCTGACAAAAACATCTATCCAAAAGCCACAACGTGGCAACTAATCCACAGTAGTAGGGAAGGTACAAAAAACAAAAAACATAAAATATCGTAGATGGCTTCCCAGTTGTAACAAAAACAAAACGCGCAACGGGCCCCTAGAGAGTGAGAGGGTGCGAACCCCCATTGCCCATACAGTCTATATCGCTATGGTGGTATTGAGTGGCTAGGGAAATACATAACAGTGCTTTCTCGAGCTTGTTTCAGAATTTGCATCTCACTGCAGCATTCCCGCTGCCGCAAGTCGAAGAAGCGATGGTACAACCCCGAGAAAGAAACGATTATGCAACTCATAGAAAGACAGATGATGCAACAAGTAGCCAGAAGAGATAAGGAACCAGGCATGACTAGGCAAGCGTCGATTTTGACCACCATGTTGTCGCTTCCATCGGCATGATAACTTCGTGGGTGACCATTGGTGCCCAAAGTCTAGCCTCTGGTCGTCATACAATCTGATGCTCGACCTTCGGAAACCTTGTCTCGCCTCCCCGGCTCCAGCAACGACTGCGAGTTTGATGGAAACCGGCCGTGGTTGTTGATACAAGTTGCCATGCATTTGTAATGTCTGTCTTAACGACGAAAATGCGGAAGAAGGAAAAAAGGAAAGATGTAAAGAGTCAAAATGAACAAATCTTCATTCATCGCCAAGATTTTGGGTATCAAGCTTTCGTTGCCTGCCATTAACGGTGCCACAAGAGTGGCAGCCAAATGTCATAAGCACAGAAATATAGCGCATGCGACCAGGTTTCTATGTCGAAAACCAATTGCTCGAAGACCAGCTATCGAAATCACCGGTGATGAGTGCCCAGGCGTGTTGCAGCATGGGAAATGAACAGCATCAGAAGAAAATCGCAACGCTCGCTTTGACTCGCAGTAAAAAAAAGAAATCAAAGGGGGTGGGGAACAGGTCCCAAATCTACCCAACACACAATAACTAGAAGCAGTCGAAACGGACAAGAGTGGAGTTGAAAACAAATCGTCTTTGCATTGTTTGGGTCGTCAACGTCATCATTGAAATCGTAAATCATCGTAGTCGAGCTGTTCATTATCAAATGTATCCTCCAGGATAGTCGTAGTCAACATGGCTTGGTGCATAGCCTCTGCTTTGAGAATCAGACTGGCTTGGAGCCCGTGGCCGATAAGGTAGAGATCTGTGGTCTAAGCGACTGCGAGAATCCTCAAGCTCAGGATACATCAAGCTGGCCTTGTCGCTGGCTAGCCGTGAGCCACTTGGGCGGGTCGAGAATGTGATCTCACCGCCGTCTTCGCACTCTATCTCTGCGCCTGGTACACGAACACGCGCGCCCCCAGAGACCTTTATGGTGAAGTCGTCACTGTTGAAGGAAGTCCGTGTGATTCCCGTTGCATTGCTACGCTTGAACTCGCTGTCGTCACGGCTGCCGCTACTGCGAGTGGAGCGGCTGCTAGCAGCTGCACCTCGCTTCCCGGCTTTCCGCAACCATTCAGCAGTCAGCGGCGGCATCTGCGGAGCACCACTGATGGCTTCCTGATACTTTAAGGCATCAGTATATTTCTTGTCATCAAGACTTACTCCACCAGAAGGCAGGGCGGATCCATACAGGGACGATCGCCGAACTCGACTCGTAGCCGGCACGAGGTCATAGTCATGGTTATCGTAGGCAATAGAGGCACGCCGCAGGCGAGGTGCTACTGCCTGTCGTTGATCAAACGAGGCATTGGGTGAGTTATCATGGAAAAGGCCATCATCGCCCAGAAAGTCGTCATCATCTGAGCCCGCTTGATCGGCGAATCCTACGGATCTTCGGTGAGCGGGTGGAGGTCTGGACTGGCTTTGGCGCGAGGGAGGACGATGTGACAGAGGCGGTGGACGGTATGGTGTCGACGGCGGTAATGCAGACTGTGGACGAATAGGGATATGCTCGGGCGGTGGCATTCTCCTACGGTCGTCTTCTGCTCGTCTCGGCGGCCGGCGAGTTGGCCGAGACACGGGAGGTGGCTCCCGTGTAAATTCCTCCGGATCATGGTAGTCAAGGCTTGGCGGAGGACGAGGAGGCGGAGCTGGGCCTGGTCTGTGATATCCCATGGCAGAAGAAGGGCGAGTATCAAACCGGGAACGAAGGTGACTGTGAGGATTTGCGGCCATAGCTCCTCCATCAAAATATCCGGCAGGAGGCCCAATCGGAGATGGCGGAGGCGGCCCGGCGAAGCCACCTGGTGAAGCTCCGCGTCCATGCCAAGTAGGCGGGGGAGGGTATGACCCTACGGGAATCGGTGCTGGGAGTGGAGGGGGGTACCATGCCATATTCATAGGAGCTGGTCGCATAGGCTGACCAGCATAATAGCTCGCAGGTCGTGTCTGTGCTCTTGGGCGATTGGCCGTGGTAGCAGGTTGCTGTATGCCATAATTTGCAGGATTATCAACATGACCTCTCTTATACATCTGCTGAATCACTGGTTGTGTGGCAGACGACTTGAGCGAGGTTGGGCGTTGTTTCCTGAGGGGCCGAGCGTCTTGCTCCTTCACCTTCGCCTTGGCTGCCTTTGCTTGGGCGGCGGCGGCGGCGGCGGCGGCGGCGGCTCGTCTGTGCTCCTCCTCCTCTTCCTCGTCCTCCTCGTCCCTCAGCCGGTGCTCTCTTCTCCTGCGGCCTCGATCACGAATCCTCGGTTCCAGATCACCGTACTCTCTGTCGGCGGTCCGTCTGGTCAGAGGCTTTCCCCTCTTGTCTGACGAGGGGCCGGATTCGTCGAAGCTGACGCTAGTAGATGATGATCTCGAATTAACTAGTCGTTTGTCGGAGCGCGATTTGCTTGAATTGGGCTGTATCTTGATCGGGCTCATATACGCCTCTGACACGGCATATTTGCGAGTGCCTTCGATGCCATTGATGGAGCTTCCAGAGTCTTCTTCCGCGTCCTCGACGTGCGCTATACGGGAGTGACTCCTTGAGCTCGAAGACATGATGGGCTCAGAGGGAGTATGGGTGCGTCTATATATTCCCCGGACGAGGCGTGTCGACGTCAAGACAGCCTGTCGACATGTACGGGAAGGATGCCGCGCAGGGGCGGGAGAGGGGGAGGTTGGACTGTATCCTGCTCAGAATATTGCGGTCGGCTTTTTTGGCGGTGGGTGTTGGAACGGTGGGACTGGGCAGTTTTTTCCTCACGGGCTCTAGGCTCTTTATGGTCCGGCTGCCCTCTTGAGTCGGGAGCGAGGGAGGTCCCGTGTGTGGGGGAGGGGATGAATGAGCAAGCAGAAAACTGATTGTGACTTTATCTGTGCCGACGTTGGATACGACCCGCAAGGTGCCAGTGCCAAAAAGCGACAGCGAACAAGGGCAAAAAAATTAGGCGCAACAGCGCCCAATGTCGAGTCGGGACCCTAGTCGTCAGCTATCAGTAGCGAGTACTACCACTAGCACCCATAGGCTTGCTGGATGGTCGGGCAAAGAAAACGTCGATGAGTCTTTGTCGATGAGAAGTGAAGGATGTGAGCATGCAAAGGACGGGGACGACAGCAGACGGCGCGGAGCGATGACTGTCGTTTCTATGTCAGCAAGTCGGGAACATAGGGCCAGCCATGCAATGACACAGAGTGAACAAGGACGGACGTTGGTGGCAGCTGTGAGTTTTTATTAGGCCTTCAGTTGGTTCCTGTCCTTGGGCAGTCCAATAGAGTGCCTTCCTATCCCAACACAACACCATACGTATTCCCAAGGCCGATATGGAACGCCCGTTCGTCAAGAGGGTGAACTGCCAGGGCACTGACTGGATCAGAAAGGTCCTGCGACGGCTGGTGCGCATTCGAGTCGTGACAGACAGTCCCAAGCATGGAGGGTGGAAGCTGGACAGGCAAATCTGCTTGAGAGAGGGGGTGTGTGCTTATTAGGGACACTCGAGCACTCCACCTTTTGCCGGTGCCACTGTGAATCAGCGGACGGGTACGGAGTAGAGGGAGTGCATTTGATGTTCAATGTTGCCAGCTCAGTGCCATGGCGCGCATAAACATCTCCGTCTTGCAATCTGGAAGTGGCGCTGGTAGTGATACGTCTAGGCTGACATCCTTTTTGTTTTATGTAGCCCAGGCATGAGGCATCATTCTCGGCGAGGATGGCAGTCCGTCTTGCGGTTCCGTTGGAAACATAGTCATGTCCTTTATCTGATTCACATGTTAGCCATCATCCCGGGGGACAAGATAACTTTGCTCTTTGTGTCAAGTGTCCAAGAACGACAAAGATGGGGGAGCAAACCAGTTGAGGACGGCGAGGGCGTCAGGGGTGTGGTCCAAGTAAACTGCCAACACAGACGAAATGGCATGGCAGCCCGCGAGGCTTGCAAGTCGACCAACTGCAATCGAGGATATTGTCCGGCGACTAGGATGATGCCTTTTCTCGCAGAGATTAGGCATTGGGTGCCTTGCTTGTGGTCATGGTATTGTAGACGTGAATGTACTGTATGCAACTTCTTCAACCGCGCACATGTCCTCTCGTAACTAGACACCCAGGTGATTTCCATGTCACTGCATTGGTCCTTCCACATCTGATGGATCTGGTTAAATGGCAGGTGCGGCCTGCCGAGATGTCGGGCCCGCGGTCCAAAACTTCAAGCCATGTTCCCAAATCTCAATTGCACTCCATCTGAGTTGTCGCCATCGCATATGAAATAGGCCCCCGGGAGATGGACCCTTAACAAGACGTGCGGTTTCATCCCGCCGAGACTACCTTGCTGGTACTAGCATCAGCTTGCTCCGTACAGGGACTAGTCTCTTCAGAGACAATGTTACGAGTTGCATTAGCAGAGCCTCCAACCTTGGTCAGTTAGGACACCCGCTCCATGGCTTTTCATGCCATTGAGACTAATCTGCCTATTTCCAGACACGCAGTCCGTCATCTGATTCGTTCAAACTCCCAAGCAGGAAGGCCTAACTGTGGATCTGGCGACGCAACGCTTCCCTCGATGCCGCTCCGCTCTGCTTCTCAGAGCCGCTTTTCAACAAAATTTGCTGGGAAATTTTTGAGCCTTTGTTCTCTGCGAAATCAGTGTACTCAACAAATACATCCGCTACCATGCGTAATTTTTCCCTCAGCAAGGCTGTCAAACAAAGTGCCGAACTACAAGGCATTAAACGTGCAGGTCATGGCAGCCAGATGAGTACAGATGCTGCAAGGCTCATGCTAGTCGTGGACCGGGGGTCGCATTACACAAGAGTCAGCGGGGATATCTCCCTCATTGGCACAGAAGCCACACTGTTTTCCGGGGTTTGCTTTGTTCCTTCATCATCGGTCTGACATTCCAGGTTTCTGCATCTCTCTGCATCTCCTCTCACATTGTATTTTATGTTTTTCCGACTGCCGAGCGGCCTTGCTCGATACACACAACACACCAGTCAAGCAGGAGCCCAGATAAACTATGTATATTCCTAGGCACTAGGTCGGTAGCTAAAACCAGTGTTGCTACAATGGCCTTTTCCTACCCATTTCCCAAGATTGAGCTTTTTTCCCTTTGCCTTGCCAGTGCTTGCTTTTGGGTGTAGCTGGCTCTTTTTCTGCCCAACTGAATCCCCACTGCTGCCCGGGTGGCGGATTGGGTATCACTTTAATTGCAGCTTCTTGGAGCAATTTTGCTTCGCCGTTCTAGGACAAAAATCTTGAAAACTCAGGCTATGGATTCTCTGGCGGTTTACATATACATTCTATATCTGCAAGCAGCCGGGTCAAAGGGCGGAGGTCATCACTTCCTGGACTTTGATTGGAAACTGTCACGCAGGCAAACAAAAAAAAAAGCCGACAATACCTGAACTATTACCATGATCAGTCGATGCCCAATCGTGGACTACTTGGCCATGCAAGCCCCCTCCATGCTGCATTAACATCATAGGGCCGTGGCCAAACCCCCGTACCTTTCCGAGTCAGAGCTGTCTGACTATTGTCCAAGATAGGACTGGGCCTCCCATGACGGACAGTCCATCGTTTTGATGGCCAGTTAGAGCCACCATTCTTGCTTGCATTGCTTCTTGGTCCATTCGTATTGTACACGGGTACTGTATACTACCACACTATTGAGTAGTTCGTAATTATTCCACCACCCCGCCCACAAACCTCCGACGCCGTCGAGTACTATGGCTCAACTCTAAAGAAGTAATTCTGCAGACACCTCAGCTGATCTACAGTGGTATTTTACCCTCCGGGGAGAAATAACCGAGGCCGCATTGAACCCGTTCTTAATATCGTTAGTTTTTCTTGTCAATTCGGCCATTACCCATTCTGCTTGGCTACTTGGAAGGACTACGAGATGTTCACTGCTGTGGAAGTATTCGGCAGGGCATGGGGAGGATAGGGTCACTACAGAGGCATCGCAGGTGCTGTATGCTCAATCTTTAACAAATAAAGCGACAAAACTTTTGGTCTCGTACCAAGCACAACAGAGCACAGAATATTACAAGGTATTCATGACATTAGACACTGCTGCCAGCCGAAGGAGCGGCACATCAAACTCAGTCCGCCTCTGGCAATGTTACCTAGGAGATTTTCTAACACAATTGAAATATAGTCAACCGACGATTCTATGGGTATTGCCTGCCGATATACTCCTCGTTGAGTCTCGCATACACATTAACACTGCATGGAATCAGATGACGCCCAAGGCTTGAACTTGACACAGCCACTCGTACTGCTGGAATGAAGTGCTACTGTAGCCCTGGAGAGCATTTATTTCGGCAGAATCAAACAATTTAACACAAGTAGCTCCAGTAATGGCCATTCATTTTGGCAAAGAGCTTGACTGAAACTTGACGGCTCCGAATAGCTCAACGGCAAGTATTTGCCATGCCTTGCCTCATCTACAACGAGGAATTTACGACGAGCCATCGCCACCAGCCTCATCCCGGCACTCGTTCATTACCATGAACTGACCGCAGGGCTGCCAGTCTAGTGTTGCACAGGAGGGCGGACTGCCAACAACCTGTCGTGCTGTCCGTCGTCCTAGCCCTGCAGGATTGTCAAATTCGGTCAATTCAGGGTCGGTAATTGGATGAATGGCACTCATTCGTTTTCCTTGCCAGCTTGTGGGTTTTATAGATGGGCAATGCTGCGTCAACTTCTTGTGTTGCCCAGCACGAGGACGGACGTGGCAGCTCCCAATCATCCGTCTCACACATTACCAATTACCAACCCGATATCCAGCGCCATGTGGGCAAGGGAACGGGTTGAACTAGTAACTAGTTATTGCGAGAGAGGGGTAAAGCCGTGATTGGGAATGTAAATGAGTTCCTGCACCAAGAAATTAGGACATGGCGAGTGTCCAAGTCTTTATTATATCAGGACCCTTCCCCAGGTGCCTCGATGCTTATTTGTACATATTTCTTTCAGGCGGGACTCTTTTCACAAGCTCTTTCGCTTCCTCGTTTCGGCAAACCATATTGCTACCTCAATGGCAGTCAAACAATTATCCATACGGCACTTCAGAGCCCGATCAAGACGCGGCAAGCCGATGGCCACACAGGCATGAGTTGCAACACAGTAAGCTACGGATCGGTGCCCAAACGCGGTTGCTCAGCAGCATGTCATATCCTGCTGTATAGGCCACAAAGAAGAAGGACGGAAAATGAGTCTATTAACGCAAGTCTCGGCAAGTGGCTATCTCACAATGGTCTAGTTTTGCGTTGATATGTGCCAGCACCTGGCCACCCGGACTCGAGGACAAGATATCCTACTCGCCACGCTTTAAACATCCGAGAGCTGCCATCCGGCGCACGTACACCGCTTCTTTGACAATTTGCTTCTGTTGTCGACGCGCGTCTGCATCTCGAACGAACGTGCATGGGCACAATGCAGTGGGGTTGAGTGGATGGTGTGCGGGATCGCGGTCAACACGACGGTGCTAATGCAAACACAGTAGGCTACCACCACGAGAAGCAAAGGCGTTTATTGGCCGAGGCTGACACGATGTTTATGCGTATCCAAGGCATCTAGGACTTTTGGTCGCCATGGTCTCTGCAAACGGGCGACGTGGATATGTCGTTGCTGTGCAAGTTTGTAATGCTCTCAAACGCCATCTCGACTTGTGCTGTTCATGTCCGAAAGAATAGAGCACTAACTCGTGCCTCGGTAGGTCTGTTCAATATAACCGCCCAAGGCCAAAGAGATAAATACATGTCGTGCAGGGCATCAATCCGAACAGCCGCCCTGACGAATGGGTGAACTGATCGCGGGGAAGGCAGGAGTTCCAAAGGAGCTGCTCGCTGGAGCCAAAGGGTCTTTATATGGCTAGATCTAGACTCGAATCTGCAAGTCGCTCACAATGGGTCGATGATCCGAGAATCGAATCTGGTCGTCAAAGCTGTTTGCAAGCACGCCAAACGTCTCCACATGAGCAGTGCGAGGCTCCTGGATGAACAAGAAGTCAATACGCTGGGGGTGTTCGTTTGGTTCTCCGAAGCTCGTATACGTGAGGTGATTTCCGTAATGCCTGCGCTCGGGGACAAGATCAGAAATGTCTGACATGCCGGAGCCAGGTGCCGTCATCATCCGGTATGCTTCATCGTCGGTCTCGCTGTTGAAATCGCCACCGATGAGAACGACGGATGGCGGCACGCCTTTGCCGTGACTCCATTCGTTGGCAAACTTGATGAGAAGCTTGGCGCTATTCTTGCGAGCCTCGACGCCAATATGGTCAAAGTGGGTGCTCATGACGACAACCTTTGTACCGTTGGCCCTGTGGGAGAACAGTCCAATGGTGACGATTCTGTTGAGGGCCGCGTCCCAGCCCCGGGAAGGCTTCTCGGGGGTCTTGCTGAGCCATCGCGTCTCGCTGACCTCGCAGGCCCAGGCATCGGACCGGTAGAAGACGGGCGAGAACTCCCCGTCCGCCTCCCCCTCTCCCCGCCCACGACCAATATGCGCCCAGGGCTCGCCGAGTTCGGCCTGGATGTCGTTGAGCTGCGAAGACAAACTCTCCTGGAGACAGACGAACGGGCTCTCGTGGCCGGCAGTGATGAAGCGCATCTGGGAGCACACCTTGGGACAGCGCACGTTCCAGGGCTGCTCAGCCAACGAGCGCTCATCCTCGTTGGCGGCATACCGAATATTGAAGCTGACGAGCCGCACGGGCATGGTCGCATGCTTGGTCCGGATGTCCATCTTGAGCGACGACCCGGGAGAGACGGCCTGCTGGTTTTGCGGCCGAAGGTGTTGCTGTTGCTGTTGTTGGGAGTTGTGAGATTCAGCCATGTCGTCCTTGGCCTCGTGGTGCGACGTAGATGATCCAGAGGGGCCGAAATGTGGGCGACGATGTAATAATGCGTGGTTGCCGGAGAAAAAGTGGCTACTGCACCAGGATAAGAGCAGGCAAGCAAGGCAGGCAAGGAAGCACGACACGATGCTGAGTTGGAACTGGCTAGATGAGCGAGCTTCGCGGCGTCGTGCGGCCAAGCCAGTTGTCCACATGGACCGGAGCGAGGAGCCGCAGCACCAGGCTTATGAGGGGTCGACGTACAATTGCGGTACCGGGTACATGTGTTCGCCGTAGGGCGGTTTGACTCAGGTCGACGGTTCAGTGTTCGTTTTTGGACGTGTCTGGGCTGCAATGGCCTCCCACCCTACCGTCATCACATGGGAAACATGCGAAAGGTGGCTCCGGCGATGGCAAAGTCGGCCGCGCAAGGTGAAGAAGGCGCCGGGCTCCGTATTTAAGGATTGGACGGGTCGGGTCTGATGGGTTATCCGTTTCATCCCGAGAAGACTCTCCACAGCCGGTTCTCGTGTTACGCATTTGTCTCGTTGAATGTTTGGACGGGCCAAGAGCGGCAGTTGAGAATTGCAGTCCTTGGGCCCAGGTAGGGCGGAATCGTCATTTTTCCAGAACTCCCGACACAAATCGCTGGTGCGCGCTGCCCTCGACATGCGGATGGGACGCGGCCGAGGATCGCTGGCGGTCAGCTTGGGCGACAATTCTTGGCGATGAAGGGCGGCCCCATCCGTACCGACCAGCCATTCTATCGGCTGGCGGACTAGTGGTGGGAGATCTCAATCAGCCATGGCGGCATATGATGGGGATCCAACATGAAAACTGGTCAGTGGGCAATGGGCACCATGGAGTTGTCGCATCCAAGGAAACATTCAGCGTGAGCGGCTGCACAGGGCCACGTTGGAGCAAACCTACATGCGCAAACTTGAACAAGCAAACGATGAAAAAGATGGGGAACAGCTGTCAATTTACATGAGCGTCGCGTTTTAAAACATGCTAATATCCCATGTCCATGTTCATCCTCTCGGCATGTCCTCAACACCAATGCCCCTCGGTATCATGGCCCGAAAGAAGGAAGAACCAAACATGGCAACCGTCCCGCCGGCCACAGATGCGCATCAGGTTAATGTAGCGGGGGGTATGTTTCCCTCTTGTACGGAGTACGGAGTACATACAATTCGAGTGTATCCGCCTATTTCGACCCTTGTTCTTCTGTCTCGCGGCAGGGCATAAGTTCACTCACTGGTTTGGTAACAGCGTCGCACAAGTGGTAGGTATCAAGCCAACATCATCGTTCCCTATGGGCGGGCATGCTGATGACAGAAATACGCACTTCTGTACGCGTGCGCATTTCTTTTTTCCTTTCTTTGTTTTATCAAAAGAAACACGTCTTGCGCAGATGAAAAAAAAGCGTCGTCATTAGTACTACATGGCCCCGTCCAGGAATGCGTGACGAGCTCTCAGCCTCCCGAGAACACGCAACGCACGACACCACCCCTGCTGAACAGACTGCCTCACGCGTGCCCCGAGACAGGTTCATGCACCGGCCCTTTTTGCTCGTCGCCAGCGTTGCCCCCGTTGTGACGGCATGATCCGTCACCTACGGGGGTTGTGACGAGTGACGAGTGCCAAGGCGTCGGGGTTGTATTTGCCGGCGGGAGGGAGGTGTGGGGGAATCTGCTGTCATGGTTCTCCAAGCTTCATTGATGGCCGATTTTGCGCTGAAGCCTGCACAGAGAGTTCTGGTGTGTGTCGAGCTGTGGCTGAATGCGCGCTTGCCTCGCCTTGGTCCGTCCTAGAGCAGACTCAAGACAGTCACGGGTCTTGGGGATCGAAACCGCAAGGCCCAAGTATACCCGCTAGCATTTACTATAAATAGGTGTATCAAGCTACACGAATATATAGCAATCACATGTACAGGCCACTACTGGCCTGCTTAAGTAGGTATCATGGCTTGAAAACCCAGAGGCTCTGTGTTACACGTACCACAAACCCAGTGCGTGCATAGTTGCAGCGTAAATCAGGGGAAAGAAAGGTTATGGTTGATGGATTATTATACCATGTATAGTTTGCAACGCCAACTCCCCAGATACACACTTGAACCCATGTACAAAACCTCGGTAACAAGTCGCACACCACCGGCTCTGAGTCATCACGGGCCGTCAAAAACTGTCTGATAAGCCATCTCGTATAGCTGGCAACATTGAAGTGCAGGCCAACAGCCCAGCATCAGGCGGTGCCTAACAGGCTACAAGGCGCAATCAGCAACCTTGTTAGTCCCGGGCCTGTTTGTAGGAACGGCCATCCTTGGGACACTTGTTACTACTTTCCCTTTTCCCAACATGTTTGTTTTGCATATCAACTTACACCAGACTCTTGCGGGAAGCACACACCGGCCGTCGACATTTACCATTTCGGATTTGCCCTCGACCGTTCCCTCCTCCCAGTGTACGACGCGGCCAGTATTTCTGGTTTTCCATCGTAGGAAGTTGGGAACAGCATGTACATATGCTTAGCAAGCCATGTGCGCCAAGAGGAACTATCGAGAGGCAGGACGCCTGACGCCTGACGCCTTCAACGACGCATTCAACGCGCCTTTGGTACATGGAATAAAAGAATACAATAGTCTTATAGCTTCCGGCCAAGACACAGGGAGCTGCGGTGTCTGATAATCTGATATCCCGTCCTTGGCTTGCATACGTGGACTCGGCAGCGTGGCCGACAAGTGCCGCCATTCAAGGATCCCGATTCAGCATACCCTTTCCCGATCCCGCATGCCTGCCATGCGGAAAAGACGAAGCACAATGGGATTTGAAAAGCCCCCGGCATGACCTCTTGTCGTATTTGGCGGGTGCGGACCTGCTGCGCATGTCCCGGCTGCAAGGGCAGCGGCTCTTGGTCATGCAGGTTGGAAAACTGGCCACGGGGTGGCAGTCAGACGGCCGGGCCAATGGGGCGTTTTGGCGGTTTGTGGCATCAATACCACGGATGGCCTGGACGGGCGGCCTTTTCTAATCGCTCGTCTTCCATCGTCAACTAGCGCCGGCCCGTGAATGTTTGCCAAGCGCTGCTATAATAGTCTGGTTCCGTGGTGGTTATGTCCAGTTGACGCTGCCTCCACACTCTGGCATGGGTCCAGCCTGGTCGTGGTGGCGGGCGGGCACACCCACTCCGTTCCCGCTGCGGACGCCGCATCTTTATTGATCCCTACGAAGCTGATGTCAACTAGTCCCTTCAATGTTCCCAAGTACCAGACACTGGACAGGACTCCGTGCTTCATCCATCATCGCTCACCACACAGCTCGGCTGCCTGTTCGCAGTCTTCAGCCTCGCAGCCTGCATCGTCCGGACCTGCATCCCGCTCAGCATAGGACTGCTTCTGCTCTGTCCTCATCGCCGCCCACGCAAAGCGTCACCGTGACTCCACCACCAGATGGCTGCCCTTGGCCCATTGCTACCCAGCTATCTCCCATGATGCTCTCACCCATCCGAGGTGGAATGCAGTCACGGCCACCACACATACTAGTACTACATGCCGCCATCCGTAGTGGCCTCCGTAGCCTCGTCTCCGTCCCGTGAAGAACAGGACCAACCATCCTGTTTTTCCCTTTCGCTGCTTCACGTGCGCCGACTGATTCACCCACACTCTCTCCCCCCGAGTCCTGACCACCCCGGCTTCCGCCTCACAAGGCCATCCGTGTCCACAGTCTCGTCGAGATGTGACTGAGCTAGTAGAACTACTATCGCCTAGCCACCGAATGGTGTGTGTGAGAGTCCTACGCAAGGCGCCAATCCCGGTTGAAAGGAGGGGGTCGGCGCTCATGTCTTTCTTTCCATCCTGCCTCTTTCCAGTCTCTTCTTGTCTGCCTGCACCCCGGTGAGGCTGCCAAGGCATCTCGAGTGTGTATATATGTCTTCGTTCTCCCCGTTGACTCGTATCTAGCCATGTTATTCTTTCCTTCAGGCTTCTTTTCACAAGGCAGCTTCCTCAGTTCGGATCCATTCCGCCCTACTGAGAATCACTGTTGCCGGTTCGCCCGGCCAGACTCTCCAAGTCGATTTAGTTCTTCCAGTCGCTTCTTTCGCTTCCTTTTCTCTCTTCATTCTGTCAAGTAATAGGACCTCTACCGGGGTTTCCATCCAAGTATTCCAAAGAGCAGAAGAAAAAAAACAAGAAAAAAATTCACCATGTCCTCTTCAGACATTTGGTCTCGCCGAGACTCTTGGCCACCTACACAGGTGCGCCTTGCTCGCTCGCCATCAAAACAGAGTGAGCCTCGTCCTCTTCTTGAAGACATCGACGAGAACCCACTCACCTACTTCCTCACACCTGCGGACAACGACGACGACATGGACGACTATGGCGCCGACGACATGCTCTTTGACGCCGGCATCGAGGACTCCAACAATCCACCCGAGTTTGTTCGTTCCGTGAGCCCCTCGACACTCGACGGGCTCTCCAAGCTCCGGGCCAAAAGCGCCTCGCCAGACTTTGATTCCGACGGCGTGACTACAGACGACGAGGCCGACGAGGAGGACTACATCCGTTTCTCGCCTCCCAGCTCGTCGTTCCTGACGCCGTTCAGAGGCCTGTCCGTCGAAAACTTCAAACTTCGCTCCAAGAGCCCGCCGTTCGGGCGGCCCAACGGCTTCTTGCCCCCCGCGGCATCTTTCCCGGCTCCGTCATCGCCGCCGCGTGGCAGGCCTCGTCACGCGCTTACCCGGAGCTACTCGGCTGGAAGTAGGCTGCCTCCCCGGGCACGACGGCTCTGGCGTGAACCCAGCCCGGATGTGTGGTCCATTGAGGAAGAAACTGCAGAGGACCTCATCATGGATCGGCCGTCAACTACGACGCCCGCTCTCGCACAGAATAATCAGCTTGTACAGGGGGAGGCTGCAAAGCCCAAGAAGAAGGTTCGCTTTCTGCTCCCTCCTAGGGAGCAAATTGCTTGATTCATTTACACGAAGCTTTCTTTTTGTCGTTTGCTGCATGGATCATGATGGCGCTGGTGGCCGTTTTTATTCGCTCTGATTTCCGTTTATTATTATTGCATTAGTGGCGCTCATCGTTCTGACTTTAGGGTCATTATGTTTGCATTTGGTGGTGGGCATGGAAGGAGACGACAGGTAATTCTGGTCTAGTAGCTAGCAGCAGCTTGCATAGGCGGTGTCCTCGGCGTTTCCTGGAGGCTCTTGTCTTTTCCTTGGTGGCTCTTTGTGCTTTCTCGCATGGTCTGGCACCTGCTTCATATTTTAGTTGTTCTTCATCTCCCCCCTTACCCCATGATAGCTAGGCAACAGAAATCGTATCAAACACCACCCGTCTGGTCCTCTACTCCAAGTGACCTTGCTATCCGTTTAAGCGTGAGCACTGAGGAGCCATTCCATCGGATCCAACGGCGTGGGCGGCGTTTAATCCGGTTAACTACCTAGGTACCTACCTAGGCAGGTAGCTTGCGTACCATGGAAAGCATATGCCCATCCCTCCTTAGGTCGGTTATCCGAGAGACGAGTGCGTGGCCGGTCTCCCTCCCATCTGGCCGGGCATCAGCATTTAGACATGCGTTGTAGTAGCAGTATGTGGAAATATGGCGTTGAAGATGATCTATTAATCGCTATGCACAATATTTGTGGGGCGAGCTATCTCTGGTGTGAGTGGCACCAGGTCTTCTCCCGTACACAAGGTGGTGGCTGTTGTGGGTTCGCCATGGCGGTTCCCTCACAAGAAGCCGTGACAACCATGGGGAGCGACACGGGAAAGTGCGTGAGTGGCATCCAACAATCTGGACGGCAATCTTGTTTACGCCAGAGCGCGGACGGTCCGGGTCGTCCAACAATCAAGGCCAAACTTAATGGGAGCGGCGCCGCGCTGCGGGAGAACTAGCCTCATGTGATGAACAATAATATTGGAGCCAGCTCGTATGCCAAAAGAGGCGCTCCATTCAAAGAATGTGCAAGTTCAGCTCAGCCCGTCCTGAATGCATTCAAACTGCAATGTAGCAAACAGGTCAAATGTCATGTTGACAGGGCTGAAAACCAAAACGCAAAGCATTCACCACCCAAGTGATTGCTCGCCTGCGCCGAACCAATAGCCGTGACAAGTTCCGTCAATTCTGCAATACGCGTCTATTCGTGGTGTCTCTCAACACATGAGACTGTGGTTTGCCCGCCCTTGACGGGCTCCGTGAGCAGGCATGGGATCAAGCCTCACCAAACTCGACACCTCATTCGGCGAACAAATGAGTGCGCCATCTCCGTGGGCCGAACCACGACTGTGGGTTATCAACATGGACGAAGCCTCGGGGGAGACATGGAGGTCGGTGGATGACACCTTGTGACCATTTTGGTGCTACACCATTAGACTCTGAGGTGGTGCTCTTCGTAGACGGCGCATGTGCGGCGGCAGCCCATATTGTGAGACAGGATGCACTCTGTGAACTTCTGAATGGCTGACTCCTACCCCGATCGAATGTCTTTCAGAGCTCGGGGTACGGAGTATTCGATTATAGCTCCTGGAATTGACTGCTCTTGACCACTGCCTCGTCCACGGGGTGGGCTTCAGAAAATACTGGAGCCAATTTGTCTCGAGTGCCCAAAGGCACCAAATTTGGGTGGCAAGCATCATCAACTTCCAATCAAGGCGCTGTCTCCTACAACGTTGGCAGCAGAAGATCCTTGGTCATAGCAAGAGTGGTCTCCTTTGTCAAGCCAGCTAGGTCAAGTTCCATTGAGTTCCAACAATTGCAACGATATTGCGAAATGGCTTCGCGGCCAAGAGCTGCTCCTAGATTTCGTTCTAATGCCTCATATTCCATCCAAGACTGCTTGCTTTGTATGCCACCGGCAGCGTGGTAGTAAGTTAGTACTTGGCTATTTTGTTTATGTTTTGGCTGCGGGATATCGCATGACGCTGATACTTTGAATCTTAGACGTATGACGTGCCGGCCCAACTGGGTCGCCCTCTGTTGATTCTTGACCTGCGATATCCCTGTGAAGCTGTGCTGTGCCATCCGGCTGGGAATGGGATGGCGCCAAACTCTACCACGATCCACTAGCAAACCTCAATGAAGCCTCAGTTATTATGCAAAGGCAAAAGGCTCCGAGCAGGGATGGTGCTTCTGTGTGCTTGCACCCGGGACAGGGCTTTAAATGGGAGGGTTTATTCCATGTACATACTCCGTACATATGTACATACATTTGTTGTACTGTATGTATATGGAGTAGTATTGCATTGACTCTGATGGGAGCACGATGTCGAAGTCATTTGGAGCTGGCCAATCCCACGGATATGATAGGCTGGAGCTGTTTCAGGCAGCGTTAACGCTTCCTTTGTTGACCTTGTCATCGAAGCCCAGAAGCCGATGCTTGTTATGTACTCCGTACAGACGTATGTTGTACTGTTGTACATGGGCTGGTCCCACCACGGCTGCAAGTTATCTCAGATGGAAGTGCTGCCGGAGGTCAAGGTAGGCGGCGTGGTAGTTTGGTCGGGTCGTCGACGACGAGCGGCGGATCCTAATGAGGAGTCTGGTCAGCGTAGTCCATATGCAGTCGGCTGAGGATCGTATTGTTTACATGCGGCAGCGCACGCATTGGAAGCTGGCCACACATGGATGAACATGGGTATGAAGTCTCGGAGACATGGGTAGTCCGTCTGACTTTACCTTTGGCTGGCGCTAGCTAGCGGACCCCAGTGGTTACTGCGGCATCCAGATCCAACGCAGACCAAGGCAGAGGCAGATGGGGGTCGCAGCTCAAGTGCAAGGCCATGTTGCCAACTTCTCCAGTTTACTCTTTGTGTCAGTAATACTCCGGATGCATTTCTTTGTTTTGACAGTCGGTTGAGGAGACCTGTCACACAAGCTGATCTATTTTTCGTTTTTGCGGTGCTGATCAGCAGCATATTGTCCTTTGCGAAAGCAGAGAAACAGATCTTGCTTGAACTCTGGCCCGAGCATCTTGGAAACTGGTCGGCGTGGTGTTTTGCGCGGCAAGACCAGCAAGTCGCTCCTGCCCCAGTTGTGACGTCGCCCAGCCACTCTCCGTTGTACCCGAAGCCAGAGCCCGCGATAAACAAGTGAGCGAGCGACTACGAACGGCAATTCGATCGCAAGCTTCGTGGGCAATCGCACGGCTGATATGCTGGCGCGGTAGTACAATTGATTTTTTTTCTTCTTTCTCTCTTTTGCCATCGGCCTTTCGCAGCAGGCATGGTGCTCGTTACAGGTATGTTTCCTGAGCTCGATGCGCCTCCTGTTTTGTTGTTGCAGCTTTGCTCCAGTTTGGGCTTCACCGACGCATAAAGTCGCGACCCAAAGTCTGGCAACACGAGATGCAGCCTGTTGCGCACGCAGACCCAACCAAGGCAGTCGCCTTCTGATTGACTGCAAACCTGCGCTGACGAAGCGTGGTTAGATTAAACCATCATGCCACCATCTACACCTCCCGACGACGACGATGTGTCGCAGGTTCCCACCACTCCTTCCAAGGCCAGCAGGCCAAACACCAATGCAACTGCAGAAACGCCGACAAACGATGAATCGAGCTCAGAAGCGAGAACTGACTCTACTCCTCCGGTTGTCGTAATGAAAACCCGGCCCAGGGCGAACTCCAAAAAAGAACCCACATTGTTGACAGATTTCCTACGTGGTAAACAATCTCCAGCTCGCCTAGCAGCAGATCGTAAACGTCGAGAGAGTATCGAAGCCGTCAAGGCTGAACTACGTCAGGGTATGAGACAAAGCTCCGTACAGAAACTTCAGCAGCCTGGCGGCGTAAGAGAGAGGGTTCAAAAATGGCAAAAGGCCAATGCTGCATCCCTCGCCGAGGGAGACCCAGACGATGCAGCAACAGAGCCTACAGATGTTGCATTCAAGGGGGAAGACGAGGAAAGCGTGACCGAGTCTGATCGGATACGAATCAAGTTCAGGCAGAAAAAGAGAAGCACATCAAAACCAAAGCCGACGCCAGCATTCTTGAACGGTCAAACACCTACTTCGAGCACCGACCAGACCGAGACTGACGATCTACAACCTACTTCCCCCCCGAAGAAGAGGGTTGTCAGTGACGAACACTGGAGGAAGCCAAAAACCCGCAGAAGCCCTCCCAGGCGGAGGGCTTCTCCCTCAACCAAGAAGCCGTCGCCGAGCCCCAGCGGGCTCCCAAAGGATTTTGTTCAGCGGTCTGGAGGAAGCCCATTGGTATCAAACAAGATAAAAGAATGGGCTGCCAAAATAGATGTTCCTGAATCGCCACCACCGCCAAGAAGCCACAGGTCGTCCAAATCAAGGGATAGGAGCGCTCGATCTGAGGGAGCCAGGAGCGAGGCCGGAGATTCCGCCAGTGACATTACGGCAAGATGGGTTCATAACCACAAATCGCGAAATGATGACGGCATTCGCATCAAACCCATGACACCAAAAAAGTTGGATGATGATGGAGCCCGTATCGAGTCTCCAAATGCGACTACTACTGTTTATGACGACGGCATCAGAATACGACCAATAAGCGAGACATTTCGATCCAGCGCTACTCGCGGAGGAGTCAAAACTATATCGCGGTCAAGAAGCAAGACAACGTCTGGTTCCGGTCGCCCAAGTTCGCCATCAGGTCGAACCGACGTCACACAAGACCAAGCTGATCGCTCGCAGCAAACTGGGAGTCAGCATCCCCACGATGAAATCGGTAAATACGAAGCCACTGAGGGCCGTGGTTCTGTGCTCGACACGCCTACCAAGAGCAGGGGTTCGCGTCGGCAAAAGCCAAAAACGCAATACTCTGAACTATCCAAGACCACAGACGAAGCTTCATATTTGAGCGAAGAGCAATCCAATCTCAGCAGCGCTTACAATACAGCATCAGATCTGGCTTCGAGTCTTGCCAACAAATCTATCGCAGATCTCCCGGGAGATATTCCTTTCGGGCATTCAGCTTTCAGTGAGCTCGACTTGACGATTGAAGGCCAGCCCAGGAGTCGTCCCAAGCGACCCAAAGTCGACCGGGCCACCAGCCTCAAATCCATGCCAAAAGTTTTCAAGAAAGTTGTTGAAGAGGGCAAGAAGATCATACATGAGATGAACGAACCTCCAAAACAGGTCGTTCCAAATAAGCCACCGAGCATCGAAAAATGGCTAAACAATACTGTTGACCCGTTTGTGGATGCAAGACCAGGAGCCGACTCAAAGTCTCAGTCGCCTGCAGCAAAAGAAGAGCATGCCGAAGAAGATCAAGCCGTGAAGCCGCGCCGGCGCGGATCGCATGGAACCAGGACATCCCAACAATCAACTCCGAGCAGTCACAACAAAGCCGATAAAGATATCCAGAAGGAGATCGTAGTTGAAGACGACCATCAAAGTCCGGTTTCCGAGACGACAAAAGCATCTACAACGCCTCAGTCATTAGGATTGAAGAGGAGTCGAGCAATTAGGAGCAATTCTTCTCCAATAAAGACAGAAAGTGGCCGGCGTCAGCTGTTTGGTGCTCTCAAAGAAGCATTCCAGGGAGAATCCAGCCCTCACTCAGTCCAACCGAGGAGCTATCAAAGCACCGAACGGAAATTTTCACTTGCCGAAGATGTCCCTCAACCTCTGCAAATACGAAAATCTATGCCGCCACAGTCATCATCCAAGCCGCCGGAGGGCGCCGACGCTTCATCTAAAACGCTGGCTGCACCAAGGTTTCCCCCTCCCACTAGTGGGGATCACGAACTATCGACAATTCTGTCAGAGGATAGTTCCAGCGCCATTGACTCTGACTTGACATCAGATGTCACTCAGTCAACTCTGACACAATCAACCATTCTTACAAAGGACAGCGGTGCATCAAAGTCCGATGAGAATCCCACAACGGGACTAAAGAGAAGGCTGACAAAACACTCTGATTTGGTATCTGTGCTGTCGCTACCAGATGACTCCAGCATCCCAAACGCCGCCAAGAGCAATCGCTGCAGACCAAGCCTGCGTAAGAGAAGAAATGCCTCGGGCGAGGTCACCCCACAGGAGTTGCTGCGAGAATTCATTGATGACGAAAACTTGTACCTCCGCGAGCTCAAGACATTAGTTGACGGTGTAGTGCCTGTACTACTCTCGCACGTGGTCAATGGCACCAATGCTACGGAGCTCTTTGGCCCTTCAGCCTCTGGAAAGGTGCCGGACAGCATTTCCAAATCTGTTGTCAACATGGGGGTGGCGTTGGAGAAGCTGAAAAGTGCACATAAGAAAGCCCCAACGACCGATATTCGCAAAATGGCCAACTGGGCAAATGGTGTTGTGCCCATGTACAACAGCTATCTCAACGCCTGGCGACTCGGCTTCGATGATGTGGTCGTCAATTTAGCCCCAGCAGCGGACGGTATGGATGATGCAGATTCGTTGTTGAATGCTTTGCCGAGAAATGAAAACGGGGATATTGTCAATAGCGATGGAGAGCGCGTGGCAGTAGCGCACCTCCTGAAAAGGCCCTTGATTCGGGTAAAACAAATCGCCAAGCTCATGAGATGCGTTGATTCTATTGTCGCATCCAACGACACTCATGAACTTCTCCGAGATTTTGAGAACCTGCAAGACAAGGCTCGTCGGCGATACAGAGAGGAGAATGCGAGAATTGTGGATGAAGAAGCGGCCAACACGGATACCTCAAGATGTCGAGACCTAGGAACGCTAGATGGCTGCCACGCAGTACTGGTTGACCCCAGCCGCCAGGTCAGCGCCAAGGACATCTTTTCTCTCAGCTTGTGTCACTCCAATGGCCAAAGACTGGACTGCCGGGTAGAGCTTATACACAGAGACAACCAAAAAAATATCACGGACAGAGGGGACGTCTTGATACGAGAGACGGGAGAGAGCCGTAAATCCTATCTTCTCTTCCCTCCTATAAGCATGTCAATGATTTCTGCGAGGACAGGGGACAGTCATTTCGATATTGTTGTAATGGTCCGCGGCACAACTAAGGAAGTGACGTGGCGTGAGGTCTTTACCCTCACAGCTGACAATGAAGACCAAATTCTCGATTGGCTCGATATCCTTCCCTTACATCCCGTACCACCTCTGGAATTCGGCCCGCAGGCGCCTCGCGAGGCTGAAGAAAAGCCTCAAAACCAGCCGAGAACACCAACACGACAGCGAGAGCCCTTGGTTGGGACCGCTACCGAGACATCGCCAGAAAAATCCCCTCGATCCCCAATTGCCAAAGACATCTCTGTCTCTACGCCTACAAGCACGAGCAAGAAGACTACTCCGTCGCGGTACCATCCTCGCACTCCGACAGAGCCACAGACTCCTCCTTCCTCCGTCACCCAATCGCCACAGCGACAATCGGAAGATTTGGATAAGACACCAACGAAGGATGATTATCATGCAAGAGCAAATCCTGAAAGCCGAGGTCGTCCCTTGAAGGAGAGCATGCGACCAGACCCTACGTTGTTTCAACCCAGGAGACAAGCTCAGGCCCCGAACTCGACACCGTATAGACAAGATGGAGCCCCTCCACCACCCGTCCATAGAACTCTCAGCACGAGCCTGAAGACCGAAGGGGGGGATATTAGCAAGTCAGCCCCAGCCATACCGCCCCCAGCAGCAGACCACCATGGTAGCGATCGACTTAAGCGTCGCGGGTCATCGCCATTGAAGCATGAGTATTTGCCATCGGACCAGTCGTCAACCTCGGAGGCATATTCGACAGAAGGGTCCGAAGTCGAGTCATCTGACGACGAGATCGAGAGCCTCGACATCCCAGAAACCGAACTAGGTGTCAGCATCAAAGAGGAAGACCCTCGCCGTCCGCAGCCAAGCAGTACTCTCATGCCCGAGTCCGAGTGCAGCCTAACACCATCTAATTCAGCTTCCCAAGGCGGCTTGCGAGAGCACAGAGTTGCTCCAGACGAAAAAATTGCACGGTACATGGCTCGCATTTCCCGATGGTCCGATAAGGGAATGTGGAAAGATATCGTGGCCGACCCATGCTCTGTTGTTGTTACGAACGGTCTGATTGAAGCATATAATTGTCGTACGGCATCCGAGAATGGCAACATTGACCCTCCTCTTCTCGCTCTAGACCTGACGCCCGTGGTTCTCATTAGACAGAGCACCGCTGTTGACTTGGAAATTCGCTCATCTGTTCAATCTCATTCCAAGCTCTATCAGTCGCACAACGGTGGGAATTTCCGATTCCGCTGTTTTGCTGCACCTGATTGTTACAACTTATACATGTCGGTACATCAAGCTCGACTCCACAATCAAAAATTCATTCAGCTTGAGAATGAAGCCAGATTCAAGAGCTTTGGGGAGAGGCAGTCGCCTGAAAATGACGGTGAAACGAGCAGCCGACGCCGTAGCTGGTTTGGTAGGAAGAACAGTTACCGAAGCTCGATCCGCGCTCCCTCGCAGTCTCACGATGGAGCTAGCACAACGCCTTCGTCTACGCCATCGGCGTCTAGTTTTCTCAAACGCCTGACAGTGAAGGGCAACATGTCATTCAATATCGCCAAGTCATCAGTCGACAGACAAAGCCGAGCCGGAAGCGGAGTGCATAGCCTTTACACATCGGGATCATCATCGGCCAGCGGTACTCCTCCCCGCTCTCCCTCTGTCAGCCTGGCACAAAGTAGCCATCATCCAATGCATCTGGGTACGGACAACATCCGGATCCGACTTCATCTGCTTGTGA
Organism: Metarhizium guizhouense ARSEF 977; assembly: GCA_000814955.1. Taxonomy (NCBI): domain Eukaryota; kingdom Fungi; phylum Ascomycota; class Sordariomycetes; order Hypocreales; family Clavicipitaceae; genus Metarhizium; species Metarhizium guizhouense. The sequence goes on along the minus strand of AZNH01000054.1, from coordinate 87,128 downwards.
CCTCGACCAAATGGGAGGACTATGGAAATTGCAGTCTGCAGATAAGGCGACCACCGCCCGGCTGGCGCCAGGCGCTGAGGGCAGATCACGGCCTCGAAAAGCGCATCACGGTAACCACTTTGCCAAAGAAGGATAGTGAAGAAGCCAAGATCGTGCTAGATGCCGTCTTGGGTAGCGGTTGCTTTTCAGCCATGGGGAGCCGAGGTATTGTATGCGGCGTGTGGGAAGAGGTGAAGAATGGGGAGGGCGTTGTAGGAATGGTTCCGGAAACCGGTGCAACGGGCGGAAACATCAAGAAGTGGTGTTTCCAGTTCTCAAATGCCGCCGAGGCTAACGGTGTGCTTACTCTTGTACACCAGGAAGTCTTGCGGGCGTAACGCGGCGTTTGTGATTTCCTTTGTTCATGTTTGACTACTGAGTCTTGTTGTTGTTGGACCATGGCTGCATTATTTTGATATCCCTGTTGCGACTGATTGAATAATTAGATGTTGGTAATACAATGGTGGGAAGAGGATCATGTACCTTGTGGTGTTTGTGTGGCTTTTTTGGCGTTGCAAGCGAAGCGGTCTTGTTTTATGAATTTGTTCTTTTGTTCATCATGTACGCAAGGACACGTGTATAGACAAGAGGGCTATGTTGACCTGGAGTTGGTGCGGACTAGAATGGGAAGGGAGTGGGAATGGGCAGCGTTTTGCTGAAGTTGCTCGAGCAATATACTTTTTTGAACAATCTATGATGCGGGCCTGAAAAGCCATGATTTGGTTTACCTTTGTTATCTAAGCAGGCTTAGATGGTTGCTGTCTAATGCTGCCTTCGCTTTATACCTACCCAGGTAGTCATGGGAGCCTCTGCGCATGGTCGTGATTTATTTGACTTTTTCTCCCCAATGGCCAACTCACATCGTCCTCAAGACCTGTCATGGGCTGAAGTGAAGCTGACAAAGTCCATTTCTTCATTCTTTCTGCTTCGTCTACACTATCAATCGGCTGAGGCTGATCCTGGAGAGCCGTTGATCAAGTGGTCAGGCACGCAATCCGCTGTCAGCGTGGTACCGGGTAGCGCTCATGTGAAGCATGTTTGGGCGTATTCCCGCGTCGTGGCAGCCTAGACTAGCAATATGTACTAAACTTAACCACATAAGAAGAAACTTTACTATTTTCCGAATGTCTCCTCGGAGCCCTCGTGGACTAAAAGATTCGGAGTGCAGACCGCAATGGCTGCCCCTGTTGAAGAAACGTTTGGCCCTCTGCACATATTGCAGCTCCAATGCGAGCGTGTGCCATTAGGGACTCTTGGTCGCGTTTTTCTGGCTTGAAAGTAAAATTTCAGCCATTGGATATTTTTTATTCCTTGGATGGACTGCACCTCGATCCCGTACGTCTGTTCTGTTGGAGCGACCAAGATTCTGTCCTGCATAATATCGAATAAGGCCGCATTCGTCCAACAAGATGAGTTAGTCTTCATGGCGCAGTTGGTTTAGCGCGTTGGTCTCATAAGCCCTTGTTTATGATCAGATGAAATATCTGGGCCATCCAAAGGTCGCGAGTTCGAGTCTCGCTGAGGACAAATTTTTGACTTTTTGCTATTACTATTAAAGTTCAGCTAGCGTCTTGGTCAATTGCTTGTTTTTTTTTTGTTTATTCCTTGATTCGGTCTAGTGCATTGGGTGATCACACGAAGGAAGGCTGAGCTTATAGTAGATACCAGCAGCATTCCAAGGGGCATGTGAGTCCAATGGGCCTCTTATTCCACCAAGCCTGTCTCTAAGCTGGCACGCAGAAGGCTCCTTTCTTCTCTGTCACAGCAACAGGAGTATCGACCTCTCGGATCTTGCCGTCGCCGACCACGGTTCTATGAGAGCTCATTGCAGTGTGGATGCGATGCGCAATCAATTATGGCCCGACGGCCAAGACTATGGCCAAACGCGAGACTCTGTGGAGTGCACCCGAAAGTATCAACATCCACTTCCCTTCTTGAAATATACCTATGAATCACGTTTACGGTATCTCTATCGTCTCTTTGAAGCAAATTCCCCAAGGCCTTGCCTGTGCAAGGTCGAAAGCTATCACATGGTTCAATGTTGGTGCTAGAAAGCTGTCGGCTTGCTTGATCACCGCTGTGAAGACGACCAGAGGGCCAACCGAAAGAACGTCCTCAAGGTGAATGCACCTTTTGAGAGCTGCTTGCCTGCCGTAGGGGTTCCAGGGCAGTGCTTGCAAGCAAGTTTGACGGCAAGCTGCTACTGGAGAATTCTCGGGTAGGTTTTGTAACTATACCTGGAAAAAAACATCCGATTGTTGTTCGGCTCGCGAATCCCGTCCATTGATTACTTCCTAGGGACAATGTGTGGGATGAGAGAGATGAAGACTGGGACGCAGCAAAGCGTCCAAGGCACAGAAAGTGGCTACGGGTAAGTGAAGTTAAGACCATTTTTTGGCCATGAGTGATGGAACGGATACTCCGTATATGGGAGATTTCTTACATGAAATAAGTATGATTATTCCAGATAGCTAGCAAAAGTGTGCGATGAAGGATGAAGAAGCTAGAAAGGCGCTTGAGGCGATGCCTACCTTTGATGTAGAGTATAATACGTGACCCTGGGCTCTAAAATCAAGGCTATTGGAAGTATTGCACTTCATTGTAGACTCGGCAAGCTGAAACTAATAGGTCTACACGATATAGAAGATCTTTCTCCTATTAGTACTACAATTTATAAATATGAGTAAGACGCGCATAGCTCCGGGCGATTCTACCAAGTCCATCAATCAATTCAACACATTCATTTGGCATGCGAAATTACCCTACTTTTGGTTTTGACCGCTTGACCAACTTTTACCCATGTACTCGATATCTGCTGCTGCTTTCAACAATGCCAAATCACAAGGATACTCTACTTACACCCTACGACCCAAAGACGATATATACTTCCCCCTCTCCACATTTGCATACAAGTACGGCTTTGAGCCCAGCGGAAAGGTCCCGTCGGCCGTCCAAAGATCAATAAGGTACTGCATCGGCTCCAGCTCTTCGGGCCGCAGCATGTCAAGCGTAGTCGCCGTAAGAATGAAGTGGCTGAAGCAGCTATTCAGCTGCTTCTCCAAGTTGAAGTGGTAGAATGGATCGACAAAATGGTTCCAGTATAGGTGAGCGTACACGCGAAAGATTTGGCGAAAGATGAGCTGCGCGGTGCTGGTAAAGTGTTTTGGGAACCCACTTCGGCTACCCGGCCACTCCTCGACGGGATCTTGGTGGAAGAGGTGTGCTGCCGTCGGGGCAGAGTATTCCTGGTGAAGGGCAAAAGAAACACCGTCCGGGTCGGTAGGAAACATGGAGCTATCGTCAATTTTCCCCGAGATCCATCGTTGCATGAGGGTCATGTATTCGTTGGCGGGGAGATCCACGGGCTCGTGGTTCTTGTTGAGCCAGGTATATGACCGGTTCCTGGACCGTTTTTAGCCAAGGGGAAAGCGCGGTGTGATATGGGGGGTCTTGGGAGGAACGGATTCTTACCTTCCGGCTGACATCTGGGGACAGCTTGACTTGTTGCAAATGGCTTTGCCATTGTCCTCTTTCTCGTGGACTACTCGAACGAAATTCCACAGAATGCGGTAATGCTCAACCACTTGCCTTCGTTAGTTCGCCCATTCATGCCCATGTCTTGCCGTAAATTGCAGTATAACTAATGTACCTTGATGTGCTACCCACTCTCCATGTTCGACGGTCTTTGGCCGCGCACTCAGTGTCATCAAGTTCCCCTTAACAATATGCTTGGAGTACGCAGGATTCAGCCACAATGGCAATGGTCGAGGCCAGTCGATGGTCGGCGGCGTGATGCGCATCGACTCACTCAGTGACGGAGACTGCGGGAGCGAGACCCTCGGCGCCGAATTCGATGGCCTGAGTCCGCCGAGGACGGGTTCATCGCTAGGGATGATGGGGTTCGCATGCTCTATTCTTGGTGCAGCTCTCATGCGAGCGTTGCTGTTTTGTATTAGTCACCGACGGTAGTTTGTACGGAAGCCGAGGGGGAGGCTAAGCAAGACTACTTACAGTCCCGAAAACAGATTCGACATGATGTGTGCCCTTTACCCTCGATTACTAAAACATGATATCGAAGAAGACTGATAGAACTGAGGGAAAAGAGGGAGCCGTCAGGGAAGACGGGTAGCAAAAGCAAGTTCCGCCCGTGCGGCATGTCGACTGAAGGTTGGGCCGTCTGCCTGCCATGTGCCATGGTCGCATCGAGGGGCAGAGTAGCACAGAAACCAATGGTAATTTGTGCGACTAGGCGGATGCTGGTGATCAGTGAGGGTGTGCTACCTCATTATGTGCCAAGGAAATCAAAACATGGTGTTACAATGCCGGCCGATGGACGTGAAACGGTGGTTGGGCGAGATGGCGTTGCTTGACAGAGTACGGAGCATATCCACGGCGTTTTTGTTCTTAGTCCACTGTTGAGCTCTAGGAAAACCCGAGACGAAGATGTACACAGCATTATAAGTGATTCCGTGATACGTACGCAGTTATGGAGTACTCTGAGCGCAGTATTGTACGCGAAGTGTTTCGGCCAGTTCCTGTCGTCAGTCCATGGCCTCTACGGAGTACACTGGCCTCGAAGCGGATCGTGGAGCCGCCGCGCTCACCCCGTCAATTTCAAGTTGGTTCAACCAGTTGACCAAGCCCCTGCATTCAATCCGATGGTGGTTGGCGAATGAAATTGAAATTGAGATGAACTCGGCATGACATGAACGTTCCTCTGGAGTTGATTCACTTGAGGGCCCAGATGAGACTAGCGCCTTTTGGGCGACGAATTCGCCACGTGCTGCGCCACAAGATTGCTCCATTCTTGAGTCACCAGGCTTTGTTAGACACTTGTTCTAGGCGGTTTCTCTGCTGTTCAACAAGGCTAAACTACATATGTACGGAGTAACTGTTGGGGCTAGAGACGTGACTCTTCTAAAATTTGTGCATCAGATGACGCTGCCGAAAATCACCAGACCCTCACCGCGGACCTGAACAGTGTTTACCTGCCACCTGCTGAAAGTGACGATGAGCTCAGCCACATTTCAAGGCGGCACTACTCCGTACGGAGTGCACCTTGTGGCATAAGGCAGTTGATGAAAAAGTACGGAGTATATCCCAACATACAACGTATGTACCTCCGTGTACCCTAATACAACAGGCAAAAGTCAGGTACCTGCTTCCAGCCACTCACTTTCCTTGACAAGGACGCCCAGGATGCGCCTCGGCCGTTTGCTTGCTTGGGCAAGTGGGTTGCCTCCCGCACCTGCCACACGCAAGGGCGTCTGGGGTGCCAGGGGGTGTGACGGCATAAGGTCAGAAGGTCGCCCAAACAGCTGTAGTGCTCTGCTTCTCAGGAAAGTACCTGACAAACAAAATTTAAGAAATCTCAACTTCTTCAAGAGCGCGTCGCTATTCATCTTTTATCTTTCAGAATCTAGCACCTTAATCTACTTACAACCACAGCTACAACCATAAGCGCAGCCATATCCACAGAGACTACAAAAAAAAAAGATAAAAACAGAAAGAACGAAATCATGCACACCGACAAAAAGCCTCTCTGGCTTGTCTGCCCTCGTCTCGACGCTGCTGAGTACCGGGAAAAGCTGATGGGCAGCGTCGTCAAATACCCTGACCTCCCGACCGAACGTCGTATCCCCTACCGAGCTTCTGAGTTGCCCAAGGACCTTGTCGCCGATTTGGACCCCAAGCCAGTGCAGGTATATAATGTGCGGTTCTGGGAGAAGAATATTCACGATGCGTCTTTGAAAACGACGGTCCAAGATATGATCAACGCTTTCGTCGCTCGCGCTAAGGAAAGCAGCAACGAAAACGTGGCGACTGTCGCTCGCGTCTGGCACATGGACTCACCCGGGGAAAAATTCAAGGACCTGCTTCGCAACACGCAGTACTTTGATGAGTTGATGGAGCTGCTCCGGAGCAACCATGGCGTTGGATACTTTGTTTCCGACATTGTCACGCTGGTGAACCTCGAAGAGACCAAGATCCACGGCACCGGCAGCGCTGTCGGTGCGACGGCCCAAGTCCCCGTTGACCCCAGCACGGGCATCAAGGTTGGCGCTGGTGCCAAGTTTAGTGTCGTCCGTGAGAAGGGACACTCGGCGAGTTATGAGGGCGAGTCCATCGTGTTTATGGGATACCGCAAGATTGAGCTCGAAAAGGTGGATGGCATTCGTGCAAAGCTGCGTCGTTTCTTCCAGGGCCCCAAGCATGGCGTAGCCATCAAGGACAGGCACGACTACTGGCCAGAGTTGGTGGAAGAGCCCGTTGAGGGGACTGTTGGTCCATTCCTGGGTAAGAATGATAAGGAAACGCCGGGAGAAGAGACAGCAGAGATGCGAGCCGTGCGCGAGGAGCAGGAAAGACTGGCACAGGAGGAGAATGAAAGAAGCCAGATGTTGGATGCAATAGCGGAGGAGCTGGGCATTGATCCAGTTGTTGGTTGCAACCGCACGGTGTAAATGGCAGCTGAGGGGTGACAAGTGACAAGTGACAAATGATGGGATGACGGATGCAAGAGGGAGCACACTGCGCTCCTTTGCTCCTTTGCTTTGTATTCGGCATATGATACCACATGGCGTTTTTTCCTGCGTTACAACGGAGCTGTTGTGTTCCGTGAGCGAAGCAGGATCTTACTTTTACAGGGAATTACATGGTCAAGCGTTTGTTTGTACAATACGGCATAGTAAGACTCGGGGGCGGTTGCTGAATGGATAAAGATTATGGACATGGAGTATCAGGTGACGTAACCGTATAACTATCACTGCGCGTCGGCTACGTGAAGACTTTGTCGACTTTGCTCACCTGGTGCTGGCTCAGACTGCATGCATGATGGATGATGGGCCGGGTTACACCAGACATGTTCGGATCATGGACAAATCCTGAATTGCCCGCGTACAAAGCTACAAGCGTGCCCTGGCAAGCTGGTAACTGGCCTTGTTTGGCTGCTTCGGTCTGGCCACCAGGCCTCGCAAGTGTTGGGTCAGGTCGGGTCGGGTCAGGTCATGTCAAGTCTGGTCATGTCTGGTCATGTCTGGCCGGATGCAGCTTCGATCCCAAGTCGGCGTCGAATGAAGTGCCAGCTGCTTTCCATGTTCACAGCCGCGGCCGCTTGCACCATTCGGGAGCTGGCGCCTGACACGCCCAGCACATTAGCACCAGTGGACACGTCAAAGGTCCGCCCATCTGGCGCACCAGACACCAACTAAGTTGAACTTGGTATGTTCAAGCGCTGTGTCTAGACTCGGGAGGCTTAGTGCCGTCTCTAGTGGTCTGTAGCGGTCTGTAGTGGGGGCGGATGGCAGCCTAGCGCCCAGCCGTCCATGACGCTGGGCATGCCCAAGCTGGTGCTGAACATGAATTGACACTGGCTGCACAGGGCAGTCTGGTGCCGGTGCCTCCCAAAACGCGCCAAAGCCGACGTACTGATGCTGCGTGTGCAGCCTGGCGCCACTCGCAAGTTCGTCTCTCGATTGATAATAAACTTGGCTGCCACGACTTCCCTGTCCACAGCCGCTCCTTTGTTTCCCTCGAACAAAGACTTGCTTCCTCAACTCCAACCTGTTGCATCATTAATCCGCATCCGCCTGCTCAGTTTGTTTTTGCGCAGCTGATATCTCTTTAGCGACTGCTTCTTGTGTACTTCTCTTTCTTTTTTGTTTCAAAAATTTCTTTTCAATCTTCTTTTCTCCTTCCTGCCTCTTCACTTGATTTGGTTTTTAAACTTCATTGTCCCACACCAAACCAACACGCATTAATTCACATCCACGATGGAGCCACTGAAAAATAAACTCCATCAATTTCGACGATCTTTATCTAGACACAGAACCGGAGAGAGCTTTGGCTTGCAGGTACTTTGCGATCCTGAAGATGCCAAGATAGAGTAAGACGTCCCCAGGCGACAGCATTTGACGACAGTCGGCTGACATGTAGACACCAGCATCGTTGCCGTTCACGGTCTTGGAGGACAAGGCTTCAGCTCATGGGTTACCTCGGATTCCAAAGCCGGCAAGTCCAAACCCTGGCTGAAGGAACTCCTCGGCGCAGATATGCCCAATGCCCGTATCATGACGTATGGCTACATCTCCGATGGCAGGAGCTACGGCTTCATCGTTGGCGACCTCGTCCATGGCTGGGCGCTCCAACTGGCCGACCAGCTTGCGCTTAAGCGCCAGGAGGATAAGGCGAGACGTCGGCCTCTATTCTTCATCGCACACAGCCTGGGCGGGTGGATTGTGAAGCGGGCGCTGATTATTTCGAGCGAGGCTGCAGACATGCAGCTGAAAGACGTTGAACTGTCTACCTGCGGCGTCGCCTTCCTTGGAACCTTGTCTCCTCGGCGGCCGTCCTCGCCTTCGCCGCTGGCACAGGTTATTAGGAGAACCACATCGAATCTGACCGACTTGGACACATCACGGGCCGACACGGAGTGCTCGTCGCAGCAACGTCTGGCTGACGATATTGAGTGGCTAAATTACCAGATGGAAGCCTTCAAAGCCATTGCTGCCAATCTGCTTAGGTTATCGTTCTACGAGACTGAGAAGACGCAGGACGGCTTTGTTGTTGAGCAACGATTTTCCATGGCCGGCTCGGATGGGGTGCAGATTGGGCTCAAGGCCACCCATTCGGACCTGGTCAGGTTCCATGGCCGGGATGACAACTATCAGGTCTTTATTAACAACTTCCGTGACATGGTGGATAAGAGCGCAACCTCTGGGCTGCTTGAATCAAAGCAGAGGGCTTTTGATTTTGCTGCAGGTGGGTAAAGTTTGCTACGTTTTGTGCCAAGGCATCACACAAAGTTGCTGACTTGTTTAGTGCACCGCCTCGAATATCCCGCACAAGGGTACTCAATCCCGTACCGACTTCCTGGCGAACCAAATACTGTGATCCCTCGCCAGGATCTTCTTGACCGTCTGGACCACATGCTGAGCTCCGATGTGAATCCAATGATTCAGAAGCTCGGAATAGTCAACCTTTGGGGCTTGGCAGGTACCGGTAAATCTACCCTGGCTAGACATTACGCGGACATCAACTGCGACAAGCTATCCTTTGTCTTTTGGTTCAGGTCGGAGAGCTGGGAAACTATCGCAGCCAGCTATCTTGAGTTTGCAAACACAATTGTTGAGCACTACGCCAAAGAGATACCCAGAAGTCAAGTTGAAGATGATTTAGGATTTGCTGGTGTCGAGGATATGTTGAAGGTGAAAAGCATCATGCAACTAGACAAATCTCGCGTCAAATCAGTTGTGCATTCCGTCAAAGATTGGCTGCTTCGCCCAGAAAACACCGGATGGCTGCTCGTTTTCGACAACGTGGGGCCTTCACACGATCTTTTTGATTTTATCCCTTTTACGTTGTCTGGGAAAATTATATTGACATCTCGGTACAGCAACTGTTGCTCCTGGAGCACTGAATTGCAAGTTGACGCCATGGAAGAAGAGGAAGCCGTGCGTTTATTGGATGCCATAGTTGGGAACAATGCGGCGCAGGATCCGGCTGAAGGTGAGAATTTGCATATATATTTCTACGAATCGGTCCAAACTGACGTATACAAGCCGCGGCAGCGCTCACGGTCGTTGAGCAGCTTTCGTACCACCCTCAAAGTATAGCCACGGCGGCGGCTACCATACGAAATAAAGGCATGAGCATCTTGGAGTACCATGCCATGCTTCAGGCATCAACGTCCATGACTCTGCTTGGATCGTCCCTTCACCAGTCTCCTTTAACAAAGACAGTCTTGCAGATCAGCGCCATGCTCTCAACGTCTGTGATACCCGTGGCCCTGTTTAGCGCCACGTCGCATTTAGATGAAGCCCCTGAGCGACTAAGACCTATCCTCGGAGAAATAGGTGGTATGATGTGCCTGCGTATATTAGAGACCGATGTATAAGCTAACTTTATTTTCAGCCTCCCAAGACTCTGGCCAGCTGGATGATGTACTACAATACCTACTGGACCAAAACTTCATTCAAACGCCGAGTTCCCCTTCCGATACAGCCTCGTCGCTGGTCCCTTCATCTCCCTCTTCCCTGTCTTCTTCACAAACATCGACATATTTCGATGCTTTTGTCGTTGACCCAGAAGCACGAGAATACGTTCGCGGGATGCTCTCAGACGAAGAAAAAGTTGACAACGCCTGGATGGCGTGTAACGTTTGTGTCGACGGAATCAAGAATAAGGCCGCACAGTCAACCACAGTACGGGAAATTCACGACTTTGCCAGGATTATGGGACCTCACGCGAAGACATGTTTTGATGACTGGGCTGACGTGCTGCAAGCATCATCAGATGAGGTTGATGTCGCCTGGCATGTTCTCGGTCAAGTGTGCATGACACAAGGCGCCATTGACCAAGCTATCGGGTGCTTCGCGTCATCTCTACGACGGCAGCCGAATCGAATGGACGCCGAAGAACGCATACAGGTCGCCTTGTGCCTATCGTCTCTGTTGCAGCAGACGGGGCGGCATACAAGGAGCAGTGAGGTACTCGCAGGCATTGACATTGCCTCGGCCGACCAAGATTTAGGATTCAAAGTTGCACTGGCACGTGCATCTGCCACTGCTGCTTTGGGCGAACTAGAAGACGCAAAAGACCAGTACCAAACGCTTGAGCTTGAGCAAGAGGAGGCCCTTGGCCCACTTGATGTCACCACCGTGAGCACCGTTCAAAAACTAGCAGCAAACTTCGAACGAAGGGGCAAACACGACGTGGCACAGGCTCTGTACAGTCGAGTGTACATTTCATATCAAAATATATACGGCCATGGCGACCGCATGACTCTCGACGCACTTGACGATCTGGCCAACAGCCTTATGGAAAGCCACGCCATTGACGAGGCCGAAAAGCTATACAAACAATCAGTCGATATCCAGACACGTGCTCTTGGGCCACATCATCCCCAGACGGCGTATGCTATACGGAATCTCGCGCTGATTGACTATCTTCGCGGTCGCTACGCCGACGCCAAAGTCAAGTACCAACAGGCACTCGACATTATCGCTCCTACACTTGGTAAGGGACATCCTTCCTATACCGCCACACTGGAAAACATGGCAATCTCGTGCCGTCGCCACGGAAACTCCCTCGCTCAGAGTCCGCCACCTCCACCTGCTACCTTCCGCACATTATCCACCTTGAAGCGCAAAAAGACCAAATCCATCAAAATCAAGGAGGACGCCATAGCGAGAGAAGTCAGCTGTCGACGGGCCTTTGAAGAAGCAGAAAAGTTATACCTGGATGTTTTGACCATTAAAAAGTCTGCAAGACAAATGTATTCGGAAGATCAGATTGATTCCACGTGGAGGAAGTTGGTAGACATGTATGAATACGAGACATTCTTTGACGAAAACAGAGAGGAGCGGTTAGAAAAGCTGGAAGCCATATCGAGAGAGTGTCGCAGAAGGGGGACGGTATGAATGGTCGGCGGCAGGAAACAAGATGGATATCACAGCGGTTCCTGGTGCTCTTTTTTTTTCTTGTTCCTCTTGCGACTCATGACGTTTAGCCATATACCCTAGCCTGCTTTTTTTTTTCGTCGTTTCAAAGCCAAAGCAAAATACATGTGTGTTGAGTTCCTATCCTAATGCTGCCGCCTGACCCAGTTCCCTGTGTTTGCTATCATACAAGCCGTATTCTTTTTTTTTTTCTCTTTTGGATCTTCTCGCCGACCCCCAATGAATATTATCACAACGCCGTATATGCAAGAAATCAAGTCGCTTGTTGCACGTATCAAGGCCCGGTGTATATATGACCCCCTTCCCAAGTTCACCCAAAGTAGCAATAATCTCCAGTGATGCATGTGCCTTTTCCCCCCATGTCAAAGACCGCCCGTAACCTGAGGAATCCCATGAGAAACATTGAACCTTTATCCTTTACTCATGGACGTCCTGCACGGGCGGCGGCGGCGGGGCAGGCGGCTGGTCGGACGGAGCGGGGGGCGGAGGCGGCGGCGGCACGGGCCTGCCCCCGTCAACAATGACCTGCCAGTCGATCTTGTCGGCGGTGTTGCCGTGCTCGACGCGCTTCCAGGTGGTGATGCTCGCTACGTTGGTGTCGATTTCGAAGACGCGCAGGCGCCGCACGTACCCGCCGTAGCCGGCGTAGCCGCCGAACCCGACGCCGCCGGCGTAGCACATCCACAGGGCGGGTTTCTGGATCTGCGGCGGCGGCTGCTGGTCTGGGTGGGGCTTTGCGTCGTGCCTGGTGACGTTTTGGAGGGAGAGGAGGCAGTAGTCGTTGCAGTGGTCGCTGGAGACGATGTTAACTGCGGCTGGCGAGAGGATGGAAGGAGAGTGAGGAAGACTTACTGTCCTGCGCTGACCATGAGGACGCCCTGCTCGACGAGGGCGTCGCGGAATCCCGAGTTGTATACTGGTGCTGTGACGCCTTCTTTCCACTCTCCCACGCGGGGGAGCTCGGGGCTCGCGTATTCCGTCAGCGGGATGTGGATGAAGGCAATGTCCATGTGGGTGTGGCTGTATTCCGAGTGAGCCTTCTTAAGGCTGGCGGCGGTTTTGCGGAACCACTCAATCTGGTTTTGTTTGAGCCAGTCGTAGCCGGGGTATTTGCGCTCGTCTGGCGAGTATGCGTGCGTGTCCATGAGGTACATTGTTACGGCCGAGTGTTGGCCGCTGCGCGCCAGGATCTCGACGTAGTAGTTTCCTATGCCGTCGATGTCGGCTGGCCCCGCGCGGGAGAGGGAGAATGGCAGGGATTCCATGAGGGCCATCTGGCGGGCGCGCGACATGGTCTTTTCGTCGTCGTGGTTGCCGAATATGCCGGCGTAGGGGATCTTGCGCTTGACTAGTAGGGATATAATCTTGAACATGGCCTGTGGTACGAGTTAGCTTTCAAAAGTCTATTTGAATCTGAGCGAATATGGGAGCTTTACGGTCGGTGCGTCGGGTGCCGTATCACCATTGACTTGGTCGCCGCTGAGGACTACAAAGTCGGGCTTTTCTTCGTCGAGCATCTTGTTGACAAAGTCGAGGGTTCGTGGATCTGCTTCGCATTTTCCACCTGCGTAGCCGTCGGGCACTGGTTCGCGGCATTCGCCCACGCCGTTGCTCAGATGAAGGTCGCCGATTTGCATGATTTTGAATTTACCGTTGTGTCCGATTCTGGGCTCAGGCTTCTTGCGCTCCTTGGGCGCGCCGCGGCGGACGGTGAGGTGGATGCTCAGAAGCGGGCCGCCGGTGTCGAGCAGCAATTGGGTTCCCGTTATTGCCCAGCCATCACGCGCTTCGACAGCATCGTCGCCGAAGAGGACGTCGACGTCGGTGATGACGTCGTCGGAGTCGCTCGACTTTTTGCTGCCGGACCGCTTGATCCATAGGCCGCCCGGCCGGGATTCCCAGTCTTCTTGGTTGCCTTTCGAGGACTTGGCGTCTTGCGCCTGTGCTGGGTTTAAGCGTCCGACGGATATGTCCATGACGACTTTGTCGTCAGATGTTAGGTCCTCTTCGTGCTTGCGGCTAATGTAGAGGTAGGCTGTTGACGTCCACGCCCGTCCGAGGTAGAGTTCCTTGTCGATGCGATGCCATGTTGTCGGGTCGAGGTCGCATGATGAAAAGGGGTTTAGGCTCGAGCATTGCACAATTGTTACGTCGGTAACAACGAGGCCCGCGTGATGGGTGGGCATATACCCGTGGATGGCATTAGGCAGGACACGGTAGTTTCTGTCGAGGAAGAAGACGACGATCAAGGTGAATGCCAGCGCGGCGCCGAGCTGTGTGAGGGTGCGGACCTGGGGAGGAGCGGGTTAGCATTGGCCGTAACGAGAAGCTGTGGTCATGAACGTAGGCTGCAGGAAGCGACCAAGGGGTGTAGTGTACTATTCTTCGTGTCATCATGACGGAAGTGCAGCCCAGTGAGCCGTGAAGTCGTCTACGGCGTCGAGGCTGGCGAGGACGCCAGCAGCAATGGTGTTGGTTTGTTCAAGGCCAGACGGAGTACAATCCGGAGTCTACAGTTGTGGTTGCGTCGATTGTGGTTGCATTTTTCGGGCGCAGACTAGGACATGCCGCGTGCGACTGATGCGGTTTCCGTCGGAAGATGATGTGTGACAAGATGGCAATGTGGTGATGGCAATGCGATGACAAGGGGGCGGATGAGTGCTGTTGGACGAGGTGTGGAGTCAACGAATGGATTGATATCTGGACATGGACGGATTAATTGATCTTGGAGGGTCCAGTCAGGCTGTCAGGCTCTAGATCAGGGTTGCCCCAGGCAGCTGCAGCTAGCTGGCGGGTAGCTCGGCCTACTCCACACCAGACATGTGCAAACCGACGGATTTGGGGGACATGGACTTGACTTTTCGATAGACTTCAATGTTCATGTTCCACATTGATGGCCTCGGCTTACGCCTTGAACCCATGCCTTCATCTATGGCCCAGCGTGCAATATATTTTGTGTACTGTATACACGCTGATGGCTGAACTATCCATCCTCTACCGCAGCAAAATATGGGAGCCTGACACGCCCCCCTCGCACCTCGCGAGAACCACGACCAAAGTCTGATGTGCAAGAATCACCGCATCTTTGCCCTGCGGCCGGCCCTCAATGACGGGTGTCTGTGTCATACTTGCAACCCATTTCCCGTTCCCCGTTCCCCTTCTTTGCAGAAGCTCCGAGTCAATTTGTTTTCCATCCACAAAGACCTGTAGATCCACCTCGTCGGTTTCTGCATCAACATCAACCCTAATCTGCAGCTCATACGTCCCAGGGGATATCTGCATCCTCTCACCCTCAACGTTGACTCCAACTCGCCTCCCTTTCTCTGCCGCCGGTGGCGCCACCGACAGAAGCTCCGTCTGGATAACATCCGATGACAAAGCCGGCGTCATGTTCGGTGCAACCCTTCTCCTCGTCGCCTGCTCAAAGGCATACGCATACCGCAACAAGTCCCCATCCGCATAGGCCCTTCCCGCGAAGCTCAGATTCACAGGGACACCTGTATCCTCCATCACCCCCATGGTCACGCTCACAGTCGGTATGCCCAAGTGTCGCAGCGCCCTATTCCCGTTGGAGTACTTGACGCCATTCAAGTGCGCAAATCTGGCACTCTCCTCATTCTCTTCCAGATCAGCCCTTGCTATCCCTCCGTTTGCGGGAAATACCACCGCATCGATTTCGTGTTGGTCCAGCCAATCCTCCAAGTCGCGTTTTCGCTGATCCTCGAGCGCCCGAAGTGCTTGTTCCATGCCGGGAATGTCAAAGACGGATGTTCTGCCGGTTTTGACAAGGTCTACAAGACCAGGGTAGGAAAGTGCGTTTTTCGTCTCGATGAATTTATCCGGTAGGTAACCTGGGGGTTTTGGGAATATCTGATGTCCGTCTACGGCGGATAGAGTACGCAGGTTGGGATCGTTGTTGGCCATGAGAAAGTCGTCCCATGTGTATGCAATGATTTTGCCGCGCTCGAGTTGATTCCAGTCCTCCGGCGCACCGCGCACATTGTTGGCTTGCTTGGAGATGGAGTCATCTTCGTAGTTGGTTACTGCAGGAAAATCCGTTTCGATGACCGTCCCGCCGAGGGCCTCTATGTCTGACCTTGCGCGGGCAAAGAGCGCCTTGACGGACGAAGATACATGTGTTGGTTTAGCCTGCGGGTCCTGTAGACCAATGTACATTTTGGGAACGGCAAAGCGTCTTCCCCGAAGAGCGTTGGGATCCGCGCAAGTAGAGTGCGGTATCGCCGTGATGGGGGGAAGCTTGACGAATGGCTGTTCGCGCCAAAAGTCGCCCTTTGCGACGGGATCTGGTCGTGTCAGGACATCCAAGATGGTGAGCATGTCTGATACGGTTCTCGTATGAGGCACGACGACATCGCAGGTTGGGTAGAGCGGCCATACGCCGCGACATGAGATGATTCCGCGGGACGGCGTATACGCCACCAGTGCGTTGTTTGAGGCCGGCGAGCGACCGGATGATACTGTTTCTGTGCCGATGCTGAACGCTGCGAAACTGGCGGCTGCAGCGGTGGCTGAGCCGTTGGAGGAGCCGGACCAGAAGGCGGCGGTGAGATACTCTGGGTTGTAGGGGGATTCGGCGCGGCCGTACAATCCCCGTTGCATGCCGCCCGCTGCCATGGGCGGCATGTTTGTCTTTCCGATGCATATTGCGCCGGCGGCCTTGAGTTGCTCCGCCAGGAAAGCATCCTCATTGGAAATCAGGTCCTTGAAGGCGGGGGATCCGGCGGAGACGGTCATGCCCTTGTACTTGAAGCCATCTTTGACAAGGTACGGGATCCCGTCTAGGGGCTCGACCGTAGCACCATTGGCACGTCTGTCGTCGGAGGCTGCTGCTTCTTTAAAGACGTCGGGGTTGATGTGGACGACCGAGTTGAGTGCTGGCCCCCGCGTGTCATAGACTGCTATGCGTTGGAGGTAGCGTGCGACTAGCTCTGTGGCGGTGATTGAGTTGGAGAGGGCGGTTTGAAGGTCGGAGATGGTGGCTTCTACCAGGTTCATCTGCATCTTGGATGTATGTTTGACGGCGAGGCTGAGGGGATAGTCGCGACTTGATGATTGCGGGAGTGAGGCACTCACCCACAGCTCACTGATGCTTCGCAGTGGGCAAACGGTCCATCCAGCTCGTACGGCTCTTCTCTTGTCTGGATATACGGATCTTCCCCTGTCTGGATATACTGCTCTTGATGGCAGGTCGTTGCATTTCGAAAAACAAGTCCCGTGGTGGTCGCGATGAGGGGGCGCGGCGCCCGCTGATTCTCAAAGGTGTTGCCGACATCCGTGGGCGTCAACGGCGGGAGGCCTCGGGAGCCCACCGCACAGAAGGGGAAGAAGTGGGGGCAAAAACGGAAGGAGCTTCGGCGCTGCTTTCCCCAGTCATGGGGCGCATGCGAACAGACTCATCAAGACGGACCGCGTGCACTGTCCATCACTTAGTATGTACTCGTCTCCTTCGTATGGCGAGGGATCTCTTGGCTATTAGCCTTTCGACTGCTCCTGATGGCAGTTTCGCAAGGACTCACCCGGCGAGTCAAGGCTTTTCTAGCGTGAGCCAACCGCAACCAACCACATCAACATCAACGTGGGCTTCGCCAATGCTCACTCAGCTGCTTACGGCAGCATTGCACGTCCAAACCTTGCATCTCCTGCAGGGGAGGCAATTGGCAGACGAGTGGGGGGGCGCGGCGACCATTCCCTCTTCCCCAAGAATTCGGGCATGGTTTGTGCGCGTTGTCCAAAGAGGAGGCTCAACTGGTGGAGAAGAATATTCCGGGGGGAAGGCCGAACTCCTGGCTTCTGCCTACATCCATGTCGATATGTGAAACTAATCGGCCCTATGGAGTGCTTCACTATGGCGGGTCTTGAGAATAACTGGTCCATTTGGGGCGCAATATCGATCCCGGGCGGGATGAAGCGCACCGGACTCTAATGTAGTAGTCGGGCGCCACATTCCGGCGCAACTGCCGGCGGGCAAGAGAATAGTAGATGCACAGTACTCCGTAGGCACGGCTCATCATGCCGCGGGGGGCGTGTTGTCTCATGAAACGACGACGCCTTCAAAGGTCTTTTGCCATGTTAGCAGAGTTGCCGCCGCTGCAACTGCCCGTACAAGCAGAACATATGGCCCTTGAAGTAGATGATTCGCTTGCGCGTACTGATCCTTTCGGTGGTAGCGTTTGAAAGAAAAGACGGAAGCTGATGAAGCAGCCTTGCTCGAAAGGGATACCCTACTCAGTAATAACGGTGTGCATCATTTAAATGTTGGTCAAACTTTTTATTTGTACAACCCAGCTCCTGTAAGTTTGGCCATGAGTGACCTGATGAGGGCTGGGAGTTTGTGGGGGCTGTACGGAGTATACAGGGGCTTATGTGCTAACACGAGACTTGTATATTTGTTGGAGGTCAACTGGTTGTTAACTATAACGTCAATGGGTTGTCTTAAGATTTTATCGCGTTATTGGGTCCGGTACTTCTTACCAGCCCCTCTCGTACTCTCTAGAATAGTTATCTCTTATTGGCTTTAACCCCAGTGCCCCCTCCCCCTGCCATGCCACACCTGACTAACAGGGTCTGAGACTCTGAATTGGACAACATTAAACTCTGGTCCCACATCGGCATCCGATGAATAGTGTGTGTGTGTACAGCCGCCAGCAGTAGGTCAAACTTAAGTAGGTAGTTTCAAAAATGGCAATCAACAACTTAACCTTAATGCAAGATTCCCATTCCCTGCTCCGCAGTTTGACGTCAGTTTCCAACAACAAGAGAAGCCTCGTTTCGGAGCTCCTAGTCTTCCGGCGTGTCCTTGAAACCCAAGCCGTAGAGCAGGGTTCCTTTTGCCCTGACGCAGCAGGGGCCTATAGGAACATGGCATATTGGCATATCAACACAGAACAAGCATCAGAAGCCATCACACCCGGTCCCCGTCTCGGCAACACCGCAAATTTCGATTCCACCACTCGTCTTCAAAAGCCCATCATCGGGCATCATATACGGCATGGCTCTCCCAACAACAAGATCGCCGCCGCCACATGCTCCCAGCTGCATCCCTCTGTCGAAACAATCAAACAATGTCAGCGGCAGCTCCTGACCACACCCGCGAGACACCCAGCGGAGGAGCAGGCTTCTCGCCCTTTTCGAGGCTCCCCGCGGAAATCCGCCACGAGATATGGCATCTGGTCCTCTCCGACTCCTGGTCCGGCAACATCTACGACGGTCGACGCGAGAGGAGACGGCTCACGGGCGTGTTCCACCGAAACGTCAGCCTCTCGTGCCGCGAGGCCCAGCAACTCTTCAAATCGAGGTCCGTCTTCATGGCCAATCTTCACACGTGGATCGACGTGGGCTGCCACGTCTTCTACCTACGCGCTCCCCTGTACCCCCGTGAGCTCGAGCACGCCCACCACGTCGTCTTGAACCCGGTGGGGTGGCAGATGCTCCTCCTGATGGTGGAAATGGTCAGCGAGTGCTGCAGGCACCTGCGCACGCTTGTTGTTGTCGCGCCGTGGGCAGACCCGGGGGACTTGCCTGCGGACCAGGCGCCCGAGAGCTGGGCGCCCCTGGAGGACTGGAGGATGATTTGCGCTCCTCACACCATGGAGGAGCACCGAGATGGGCTCGTCCGCGATATCGAAAGCTCGGGTGCCGTGGAGGAGATGAGGAATTCAGAATACCACGCTCGGCTTTTGGATGCGGCGGGGAGGGTTCCCAAGGCGATGCATGAGCGGGATCACGTTTTCGGCCGGCTGTTGATAGTCCTTAGGAAGCTGAATAAGGCGTTGGGCGAGTTTCCGGGGACGGTGCCGAGGCTTTACTTGCGTACTGCGTCGCAATTACGAGCTTCGTGACTGTTGTGCGGGTTTGAGAAAGGGGGGAGAGGCAAGGTTTGTTCGGAGTATGGTCAAGTTGGAAAGATCTGGATTGTTAGATCCTGCGGGTGATTTTTTTTATGGAATAGACAATAGATGGCGTAATCTTGGTTTGGGGATAATAAATAATGTTTTTCTGATGAGAAAATGGTCCATGTGGCAAGAAGCTGCTGCGTCTCGGATTTTCGTGGCTGACATGTCATGCTGACTCTACATGAGAAAGAGGCATGGAATGACGCCTAGGTTCCTAGATTCGATCCGTAAGCCGAGACATGTCTGTGAAAACACGGCGACAGAGGCGGATATCGCTGACTCCATGTTGTGCTGTTATAGCTAAGGGTGTGATTCTCGGAACATGGAATCGAAATGGAATCTTTGAACTCCCTTTTTTGACCCTGGCCAGTACATGCCAGGCTCCACTATGTAATGTAAAGGGGGCACGGCACATTACTTTGTACCAGACCGTCCCACAGCCATTTTCCACGGAGAAAAAGGGGTAGATTTCACGTACCACATAGTAATTAAGCTTGTCATAGGCGTTTCCGCGGCCCTTATGAGCTTGATACATACATACATTGTGAACTGGGTTGGATGGAGGTTTATGAAAAATATGGGCCTTTTAATTAACTTTGTGTTGCACTCCACGTAGTACTAATTTAAGTCTAGCACCCATTTCATCTTGAATTATGCCTCAAAATAAATGGACGTGGAGTACGGAGTACTCCGTATCTCACGTCCATTCCGACAATCACGCCCTAAGACGCAGATAACTAGCCAGACCACGGGTCTTCCAGCCGCAAAATCATTTATAAATGTCCTACGGCAAGAACTGAAAGCGGGTGCCTCTTCTCTATGTACACTCACTGGGATGAAAGCGACTGACAATGGCAGGGTGTTGATTGCGCGTATCCGCCATGTACAATGTCACGTTGCATCTCTGCCGTCACGTCCAGCTGCAGGGGTTGTGAGGAGTGGTTCTGTGATGAATACATATATTCCTGCCGGTTGCTCATCATGGGGTAACATGCAGCTTACACTGCAGCTCATCAATCGGAGGATTCAGTAAAACTCGCACGGCATCTTGAGTAGGGGGACTTGTCAAAGTGAGCATAAAACAAGGCATCTAGTTCGTAACCACCTACAAGACGATACGAGGCAGTCTGGTCCTATCTGCACAAGTCCTGAATATCGCCATGGCCGCCAAGCTAGCCATATATTGAAGGCCGCCAAGCTAATTCCCAGCCTTGTCATTCACACACATGTTCGACAATCGTTTCGGTAAACTCGCCGAGGCAGGGATTCATCTGGACGAAATTGCTCAGGGAGGAAATGTGAATGGAGGGAAGCTATCCCGGCAATGCTACGTGGACGCCGGATGGTGGAAATACGCCGGAGATGAGAGGTGTTGGCGCAGGGTTGGGCTGAAACGTCAAGAAACCCGATATGTAGTCAACCATTGACCTCTCAGAACTCGGCCAAAGTTGATGCCTTTCAAGAAGGCCTATTTTGCTGCAATGCCCCTTACACGCACGCGGTCAAAAAGTACCAAAGAGGACTCAACACTTGACCGTGGTTAATGTTTACGCCCCGAGCCCGCGTCGTTGCTTATCAGTCTTCTTAACAACGTCTCCTTGAATAGCTATGAAGCTTTCACTTCTCCTCGTGGCAACGACTGTAGCGGCCGCCGCAGTGCGCTGGGCCAACGATGACGAGCTCGCTGTCATGAATGCCAACCGTGGCAAGGTCGGCACAGCTCTTGCCATGCCAAGTGCTGTAGAGATGCAGGACATGGAGGTGGAACGAATGTTCAATATCACGCCGGGCCTTGTACCTATCGAGAAGATGAGAGAGATATGGAAATACCACGGCCAGAATGTTGATGAGGATCGACTGCTACGCTGGCTCGCCAATTCAACTCATCAGGCTCAGGATCGTCGCGGCGAAGAGCAAGTACTGGCTGCCAACCAATTCATTCGCGCCGGCGGCTTTGCCATGTTCATCGCATTCACCTCGGATGGCGGCGGCGCTCTCCGGGCAGTTTGGAATGACTGCTACGGTGCTGCTACCAGAGATGGAACCGCAACCGGCAAGGAGTGTGGTGACAAGGTCATCGCCGCACTTGTAAAAGCTAGTTACTCGTTCGTCATGGGCGGAGCAGGATATGCAGCCGTCTTGATACAGGGTCAGGCGGATCCAAACCAGCCCGTCTACGAGTTGCAGAACCAGCTACCGCCCGACTCTGAGCACGGAGTACAGATGAAGCGTTCGGCAGACCAGGAGTGTCCAAACCACAATGGCGACTTTAATGGTTTCTATGGAGTGAGGTTCCATCTCGGGTCACATATCGGGGCTAAACTGTCCGGCTATGCACCCTGTGGCACATCAGTGTCGAAACCCGACGATGTTGCCCAAGGCAGCTTCGGTTACCAAATCAACAGAGCGGCCGGCGACAACGGAGCAGCTAGAATCCAGTTCTACACAGTTCAGGATGGTTCTAGGGGTAATATTATGGGAGGCGCCATCGTGTACGAAACCCGGGCGACTGACACCTGCCCAGAGTACATTTCTTTCGACGGTTGTGAGGAATAGATGAGATGGACTAGGATTATCAGGACCGTTAAGAGACAGGTTTGCCAGTATGCGTTCATGGAGCACACAGTCACGTTTAAGGCAGCTATAGCCAGCATCTTCTAGCTCGCTTTTTTCCCTTTATATTCTGTTTCGAGTTTTTTTTTTTACCTAGCTTTTTTATAATAAAGGACTTATTCAAGTCTTATACCTTTATCGCTAATCACTCCTGTGGTCCCTCACATTGCACGCCTTCGCTGCCTGTGACATTGATGCTCACACTAGATCTAATTTTGGGCCTATTTCTGTAATTGCCCGAGCCGCGATTCATGCAAATCTAGCTCAAAGGAAAGGATTTTCCGGTGAGCTTTTTGCAAACAGCCAGAACCAAACGACCACCCCAACATGTCCATTCCTAGATGAAGGACCAAAGCTTCAGAGCTGGCAGGTATCTGTATAAAAAAGTCCACAATGCTACGAAATTCCACTTGATACCACCAAGGGGTAGATGACGCAGTACATGTATAATGGTAGATGCTTTACTTTTCGGTGAGTGCCTTCAATGTTGCCTTGACAGCAGACTTGCAGCCTGTTCTCGGTGCAAGGTATAACGCTGGTACTGGCTCTATGCAGTCGACCGTACGTATAATTGTATAATTATTGTGCCACGTCATAGGGGGTGGAGCCTTTTGACTACACGTGCAGCCAACATAAAGGTCACAGCACCCCCGCCAACGCCAAGCTATTCTTCCATCTTGACATGCCTAGCGCAATCTTCAATCCAATTCAGCCACGCTCTGCGGGTCCCAGGCTCATCATCATCAGCCGGCGAAGGCGGATCTGATCGTGGACTGCCGAATTTCAGAACCCATCGACATCTTTCTTTTCTTGGCATACTATACTACTGGCCCTCTGCCGCTTGCCTCGATATCTGACTTGACAAAATTTCACGTCAAAACTCGCGCAACATGGGCAATCCAGTGCCAGACCAAGCACAGCAACAAAACGTCATTCATCGTCGATATTATCTTTCCCTCGTCTTACTTTTGCCCCTTCACGGATACTACAACTTTATACAGCATGATGGGTGGCTCAACGGAACCGCGGGTCTCGTTAAAGAAGCCGTAACGCTTACCGTCGTTTGCCAGTTTTTCTTCGGTAATTATTACGCAAGCCGTGACAACAATCGTCACATGGCAGAGCGTAATGTGCGGCGAGCTGCTCATGCGGCAAATATTACCGGCACCGTCTTTCTTGCGTTGGGTTTACTTTGGGGCTGCTACGTGCTGACGACACACGAAGACGATGTGAACGACAACGAGAATGCGTTTAATATTATGAGTAATAGGGTGTACCTTGTCGCGCTCATGGCAATGGCCTTTCTTATTCGGCTCTGCTCCTTACAGCCTGGTGCTGACGAGCTCGAGTTTTTCAAGTATATTTTGAGGTATCCATGGCGCTTTATTTGGCCGACGAGACAGAAGGAAATGTTTCGAGGTGGTGAAAATGTGCGTTAGGAAAGAAGCACAGCCCTTGAATTGCTATCTAGTCAATTACGACATTGTACGTTGCGATGCGTTGCCCTTGTAAGCGAGGCTTGACTTGTGATGCTGCACCACGCCGATGCGTTGAGGAGTAAAGTTGAA
This sequence comes from Metarhizium guizhouense ARSEF 977, assembly GCA_000814955.1. Classification (NCBI taxonomy): domain Eukaryota; kingdom Fungi; phylum Ascomycota; class Sordariomycetes; order Hypocreales; family Clavicipitaceae; genus Metarhizium; species Metarhizium guizhouense. The sequence continues at coordinate 63,536 of AZNH01000054.1, read as the reverse complement.
TTTAGTATTCATGGATTGTGCGTGGAGAAATTACATCAAGTATTGGTAAAGGGGCGATTTGGGGTACAAGTTGGACTAGTATCTGTATCTGTCCATCTATGACTATCTCAAGAGCATAATTTAAAACTGGTAGTTGAGACTTTTGAGCGATAAAACAGACTACTAAGTAGAACTTGGGTGCTACTAAATTAGTAATGAGTGGCGTCCTGAAAATGTTCCAATGTTGTCTTTAGACTCGCCAAGCCATTTAAGACTGGTCGACAATTGTAAAGCGTTGGAGTCCATTAAGACCAGTACGGGAGGGTACATGATGGTTAGAAACCCGGCAAGATATTTAGATGGCACTTCAATTCGTGTACAACAGGCCGTGATTGAATGTTCCATTAGCTGACAATCCTGTCGTTGAGGACGAAAATGACGCCCTTACCAGCGAGACGGCGCCAAGCAACAGACGTATTGTGACGGATATCTGTGAATCTTACAACCACAATATGGACTTTGGAAACCGGAACTGGTCTTCTCTGCAAATGGCCATCAAGTGCGCGAATGGGCAATCGCATGGCGGGCACAACTCTCCTTTACTGCACCGCTTCCTATTGAGTTTCTACGGATTATCTAGATTCGGCGTCTGCTGATTGATTTGCAACACTTTTCCCATTAGGCAGGCAGTTCCGCATAGCACAAGGGGCAAACCGTTATGAATACTTTCCGGCATGGTGACCCTCAGCCTCAGTGTACATTCTGATGGTTTGAAGACCGGAATGCGAATCATCTCGCTGATGTACGTCGCCTAAATGAATGTGGTCAAAGCTACGGCAAACTGTATTTGCAGCAAATTTCGCAACCCGAGTAAAGTCTGAACATTCTCTTTGAGTTTAAACCCTGTGCAACTATGTACACCTGTGAATCAAGAAAGAATAGACAACTGTGACCGAGACGGCAGCCAGGAACTGGGAAGCCAATTCTTCTAGGGCTCTCTACTTGGCCTGAATTACTTGCAACTTTCTCATGGTAGTTTAACATGCAGCTTGAATATGCTTTTACATTACCAACACCAATGCCAACTAGCGCTGGTAAGGCTGGCAAGTCGACATGCTCGGTCCGGTGTACTCACTTTCAACTGCTCCAACTTCCGCAACTCCCGCAACGCCATAACGACTGTCTGGAGAAGCATATTCACAGGTTGCAAACACTTCTGAATCAAAAGCAATAACAAGTTGCTTGGTTTCCGGCACTTGGCATGATTCTTTGCGAGTCATGTAAGAGGCTCTTATGGGCAAAACCGTTATTCCCGTTGATCCTTTCGCTGACACCAGCTTCATCAAGACGACGGTGAGCTGTGGCCATGGCCTGGACAGCAATTAAAAAGTGTGACATTTTGCGGCATTTCAACTATCAGGGGACTGAAATAGACGGTAGCTAGTAGATACTACCATCTACATGCCGTAATGATGATGATGGTCAAAGGGCGGAACCCGGATCGGGAAAATATCTTTGAGCAATGAGGACACGCATCCATTGATGACAAGTTTCTATAGCTTTCTACATTGTTCCCAGAAGCCCTTTGTGTCACCACACACAGTGAACCAAGACACGTTTTCTTCTCCGCCGTACATCTTGGTGAAAGTAAAAGGAGGCTGCTATAGTTCAGGTTTCATTTCATTTGTCTTGGTTCCATACGGCTTACATCCATAATTACAGGACAAGCCAGAAGGCAAAGCCAACTTGGCGCAACAAGGAACTTGGCATGACCATCGTCTGAACAAGTCTGCGACAAAGAGTTTCCAGAATCATCACCTTCATGGTCAATGCTTCATTGCAAGTTTGCAACCATTGATTGACATGCAGCGCTGAACCGCAACGGGATTAGCGCGCCTGACTAAGCTACTCGTCCAACCACACCGCTCAGCCATCTGCGCCACAACGCGCCAGGAACGCGCCCAAGCTCGCCGCAAGCTCACCCCAACCAAGTTCACTCATCGCCCGACTCCTTTCACAGTCGCCGTTGCTCCCGAATCAAAGTGCCGTTTGTCCAGTCCTTGTTCCCCGGATCTTCACTTCTTCGCCCAGCAGAACAAAGCCTGGACCGGCTCCGTCCCACAAGCCGGCCCTTTTGTCCGCGCCTCGCAGTTCATCGCATCAAATATATATACCCGGCGCTGTTGCTCCGTCGCCCGCCCCGTCCTCTGCGAACGTTTTCTCCCCCTTTCAACGGTTTGAGAGAAGAGCAGATTGTGCGCGCCGCCCACTACGCCGCGAGCAAAGAAAGCCAGACATACCCGCCACCATGACGGATTACAATGCGCTCAAGGTCCCGGAGCTCAAGGCCATACTGGGCCAGCGAAAGCTCCCGCAGACAGGAAACAAGCAAGCGCTAATCGCGCGACTACAAGAGGATGACGACAAGGCCGCCGCTGGTAGTGAGGAGGCCAAGCCAGGTGAGTTTTTTTTTCTTCCATGTATCCCCTTGAATATGGCCGTGGCTATAAAGAAGCCACGAGGACACCATCAGAAGCGCGGCGTTGCTAACAAAAACCCCGTCAGAAGCCGCCAAGCAGGACGAAATCACCTACAGCGACGACGAGCCCGCCGCATCCAAGCCCGCTGCCGCAACAGAGCCAGAGCCCGAAGAGCCAGCCAAGGAGGAGGTCCCGGCTCCCGCCGACGCCGACGCCGACGCTGCCGCTACCGCTACCGCTGAAAAGACGGACGCCGCCGAGCCCGCCGAACCCGCCGAACCCGCGCAATCGTATGCCATCGGCCTCGCGTCAACCGCCGCCGACGAGGAGGCCAAGAAGCGCGCGGAGCGAGCCAAGCGGTTCGGCATCGAAGAGGACGAGGATGCCAAGAAGCGCGCAGACCGCGCGAAGCGCTTCGGCCTCGACCAGAACGAACTCTCCTCAAGCCTGGACTCGGCGCTGCCGGAACGACGCCTGAAGCGCGGCCGCGGCCGCGACGGCGACAACCGCCCGGCGAAACGTCAGAGTCTCGACGGGAGAGGACGCCCCGGCAGAGGCCCCCGGCAGGGAGGGAACAAGGAGCGCGGCGAAAGGGCCGTGCTGGACGACGCCGTCGAGAAGGCCAAGGCCGAGAAGAGAGCTGCCAGGTTCGCGGCTGCCTAGGCCTCCACGGTCCGAAGCCGCCCGTCGATGGAGTTTTGCAGAAGCCCAGAAATGCGGTTGAGATGGGAGCGGAGAATTTTACTTTGTACGACTAGCGATCGGGAAAATGACACCGGGGGAGGGGGAATACGGCGTTGAGGGGTGGTCAGATTTGAGACCAAAATAAACGGCAGCACTCGGATTGGGGAATTATAAAATGACAAGTATCATTCAGGCTTTTTTTCTTTCTTTTTTCTTTTTGTTTGTTTGCGTATACAGAGTCATCAGTTATCAAAATCAGGTCGGGTTCAAGTAGAGATGCCACGTTCATCCCGTCGTGGTACAGCGATATGCAAGTCATGCAGGCTGCATTTATTGCCCACGCACCAGCATGCGGCCTGGCTATGGAGAGATTGCCATTCTTGTTTCCTTCTTCCGAGCCAAGGGTCAATCTATCGAGGATAGTCGAGTCGATGAGCTGAAACGAGCCGCCCTACTCTGTCAGCTGTGGACATGAAAGCAATAATTATGAACCCACGCCGCGCCGGTCCTCGCTCACCAACTGGGGATATTCGGCCGAACGGGGATACAGGGCATTGTCAGAGATAGATGGGGGAGGCTGTTGCCAAGGGTTGCGACCGCAGGGAATACATACATACTAATATTACATGTGGCATTATGGTTTTGTTTTCGATGCCACTCCCCACGTTGCATTGGCATTACTGCCCAAGGCATCGACGAGGGACACAATGTACAGGGATGGATGTCAAAGCTGGCACGAGGGTACCAGAGTCCAGACGCGACGGAGTACGTTGGATCTCATTAAACTTTGTTTTGCAGATCGAACGCCTGTTTCGCACAAAACGGAAAGGGCCGCGAGGCTAGAACAGCGTGCCGCTCCGTGATATTACCCTTGGTCTCAGCACCGTTACTTTGCCGCTTCCAAATTGGGTCTACCAGAAAGGTCACTGCATGTCGTCATCCCGCCGTCTTCTTCCTTCTCATTCAGTCACTTGCTTCACTCTAGTACTTGAGATGGACATGTAAGCCGCTCACCTATTCGCCAATAAACGGCCATTGTCAACATGGGCGCGACGTATCCCCAGCGACAGGTCTATTTGGTCCGTGGGGGTTGGTGAGACAGCCGCCAAGACGGATGTGGCGTGTGATGAGAATCACGAAGCTCACCAGAGGCACAAGCCAACCAGACTTGGGCTCAAGCCCGATCCTTAATGCCTGGTCCAGCAAATACAATTTTGTAGTTCCTATGTTGACAGAATAGACAGAGATACTAAGAGTACCAGGTTGATTAGCAATAAACACCTACCAAGGGCCAAGACTGGCGTAAATGAGTATCCATATGAAGTTGCTTTTCCACAGCGCCTCTTTGCAGCCGGTCTTCTTCTCGATGCCACCAGGCATTTGTTCAGACTTGGGTCTTCCACTGTCGCCAGCGACAACATCGAGGTCTCGGCAAGCGCTTGGCTCTGCTTGTTTAGTAGTGCCAAGAGTCCACGCGCGGCATCTGGCCATCATGTCGGCGTCCGGTGTTGAAGACATCTAGCCAATTATTCCTCTCAATTGACGGTCAAGAGAGGCACGTGAAGAGTTCAAGATGTGGAAAGCCGCAAAACAAGGCCAGGCCTTCATGGTCGTCGTAGCCCTCATCACCAAATCAGTCAACTCAACTCGTTTAAAGACTTCCGGGCTGTAGACCAATAGTGTCAAGAGAACCCAGTCCCTACTTCTCATTGGCTTATGATTGGATAACTTCTCATCGTCAGTCTTCAAAGGAGGGGATACTCAGTCACACAACACGTTCGCCGACTCCATCCATTGTCAAGTCGCCTCACAACCCACACCACGAGTTTGTCCAAATGGGCAAGGCGAAGCGTTGTCGTCGTCCTGGAAGTACCGAGTACATGGATCTGAGAATTGAGGTACATGCGTCGATGTGCAGAGGCCGACCACAAAGCGCTTTGCAGGGTATGCCAAGATATAGCCACAGTGACGGTGAGCCTTTCTTAGTTTAGACCGACAGATTCTGGGGCTTCAGCCACAATATGTGTGCCACGTCAGAGCCTCAATTCCATCTCGTCGGTGGCGAAGCTGCGATGGGAAAAATAGGTGTCCCAAATCACCTCGCCTCTGCAGGCTGCCTCTTGGGCTTTATTGCCACTCGATTGACGACCCGGGGCATGCAGGTCTCGCAGAAAGGATCCACGGAACAAGAGTCTTGTCGTCGTATTAGACGCGCATGCGCATGAATCAATCGCCACTTTACGGGCTGCAGCTTTCAGCTTAGCAGGAGATGCCTGTCTGCATTTCGCATTTCGTCTCACCGGCGAATATGTCCGTGTCGAATATTAGGTGACTCTATTTCCGTCGATGCCCTGACTTGTTTTCAAGGATGCTAAACAGACATCGGCACATGTCGGCATGGCGAATTGACTGGGGACCTAGCCAGCTGATGTGATAACTTGACATTGAGAGATGTGGTCTGTGGTCAGCTCCCTCTCTAAAGAGGTGTCCGATGGGGTCATCCGCAGATAGGTATGCTGAAGAAATCAATGGTAACGGCCCGGCGCCGGGCATAACGCAACATTTGAACATTGAAAGCAAACTCGCCCACTTGAGCCGGTTGCAAAAAGTCGAGACAGTCAAGCCAGAGGCGGGATCAAGTGTGGAGTACGGAGTACAGAGTACTAGAGCACCTTCACACGGGAAGGAGCTGGACAAAGTGACTCGAGTCAACGATGGAGAAGGTGATGATTGGGGGGAAAAGACGGCCTTAGTCGCCAATCAGCAAGCTTGAAACATGGCCACGTCTTTGGTTGGCTGACCAGTGGCAATATTCAGCGAATAAGCATCGTGAAAACTCGCCGTCCTGAGAGAAGCAAACGGGACGTGGGTTGTCGGTACAACTACACTTGTCAAGGCAGGAGCGGATGGCGTTTGGCATATGTGAGACCTTCCAGAATGTCATATCCGAGTACGGGGATTGCTGCAGCCAAAATACGACAGAAGACGGGAGAGCGCCCAAGGATAGACGCATTGTACAACTCGTTTGCTTCTGTCTTCGACAAAGCTGCATCATAATTGATAAGCACGACTTCCGTGGAAACTCGACGTCGCAGATCAGACTGCCTACGGCCTCTATTGGCCAAGAATGCGAGTCGATTCGCAATCCCATCCAACTCGATGCGACAGACCAAGCAGATCATCGAGGAGGCATGTCATCATCAATTGTTTTCCCCCAGGGCCACGGTTACTCACGAGACGTCCCCAAAAAACCCTTATGGGCCTAAACCCGCCTCGTCAGATGCAGACGCCAAATCTTGGAGGCTTGTGGCGCTATTATCCGCAGCGTGTAAAAGATTGGTGTGCAAAGCGAGACACGCGCACCAGATCGTCCTCTCGGAGGCTAGAAATGAGACATGCAGGGGATGCGTGTCCTAGACATGCCGCTGACGAACAAGGACTGTCACTGGCCTGTCGAAACACTCAGCTAAAGCTCGACACCAAGGGCCCTGTCCTTGAACCGAATCAATTGCAAATGCACGATAATAGGCTACCCCGTAGCTGTCATCGGCTCTTGCTCTCGACAATAGTGCCAAGGAAGAAGCAATCGCTGGGGACCCAGCTCTGGGCACCGGCAGAGCCAATGTCGGTCAAGAACTCCGTCAACAAAATACAGGCCCAGCATGGGTTCTATTGTTAGTGCCGCCGCGGCTGCTCCGATCCACCAGGGAAGAACATTGCCTCTTTTCCACACCTTAGACCAGCCCTAAGTTCTATCAATTGCCTTACCCTGCTTCGCCTGCAGCTATCACCCCCTCCCAAGGGAATTGTTCTCAATGACATCCTTGCTTCTCTTTGGAGTTTCTCCGTCTATCGCGAGCTAGTCGCTCACCTCGTGGTCATTAGTGCTAGCACGGCATGCATCTCCTTCGGAATGTCTGGCGCTTCGAGATCCCAACTCGCCTGACCCGTACCGCTAGCCTACGCCTCAAGCTAATGCGGCGGGCCACTCCTCACCGTTGCTGATACCGTGGATTGGGAGGGATTTCCCTAATACACCAGACATCGACACGTCCCCGGCAAGTACCAAAAACCAACGTGATCTGGTAGGCGGCTGGCCATCCAAACAAGGGACCGGGCTGGGGGTTTTGAGGCTTCGGCAGGCCCACCAACCCGGGCGCCTTGATGGAGACACATCGCCGCGCTCCTCCAGGCGCTGAGGCCATATCGCATGGCCAGGGCAAGGGCTCGACACCCAATGGTGGCCTGAACGGGCATCTTGTCGATTTTTACAGGACGATGCTGTATGCAGCTTGCAGGGCTCTTTTTGCAACATTCTCCGTACATGGCGGCGCAGTTGCATTTGCAGATTGTAATACCACGACACTCCTCCCTACAGGCGTTGCACTTTTCGGTTCCACACCAAGGACTGCCCAGTCGGGGCGTACCGTCGTTTTGATACTCTTGAACGGCCCAATCCAATTCGACGCCTCTGCAATATCCTGGAATCGCCATGCACTCACTGTTGGACGGCATGCTCCCCAAGCATGGAGCACTTGGTACGTGAAATATAATCAATGCCTGCAGTGGCCGCTTCATGGGCCAGACTGCAGCCAGGGGTAACGCACCACAGGCAAATATACATACAATGGCGAGTGTGTATCTGACTGGATCTGCTCCCCCAGGTATCTGTGTGCCCCGTTCCCATGGCCGCTCGTCCATGCTGAAAGTCGGATTGGGCCAGTTTTCTCCTAAATACCCTGCGTGGACTCGCCGGTTTATTTTCATCGAAGCCTCGAGACTCTCTGTTTGAGAAGACGTAATGGAAAGTTCTAATGCTATCCAGTCCTCTGGCTGAGGCAACCAAAGCCGTCTTCTCGCACTGCTTTCACACCACTCTCCATGCTCCTCGGCTGCTGATCTTCCTGCTCGCCTACAGGGTTGTCGCGGCGGCCCGTTTCTTGTTCCCATTCTCGTCACACGCATAAATCCGACGAGACTAATCCAACCAGGAAGTTACATGCAAGCCTCGTGAAATCTCTTCAAGCAGGCGGCATAGTTATGTCACTTATTAGACGCGGACTGCTCCCCCCATCCTGTTCAAGCGGTTACCTTGATCGACTTCAGTCTAGCCTATTCCGCCTTACCATAGGAATCTGCCATTTTGGCCACCCCACCCAAGTACCTGTCTACAACATCTATCGCCCCGTCCATACGGAGTACACATATCCACTGGGCTCCCCCCAGTCCTCGTTTACACTCTTGTGTAACTACCTCGTTCTTTTGACCTGTCTTTTATTCTCGCCTTTGAGGATATTCTTTTTTCGTCGATATCCTTTTGATTGGGTTGTTTGGTCTCCTCTGAATATTAGCCAGCGATTTATGTCTCTGTCCCACGACGTTCACGACTATCCCACAGTACCAGTTCAGATTTATATTAACTAATTCCACACCGCTTCAGAGCAGCGACACAGCATTTCTGCGCAGCAAAGGTACTACAACCTTGAGCCTTCAATTCTTAACGAAGCAACTATACGACACCTTTTGTGATACCACTGCCGAATGTTGGACAAGAGCTGTTAGATTTGAGGCTCCAAGACAGCAACCACTTGGTACCCGGAGATTTTGTTCATCCACCAAGCCTCGCTGCTTTGTCTCACCAAACCCTGAATCTTCCAATTTAGCACTAGGAGGCTGCGAAGAATTGAGAGGCATGTATGGGACATCAGGAAAGTCCAGAAAGGCTGGAATAATATGGCATCAATCAGGAAAAGCTATGGGCTCCCTGCTATGCCCTCGGACGGATATCGCCCACAAAGGAGCGAGGATGATATACTCCATGGTTCTATTCCTAGACCGATAAACCCAACATGGAAAAATGATGCCGGCGTGCCTAGATCTGCGAGGCAGGCAAACTCGCTACCGAAGATATCAACTAGACCATCGCAACCCTACTCTACGCGAGGCTCGGTTCTTCCCCGGCCATCGCCCGGATCAGCGTCGGATATACAAGTCAAGATATCTAGCGCAAGCAGCAGAACATCATCGGAAACCTCTAGATCACACAATCAAACCACATCAGGCTCATCGCCGTCTGGCCGGTCCATGGATGCCACATCAAGGACTAGGCAAGTCTCATACAAGAGGCCTAAGGCGTCAGCGCCTCGTGATTTTGCCTCCTCTCACAAGGAATCAGGAAGTACTAGCTCATCAGCCTCTGCCAATTTATCGCAAGGTGCTTCAAACCGACGACCAGTAATGCAGTACGATCGAGAAATGACTGAGAGCCCCGTTGAGATGCAGATTGCTGGGGTTGGCGACGTTGGAAGATCGTTGTCACAGCCGCCTGTGATATACCCGGAGCTCGATCGATATCGTGACTTTCAGCGGCCAGAACACGCTTTAGACCGACCCCAAATCGATGTCCCTTATCGTTTGGCAACGCATGACTTGCCGCCGCCAACCCCATTGTCGCAGTTATTCTCCGGTGGTAGTAGCCAGATTAGTGCCGCCAGCGGAAGCCCTTCAACCAAGTTCTCCGAGTCTCCCGGACCTGGTCCGTACAGTCGGGACACTACGCCTACTTCAATGTCCTCACAGTCCCCAGTCTTTGTTGCCCCGAGCCGAGTAGGCATTCCACATAGAAGTGGCCGACAGCACAGTGTATCAACAACGAGGCCTCCTGTCACTAGAAGGCGTGCCGGAAGCTTTCCCGACGAAACAGCTATTGACCCTCACGGCCTAGCATCTGTCAGAGAATCCCTGACCTCGTCATCCTCTAACTCTACTGTCAAGGAAGGGGATAGAGCTACGAAGAAAGAAAAGGCTAAGACCAGGCATTTATCGCCACCGCCACCGAGCCCACCACCTAGAAAATCTTCGCAGAAGTTTTCCCAACCAAAAGAAGGGAATGAAATTTATATGCCAGCTAAACCTAAGATCTCTGAGCTGAATGATATTCCACATGAAAAGAAGACACATAGTCGCACATGCTCCGATGCATCGTCCCCGATTCGGACAGGGCCTCCGGCTCGCCCAAGCCGCCATAACACTCCAGACATGAAATCACAGCTGTTTAGCCCCATTCCTGTGATACAGAGTAACTTGGTGTCAACCATACGGACTCCGGAAGGACGTGATCGTGATTCATTGGGTACTACTTCGCTTCCAGGATCTACGATGTCCAAACCACAGGCCCACCGAAATACATCGTCATCAAATGTTTCCCTGAGGAACGAAAGCTTTTCGCCATCGTCAAGATCCCAACCAAGCTTTGACAAACTAAAGGGGCAAATAACGGAGCCTAATTTGTCTGCTCAAACTACGCAGTCCGGGGCTAGGTCGTCGTCTCGAAGCAGATTCCCTTTTTTCGGGAGGAAAAAGACTACTTCCGACAGCTCGAAGAAAGATGACCAGCCTGACAAGAAAAGCACCAGCCGAAAAGGTCCGGTAGCAGGAACGGGACATGAGGGTTATGGTCGTGTTGGCGCTATCCGACGACGCAGCGGGAGTGGCTCTGTCCTGCCACATGGCTTTACGGAACCCGTGTCGTCGTACGATAGCCCAAGGAGTGCAGATTCGTTTTTAACTGATAGAATGAATCCTGTCATCATTTCTGGTGGCGAAGTCGTGGAAAATCGAAATGCCAGCGCAGAGCTGTCTCGTTCGGAGACCAATCAGAGCACGCCAGGTCGTCCCAGCATAGATTCAAAGATTTCTTCTGAGGGGTCGTTGACCTCCCGCAACGAGTCTGGCTCTGGACTTCGCCCGTCAGCTTTGCCCCGATTCCAAACCTCTAGCCCTCGTCAGCCTCATGGCGGTTTTGGGTCCGATGAGGTTGGCATGGAATCGACACTTGCATTTAGACGATCTGTGCAGAGACTCCGGTCGTCTCCAGACAATCCCATACGACTTCCTCAACCTCTCAAAACTGGCGGCCATATATCCCCATCGCCACTTACGAGTCTCGATACTAGTCTGCTATCAGATGAATCGCAAATAGAGTTGACACGGGTCCTTTCGCAAGAGTCAGAAGGACTACATCCCGTTCACAAAAAGCTCAAGAAAAAGACACGGTCACCGCGGAGATGGAATTTATTCAGCAGGTCACAGAGTCAGTCCAATACCAAGAAGACCCAAAGCAATGAGAATATTCAAGCCACTGTCAAGGCTGTGGATAAACGCCCTGTTGCATTTTACACCATCATGGACAATTTGGAACAAGACGAAAATGGACTTATGGACGTTCAAGAAGTATTGAGACAAGCCGAAGTTTATGAAAAGATACCAAATGTGGAAAGCGTGGAAAACTACCCAGAATCGGTTATCCAGTCGTCAAGACGGCCCATAGCGGATTTTCAGCCACAAGCATCTTGGCAAGCCTCCTCAGACAGTCATTCTATCACGACAATTGCTTCATCTTGCGGAGCAGAACCTGCTTCCCAAACGGCCATAAGTGGAATGAATAATAACCTACGACCCAGTCGGCTTCAGCAAGTCGGTCGGATTCCACAAGTTATCAAACAGCGAAAGGAAAATGTCTCTCCTCAGAGCTTTTCACGTCCTTTCCGCGCTAGCTTGCAGTATCCCGCTAGAAACACAGCAGAAATGTATGATCCTGAGTCCATTGCCACTGGGCCTACACCACCAAAGTTCCCAACACCTGTCCCAGCACTACCTGGAACAGGCTTGACCTTGGAGAGCGGGGCAGACTTCGCTTCATACCCCAACTCGGTCTCAAAGATATCTCCGGAAATCGGTCAACCTGGTGGCGAGTTCCTGTCTTTCTCTCCACGCAAAAACTCTGACGGCACCACTTACACTAGCTCCACTAGTTCCGGGGGTGCGAACCCCTTTTCCATAACGGCCACGGCAGTTATCCCAAAGCCAGAAGACCCGCCAGCCGAAGATGAAATATGGGATGAATACGATGACCTGCTCGGTGATGAGGCGATGAAGGGGTCGCGGTCTGCCACATCGTCCAAAAGCGTACCATTCCACTTGGAAACCTATCAACAAAAATTAGCAAAAAGTAAAGAGCTTGATTCTCCTACTGTTTCTGTTGATAGCCGCAAAGTATCGACGTATTCGAGAGCACCAACGCATTCCAGTTCTTATAGTGCAGACATGACGGAACGGATTCGCACCGCCTTCCAACCCAAGATCAGTCCTACATCTCTGGGCTCACCAGGTACACGTATTGGTAACGTACGAGCTGACAAGCCAGCGGACTCAGAAGGGAGTCTCACTTCCAAAAGAGATAGCTCTTCATCTTGCCGGACGACGTTCTCCGACGGCAGTTCATCCTCGTCAAACGATGGGTCGCCTTTAGCGCAAGTCAATCTTCGAGTCGGGTCGATGACTGTCAGCAAGTGGCTCACATTTGGCCATGTGCTGTTTAGTGACCTCCGGCACGAGCTGACCCCTGTCAAGACTTCCTCTAAGCAGCATTCTGTCCTTGTCATTGACGGCCTTGGGAATGATGATTGGTCATTTTATGCCGCGGAGACGTACCCAGATGCTTCGTTCTTTAACCTTTCTCCTCGGGCACCGCTTCCAGCTGAACCCAGGAATTCGTCTACTGGGTTCCTTCTGAGCCCGTCAAACCACCATCAAGTACAGTACACATCTCATCTGGAAAAATTTCCATTTGCACCGCAGAGCTTTGATGTCGTTGTGTATCGGTTCCCAATAGCTGCCTCCGAGGCCCATTATCGAAATATTTTGAATGAGGCACGGCGAGTTCTTCGCCCAGACGGATATATCGAGCTTTCGATTCTGGACTCTGATCTCAACAATATGGGCAATCGCGGCCGACGAATGATTCGACAGCTTAAAGAGCGAATTCAGCAAAATGCCCCTGAAACGACATTTGCATCTGCTTCTGATTTAACAGTACGCTTGCTAGGCAAGGCAGGATTCTCTAACATCAAGGCTGCTCGAGTTGGAGTACCTGTGGCCAGTTCAATCACACGATCAAGCAGCCACATGTCGGAGAGCAAGCGTGGATCTGACAAGACGAACAAAACTCGTCCAAGTTTGGCAGAGATGATGCGTGACAATAGTCCATTAGCGGATGCAAATATAACGAAGATTGTCACGCGGGTTGGTCGTTGGTGGTATACCAGGTGTTATGAGAACGCCTGCGGTGTCGGTTCTGATAGCAGCATTTGGAACGACAAGATTTTGCTTTCTGAATGTGAGCAATTAGGCACTAGCCTAAAGCTGATGGTATGCTGCGCGAGGGCACCAGAACGGATCACCAGCTTCTAAAGCCACACACACTGGGCTCCAAGCGCCATTTTTGCCCTCCACAAATTCATTACTTGCATGCAATATCATAAGGGGCCAACCTTTTTTTTTTTTTTTTCTTTTCACTTACAACAGTCAATTTCGCCTTTTAATTGGATTTTGTATTCAAGGTGGCATTACAATAGACGCAAGCCCTCTTCGTCGGGCAACATTTCTCACGAAATCAGCACCGTCAAATGAACTTGTATGGCGCAACTGCGAGACTCTTCCCCAGTCTCATTTTTTCCTGGATGATCTACGGTCAGCTGAAATCTCGGCTCACCTCTAGCATACATTAGTTGCCTTATAATTCTCCAAGGTCACGACTAGTTTGTTTCTAGGAATTTCTATCTCCTACTTATAGCTTTCAGCTGGATTGAAGGATATGGCGTAGTTAGCTGTTTCTTGGCTTGGGTTCTTATTCTGTTTTCATTTAAGCCTTTGACTTTGTTTCTCATAGTTGTCGTTGAACAGACCGAGGCATGGTTATACTAAGAACCGAGGGTGTGGATTTAATACTCGCGATGGGGGGATGGACGTGGGCAATGCTGGCCATTGCACTCTCTCCTTTTGCTTCTCAGGGGATGGCAGAGTGCAGTGGACTTGGAGAACTTGGTTTCGGACTACCGCGAAGCATATTCAATGTGGAGCACGGCGTGCATGGAGGGCATCATTTGAATGGTTGACGTTGGCATTGGGAATTGGGGAATGCATTTATGACATGTGCATGAGATACCCGTCGGCTTTATATGGGTAGCGAGAATACTTAGCAAGCGATTTTATTTTATTTGCTAAACTCATGAGCTGCAATTGACGTGATGACCTGTTTATATTACAGCCTACATAATTATAGATGGCATGGAACATATATTTGTACATGGTGGTTAACTACCTAGGTAGGTAGGTATCTAGAATGCAACCTATACTACAGTTTTTATTACAAACCAGCGTAGTGTCTACTTAAGTACATGGGTATCATATGTATGCTTTCATCTTAATCCTTCTCTTGGCTCTCGCTCAGCTCCCCTTCATTCGCATCTTCCCGTTCCTGTTCCTGCTCGACTGGTTCCCGATCAGCAGGCCATCTTCGCAAAACAGCCACAAACCCCCCGCCGGCAATGCGGTCGCCGACCTTGGGCCGCATGACCTGCACGACTTTCCCGTCCCCGCCTTGGGATGCCGATGCCTTGGGCACGACGGTCTTGACGTCCCAGTGCCTGCCGCCGCCGGCGTCATGAACACCATCGGACGTGGTCGAGACGGGCAGCTCGAGAACCTTTTCCAGGCGGACGGGCTGGCGCGTTTCGGCGGACCATTTCTGGAAATCGGCAATTTGGCTGATGGAAGGCTTGAAGAGGATGAGGATCCCGTTTGGTAGCAGCGATTCAATTACACGTTGGGCGTTTTCATGTGCGGACGGGAGGTCCAGAATGGCACGGTGCAAAAACGGCTCCCCCCGCGACTCGACAAGTCTGCCGGACAGGTACTCGTCGACGCTGCCAATGTGGAAGTCTACTGAAGAAAGGTACTGCGCACGACGAAAGTTGCGCACGAGTCTGTAGGCAGCGTGGGTGTGCTTTGGTTTTTGATCCAGGGTATGGAGAATAGCTCGTCGGGACGCTCGATACTCGTCTAGGGCGTGTTCCGCCGCTGGTTCGAGATCAACACGTGTCAGGGACGGGTTACTCTTTGGCCTGAATCTGGCCTCGCAAATGGCGCGACGTAATTTCGGGGGAAGAGGCGGGTTGGCGGCGTGGATGGCACGAGCAATATGCAGCGTGAGGCTGCCCATGCCCGTACCAGCCTCGAATATCTCGAATGGCGGTGCGTTTTCTTCATCCTCGTCTTCTCCGGGGCGCGATGGGTTCAGGTCCAACAAAGCAACAATGGTATTTGCATCGTGAGGGTAGATGGGCGTCGCATGTCGCTCGCTGTGGACAATGTAGCTCGAGAGGGTGGGTTCTTGTAGGACTACGCGGTTGCCTTTGCTGTCGTGCACAACGTCGAGGAGATTCCTCCCAATTAGGTGCGCCGCGGGGACCGACGCCCCATACGAGAGCTTTACGTTGCTATCCGCGTTCAGAGGGGCAGTCAGATGCCATTTGGGGTATTTGGAGCCTTGCTGTCGAAGGAAAAGCACATCGTGCTCTGGGAGGAGATGAGTCGGTTAGCTTCATAGGCGTTTGCCTCGGAGTGGCTTACCTTGTATCCTGCGGTTCGACGAGAACGCTCTGGGTGTGCGCGTTGCTGCAGAGCACTGGCACAATGGTCGATAATTGATGCGACGCATTGTTGCAGATACTCGAGGTGGTGGTGGTGGTGCTGGCTCAAAGGCTTTGAGGACTAGCGGGGCTGTTGGCTCGTTGGCTGGGCCGAGAAAATTCCGCCTAGCTCAACGGCGACATGCGACAAAAAATAAAAAGCAACTACGTACTACTAGTAAGTTCATTGCCTTGCCCGTTGTCGATGGAGACAGAAGTGAGCCATCAATTCGTTGATCCTTGACTGCCACGTTGTACAATTAGCGTTGCCAGAGGGGCTCAACCAACGTTGACCATGCATCGGGATGCGGCAGTGTGGGCCAGACATCCCTTTGAATGTGCAGAGGAACGTTCCAAGTGAGTCCCACTTTTCTGGAATCTTAATGTAGTACTATGCACTTATTTAGCATCATAAAGCCTTGACCTTGGTAGAGCTACGATAAGTGTAATGTAACTCTGTAACTCTTTATAACTCAAGGAATTATAGAAACCCCCTATCACCGTAACATTTTAAAGTTTAAATTGTATCGCTTATTAGTCAAGTGAAATCCTGGTACAGCCCAATACTGTGTTATTAGATTTTACGCTTGCACGATACTCGTATCATGCTTGTAATTTCACTTGACTAATGAGCGATACAATTCAAACCTTAATACCAGGCCAAGAATAATAAAAGACCAGAAAAATAAATTATTTTAGCGTAATTAGTGCCGCGACATTAGTGCCGTGTCGCGGCCCGCTAGCTAAAGCTATCTCGCGATAGCCTCAGCCACTATTATCATGGGAGTAAACCTTATATATTATAATATAAACCTATTAACTTTATACCCGTGACTCACGCTGAGTTACACTAAAAACCTAAAACGCCCACATACGTAGTATATTTATAAGGTCTGCCCTCATCCGCATTTGAAGTCAACCCTATTCCTCTCCATCTCAGTTATTTGCCTCTTCTACTACCAAGACCACAACCAATCGTGAGTCCCTGCTTCCACATAAATCTCCTATAAGCACTGCAACCGCCACTTGCTGACATCGCCCACAGCTATCTATTCACACTATCATACATAAACAACATGGCCAAAGGTGGCAAGAAGCCCAACACAAGTAAGTTGCCTGTTACAACCTTCAGGGATCAAAGCTGACGAGGCCAAGAGGGCAAAAACAACGCCACAATGGAGAGTGGTATTGATGCCTGTACATCACACTCACCATAACATTTCTTGGTAGAATCATGCACCTTTAAATACTAGGTTTTCGATTGGCCAGAACCCAAATTCGCTACATCCAACGCACCTCCGCACAATCAAAGAGGTATATACGAATGTAACAATGCAGAGTGCGTGCATCCCTGTGATCATGGCAAACGACTATCAGAACGTAAGTGCCGGTGATTCTGTGTTATGTACAGTATCTGCCCGTGGGAAAATTGTATTTGCAGTTGCAGATAAAGATGAAGAAGACGACTGCCCCGTGACCTCGATGCAAACGACGGAAGGAGCACGGCCATTGCAAGGGCCCCTTCCTTCCTCGTCCCTGTTTCGGTGCTAGTCCTCGAGATAGCTCCTTCGAGTTCTTGTCTGCTTATTTTGACAGCCTGCCGTCCCGTTTCCGTTCGTTGACCTCGTTATGATTAAAAAGAAACATAACACACTAGACGTTGTACTCCTCCCGCACCCAATCCATGCTGCTCTCAAGCTACTCCTCACTGTCCCCATCCATCCACACCCGCGCATTCGTTATAAAAATGGCAAACAAAGACTCAAATCGCTTCTAATGGTACACGAAGGGCATGTCTGTTGCGTGCCCTCGACAAAACTTTCATTTCCCTAACGCCGACCGCATGAGACCAACCGTCGAAAAGGGAGAATAACCCAAGAAAAAGTATCAGAAAATGACAACCTCCTAGGCCGCCATGGGAGTGGCCGGCGGCTGAATATAGGTCGATAACAGAGAGACACCCAAGCAAAACAAAAGAAACCAACAATTCTGCCAAAATGACAGCTGCGTTTTCTCGCCTCTTTCCTTAATCATCTTTCGTTGAGGGTATATAATGTCGACTCCATGGGTATATGGTCCGCGTACCTTAACCTACCATTTCTCGTCTTGCGCTTCCAAATGGTATGTTGCTTTTATTCCTAGCCGTCGTATGCATGTCAATTAATAACAAGTAGTATCAAAAAGGCGTCTGAAAGATTGACGCTGGCCACTCTGGTGAAGGCCAAATGCTCAGCGCGGTGGTCAACTCGATCAGATGAACGAATACTTCCCCGAGCTCATGTGGCCCAGAGCAGAAGACCATGCCTCCTGAGCGTCAGGAACATGGACGGCATGATGGAAGTCTTCCTCAAAGTATGGTTGGACCCTGACACCGACGTGCTCTTCTAAAATGGCCACGCCCGAGTCATATCGTCGTCGACATCTCTTAGTCCACGGATCAACCTTCACAGGGCTGTGATAACAGAAGACGTTGGGTTTAGCATCTCGAAGCCCGAACACCACACACATGCTCTTAAGATGGTTCCACAAATCATGTGCTGCGTGTCTGGTCAAATCAGACTGGGAATTGACCACATACAGCAATTGCAAAATAGAGTACCGCAGGGTTAACGCGTCGGTGCTGTTCGTGCCGTACCGTTGCTCTACTTGCCGCTGTTGAAGCCGAAGTTCGGAGGCCAGCTTATCGAGGCGATCGGCATTTACATGATTGTGAAACAGAGCAAGATCTATCCACGTCCTGGTGACGTACGGGTGACGACGGCTGTATATCGCTTCTAATTCCTCCGCGATTGTCGGCATGCTTCCCCATAATAGTTCTGACACTGTTGCTGATCCATGTTTTTGCTGGACTTCATACAAACAAGCAAATATTTGACGCAGCGGGTGTGATCGCTCAAAGTTAGTGGAGGAATACGCAGCCAAATATTTGCAAAGAGCGGTCATCATGCCAGGATCACGATGCACCATGCCGAGTAACAGCTCGTTGATACCTAATGGCGAGAGCTTCTTCAGGTCAAGTTCAAGTTGCTTGAAGGCCTTCATCAAAAAGTCGCCGCCTTGGTCGGCATCCCGTGCTTCGAAATAAAAGTTGGCTTCCAATAGTAGGTCGCTGGATCCGGCACCCCATACCATGGTAATTGGCCAACCGATGCGAGCATCGGTCTCGACTTCGAACTGGCGGCAGTGTAAAAATGCCTTCCGCATGTTGCCCACAACAAGCTCCTGCGCGCGAAGCAGGTCGGGAGATCGGAGATACCCAGGTGCTGGAGGTGGCGTCGGTGTTCGGCATCGGACATGAGCTGGCAAGTCAGCAGACAACTCAAAATCGACCAAGTCGTACTCAGTCACGCCCTTTCTCTTCAGATACGTCCCGAGATTCACTACTCGGCCATTGCGAACAAATTCAGACACTTTGCCCTCTGCATCGCGCTGGAATTTCATCGACAGCAGTTTCTTTACTTCTTCCTCAGTATTGTTTTTCACAAAACCCCACTGAGAGAATCTGGTCTTGTACATTTTAGGTCTAAAGAGCGTCAGCACAAGAACCAGTGTCCATTCGTTGATTCACCAGTCATTTGGTTCACAAACATACGTTGCTTGGAAGTTATATTTCTCTGCCATGATGGCCATCACTTCCTTGAGCGGTTTCCTCTCCTCCAGATACAACGACCGGATTGTCCCTTTAAATTGCTCCCAAGCCTCAGCAGGAACCTGTTCCCGTGACGGTCGAGTTCCAGCTTGGCCTCGAAGAGAAATTGATCCAGGCTTTTGATCCTGACACTTTACGTTAGGATATACTGTTACCACACCATGGCTGTCCCAACAGCGAGCACAATACTTACCGACAGTGTTGTGGATGGGGTTAGAGAAGTTGGTGTTGAAGATACAGGGGGGATCTTAGATGGCGAAGGCGTCATTGGTTCTTGTTTGATATCTGCTGCAAAAGAAATTGGCACTGGCGGAGGCACGCGTGGCCGTGGTGGTTTTGCTGGTGCCTTTCCCTTGGCCTTTGCACTCGGAATCAGTTCCAGAATGAACTGGTTACCAACGCTAATGTTAGGTTTGGGGGTTGTCGGCACAGGAGGCTTAAGAAACCCTGCGCTATTAGTCGAGTTTCTGCCGCCAATACTGTTTCGGTTGGTCGTGCTAGTCACAGTGCTGTGAGAGCCGCTCGGGTTTATGAAACTATTTGTGGCAGACAGAGGAGTCGTGAAGTTGTTAGGTTGAGATTGATCCATTTTGGTAGTGGTGCTAGCAGTGGTGCCAGGGGGACGCCAAATCTCAAAACCTGGTGTGCCGCCAACAGGAGCTGCGTTCGAATGAGAGAGAGACTGCGTCATCGGCGAGGCCACCATTGGGGATGATGCCAGATGCGAGTCAGGCATGGGGGAATGCGCCATCGAACTATGTATGCGGTTGTCTGACATGAAATCGTCAAGGTTTCCAAAATGTGCTGATGATGAACCTACTCTATTGTCTTGGAAGCTGCTGTACGACATGGCGGGCGGGCTGGCCGCTATCGGGCTTGTCACTCGTTGTAGTGAGGCAAATTCTCCCCAACTTTGGCCGGTGCCAGTGACTGGGTTTGTGATTCTGTTTGGGTTGAATACTGAGGAGGCGGTGCTGCTGATCCCATTTCCGCAATACGACAGAGGATCGAAACTGAGGCTCGCCTGGAAACTATTCATGCTGATTGACGGATTTTGCACCGCCTGCTGATGAGCCTGGTGGTGACTCTGATTGCTGTTGACAGTGGTATTGACAGGCCGCGGTGGAAGAGGAGGAGGTGGCTCGAAGGACTTGTTTTCAAATGGATTGAAACCCTTATTCTCGAAATGGGCGACTAAACGGCCAACCCCTCCGCCAGTCTGAGGCGAACTCAGGGCCTCGAGCTCCATTGCTGTGTCGCCTTGGTGGTCCTGGTGTTCGTGGTGGCCATTGGTATAATTTGGTTGTACATTGGACGATGTAGGGGCCCATTCCATTCCCCCAGCATCGTTGAACGACTGGCGAGTATCATGGTTGTGCTCTGGTGCGAGGCTCGACGACGAGGGCGCCCCTTGGCCAAAATCGAAGGCCGACCATGCCTGGTTGTTGAATCCGTAAGAGTCTGTGTTGAAGTCAGAAGCCCTCGACTTGTCGGGGGGAAGGTTAAACATGGCGACGAGCAGCCAAGCAGACGGAGCTTGTCCGTTGGCCGAAGGTCAGTCAGTGACGGGGACTCGAACGAGTCGAGAACCACGTCTTGATGCTCAGTCGCCAACACAAGGATTCATCACCTCGTCCAAATGGCAAAGGGCTGGGCCGAGTACGACTTCACGAACGGGATGACAAGACTGGCGGCCACTGGCGCCTCATAATCACCGGTTTGAGGGAAAGAACTTGCAGTTGACCAGCCAAATTGGTGCGGCAGTCAGAAAGACGCAAGGGGAGGGTTAAAAGAAAGAAATGCCTGAGCTATCGCTACAGTTCCCCAGAATCGGCTGAGGTGGGTAAAGCGTCAATTGATAGGGCGGCTCTTGGGGCCAAATCGTGTTTCTGTATTGTGCACTGTTGGCAACACAGAAGGGGTCGCAGCGCTGTTCTGTGGAGGTACAAAAGCCACGCGCCTGAGAGAAGCCAGAGAGCAAAAGTTCCTTGGCCAAGTTTTGCTCGAAGGAAAAGCACAATGGATGGCTCAAGACGGCTCTCTGGGGAGGGCCTCTGCTGGGATCAGTCCCGGTGCGTGATAAGAGAAAGGCACCAGACTGCGACGAAGGCTGCTAGAGTCAGCACGAGCACGCAGAGGCACAAGCGACAAAGAAGAGATGGCAAGACAAGGTGCACCAAGTGGGGAGGGGAATGCGTGTGAGCTGGGGGGAGGGAAGCAGTTGAAGGAAAGAGGGGAATGTAACATCATACGTGCTCAGCTCCGACGACAAGAGGACTGGCGAAGCAAATAATTGAGGCCGCGGAGCACGAATAGGGCTCCCGACATTGGAGCTGGAGGGCTGTGATGAGAGGGGCGGGTGGCATGCGTGGGAATGCGACTATCGACCAGAAAAAGAAGGTGCGATAACCCCTGGGCCACCACACACAAAGCGGGCACCGCCAATCACGAAGCCATGATACAAGCCCCTGCCACACTTGTCGACTCTGGCCTGGGAAAGGCGAACAAAAGAAAGCCTGCGACTTGCGGGCCACCAGCCAACGGCTAGCCTCTCAAGCTGCTTGCCTGACAGAACGGACCGACAGAAAGGCTGGCCGTCCAACGACTCGTTGCCCTCCGTCCTGGCCGATTCCAGAAGGATTCCACCGTCAGCCTCGGCCCATGATTCGTCCTTTGCCTGGACTTGGCGCCCCAAAAGCAAGACTTGGGCCGGTGTGGCCGGCGCCACCGCGTGGCGAGCAGCAGCATGCAAAGCCTCTTGCATTTGCATTGTCTCTGATCTGGCGTAAACGAAATCGACATCGGCCACGATCCAGAGCTATTCCTGTTCAATAACGATGTTGCCCGAATCAGCATGTTCCCTGGGTATTGAACAATGCCATTCTGGTCAGATCCGGTTTGGGCGGCGCCGCAGTTCAAGCATTCTGGCACAGCCGAGGCAGCGGTGCCACCACGCAGACGATGGGAGCAGCAGTACTCCGTGGCCGCAATTGCGAGCATCCGGTACGAAGTCGGGGCGACTGGTGCTGCCATCGTGGGCGAGGTCAATGGTGTTGTTGCGAGGGCTCTGCCTTGCGCTTGTGATGGCTTCATGGCTTCATGTCCGGCACTTCGGACTTCCAAGGCTCAAGTGCTGACTGGACTAGCAGTAGTATTGATTTTGCCTCGATATCGCAATCTATGTACATATGCTGGCGAGCGGATGGCCCAAGCATGGTGGGGTCGGAGGGTTTTACGCGACTCAGTACTCCGTATGCTTTCAAGTCAGGCAGCTCCAACGGGGTTCGTCATGACCGTCACGACCGTTGCAAACGTTGCCCCAACACCGCCCGGAGCCCGGACCGGGACCAGATAGAGTCAATCAGACTGCTGGTCCTCGTGGGAAGTGAGCTATGTATGTACATGTACATGCTAAAGGCCGACTGGCTGTGGGGCTGACTGTATCCAGATGTCGGCGGCTCGAACCACATGTTCAGCGTTCTGATTGTCTGGTTGCCTGGGTCATGTCCCTGGGTCTCTGGGGATGGCCCGGTGTCAGCGGGGGTCTGGAAAGCCAGGATCTCCTGTGTTGATTACCCCAGCCTGTTCCATTTTTGCTCCTGCCACGCAGGCAGGACCAAACGAGCGGCCACGATAGACTGGGGCCGGCGGGTGCAGATACATTTGCCCAACGACGAAGATTCATCTGGTTGACAGAATCCGGACTCAACTACCGATATCGTGCGACAGAGGCCCATACATGAGAAGAGATGGATCTTGTCTCGCCTGGTTCCATGGTTCCGGGGTGCCATGTCGGTACCTGTACATGGCAATCGAGACCATCCATCAAAGATGACCAAGTCGTTGTCCAAGTGGAAACCTGGGAGCTTCGCTGTCATCTGTAATAATCTGGCAATCTGGTGCTCGGCCGATGGGTTCTTGGTCCAGTTCTTATCCCAGTTCCTATCCCAGTTTCATCGTGGTCGGTGGGGACGGCAAGGTTATGTCTGTCGGCTGGTCCCTAATCCAGCTGCCAATACGGAGTATCTTTGGCCCTTGCCCGAGCCACCTTGGTTTCTCGAACCAGCCGTGGGTAAAAAGCCCTCTCAGCCCATTGACCTGGACTGC
This sequence comes from Metarhizium guizhouense ARSEF 977, assembly GCA_000814955.1. Taxonomy (NCBI): domain Eukaryota; kingdom Fungi; phylum Ascomycota; class Sordariomycetes; order Hypocreales; family Clavicipitaceae; genus Metarhizium; species Metarhizium guizhouense. The sequence continues at coordinate 40,107 of AZNH01000054.1, read as the reverse complement.
CCACGTGCCACCGGACAATGTGGTCGCCCCAGCCATGCGACATGTAACCATCCCAGCTGACTTAGCACTTGTCAATGCTTGCCAACACAACACCCCTCGAAAGGGCTCGTCGTCTCGTCCGAGAATCGCGTGTCTCGCCTTGGTTACAACATACTACTGGGCAGGCTTACATAGGTCAGGATACGGGCATGTCTCTCCTCCATGTTGCGGAGAATAACAGAAGAATTCTTCGCCTGGAACCCTCCGACCACGACTAGGAATACTACGTAAGGGGAACCTGACCTGGCCTCTTTTTTTAGGCCATTGTCTCGAAAAGAGACGCCAAGCTGACAAGCAGGTCCCGGGAACGCAGGTGGGGCAAATGTCTCATTCTGTTGGAGTGTGAAAGACGCAATTGCAAATTCTTTTCCATACAACTGTGTTCGTCGTTGCGAAAACATACAGCTCTTCTAGTCTGCCAGTGTCGTTTCGACTCATTCAGGGAGGCCACGATTCTTGCTTTGGCTTTATTATGGGCCGCCTCATATAGGAGCCTAGCTGACTCCTGCACAAAGGTTCGTCTTCTCACAGCCAGAGAGACGAGGAACAAGGTGCCGTCATGCAGGGCATTCGAGTTCCCCTGATGAGTGCAACAGCAACAGGGAGCGTTCGATCTTGGCAGAATAGCATGAACACTAGGAGCATCTTCCTATTCGGCGCCACATCAAACTGTGGCTTGTACACAAGGATCTTCCTTTCAAGATACTACTAGTGTTATTGTTCATGGCGATCGTTACTCACCAATTGCAAACTTGGAATCTCTCGTCTGTGGGCCAGTCCTTCAGGTTCCGAAAGATTGGAGAGGAGTCGATTCAACTTTGTCCTCGGTACGTTCCAGAGGCGTCCATAGCAGAAGCTTGCCATCGATGCCACTATCAAATTCTCTGCACCATTGCACATGAGTTGCACGGTCCAACTGCCATGTATGCAAGGCAAGACTAGAACGGCTAGGGTTTTAAACAAACTGCACGACATCCCAGCTCTGATTGCTTGTTCAGCCTGGTATCGGAAACTTTGCGCAGCTCAACATGGCTGTTTGCCACGGCATCGCGGCGCCAGGACATGTCAGTTCATGGGCCTTCCAACACTATACACCTGACGTTTCAAGTGGCTGTTGGGTGTTTTCCAAAGGTCAACTAGACGAACTTTAGTAGAGACTGAAGATTCCACCAGCCGACCGGGTATCATGGTAATGCTTCGGGTCCACGATGAAAGATACGACGAGAATCATGGGCATCATGCCCAGCTTCCAGGCCAAATCCTTCAAACAAACTTCCACTAGCCGTGCCCTTGGAAGTGCTTGCCAAGGTGAAGACTTTTTTTTGGAATTTCGTCTTAAAACAAAAGCATTTCGCTTCCGCATATAATCGGGTGTAATGGCTTTGAAGTCTAATATCGACCTACCCTTCTGGGACGAAGCAGCAGCCTCATAGGGATGGCGGCTCCACCGGATTGGTATAAAAATTGCATAATCCATGGAGGTCTGGTTCACGGCTTTACCTCAACTTTGCTCTCGATTCTTTAAAAGGATGGTCGTCAATCCAACTAGGAAATGCATTGCTGCCTATTGATAAAGATGAAGATGACTCTCGCAAGTCTGAGACGGACTCCATCTGTTTACTGGACTTCCATCGTGTTCGGGCCCACGTAATCACAATGCTTATTCCATTCAAGCATGAGCCGAAACCGAGATCCAATGCATTCCAGTTTCGTCTGTTATGAGTCTCATTTGGGCTCAAGGACGTGGCGGGTTTCTCTGTCATGGGCTCTGCTCAAAGCAAGTTATCCTCACTTTCATGCCCTTCGTCTCGTCCATTATGCTCACAAAAGCTGATTATTTGTGCACAGTCGGAGACGGCATGTTCAACCAAGAGAAAATATGGAGCCGGTTGCCGTCGTTATTCTTTGGCTTCGATCACGTCCAACACTGCGCTGCTGGTTGGGTCACACAGCCCCATGGCCGGAATACACCCTCTGCTTCTCAATGCACAGACTCACCGTTTCACAAGTCAAGCGTTTGATCTGTAAAAGGCCGAAGTCGCAGTTGAAGTACTTGTCGGTGGATACACCACTGCGTCTTGGCGGCAATAGTATGACTGTGCTATAGCAATCTTCCCGATATGTCCATCTCCGAAAGCCAACCCCATACGCTGCTGCTGCTCCTCATTCATGACACTCCACCGACATAGCATAAGAAAAAAAGCTCATGTGCAATAGACTATTGCGGAATTCGGGATGCTAAGGATGCGTCACGCTATTGTAGTTGCCCCTTTCACGACGCGGCACAGTTCCCAACTTCCAACAAGGCCCGGGCTATTACGTACTAGATGGTTCGCCACAAAGTCTCAAAGGAGACTTGCCAAAGCTGAGCCGTGTGATTTCGTCCCGGGGAGTGCGTCCACTGGCTAGCACGTAGTTGGTCCTCGTCCACAGGCCAGCCCCTTTCCCGATTGTGTGTTGGGCAAAGCCAAGTGATTGATGATGCTCAACTCAACCGAGATTGGTGTATGCCAGAGTGCGTAGGCTCGTGCCCTGTCGAGTCCACGAGGGACTAGCTCAACCAGCTCTTCTGGACGGTAAGCACAAGTGCGCGTTCCGCACGATGCTTTTCGACCAAGTAGTACTTCCTTGGACGGTTAAGCGCTGTTAACAATAATGTTGAGCTTGAGCCCACGGAAGCTCTGACCAGACAGATGCAGCTTCGGAATGCTGTAATGTAGTTGTGCAAAGTGACAATATCTACAGCAGGAATTTTGGCCACTAAACTTTTAAAGGCTGAAAAGCGGCGTCATTTGTAGGCTATTAGTTTCCGATAGCCAGACGATGCCACCTGTTTGTCATGACGAAGCGTCAAACCAATAGTGTTGTTTGACGGTTTCGAATCTTGTCCTGGCCGGTCATCGCAGAGATTCGGCAGTGAGCGCCTTCAGGTGGCCCCAAGAGTTGGCATGCACATTCACGTATAGAATCCACGACGCGAGCGGGTTCAAAACCACTCCCCAGGACACAGACTCTTGCTTCCACACGAATAGGGCATCAATTTCATCATTGTGTCCTCGCTTCTATATTCAGCAGTGAGCGAATTATAGATGGTCGATTCGGTATGCTTTTCGTGGGACATTGATCTTTTTCCAGCGTGCACATTGCAATTCTGGCCGAGTTCCCCCTCATGAAATGAGGGGGCCGATTTACAACCAGGACGACAATCACGAGAAAGCGAATGGGGGCCAAACAGTGCCAATCGCCACGCATGTATATTATTTTATCTCTCGTCCTACAGGCGGGATAGCTTCAAGTCCTAATACTATTACAATAGAAGCGAATCCAAGTATAGTTAAAAACAAGTCGTTCCTCTCTCTCCCCACGCCCCTTACCCGTCGTTATCTCCCAAGTCCGTAATCCCCCATTCCGGAGTCATCCACCGTAGTATTCTTAACTTGTGTTGCAATTGTGTTAGCGTATAAATATGCCATCTTCAAGGTCCCATAATTGTATAAATTTCACTGTTGTAATGGAAACGCCTTGCCCGTAGAATAAAATAAGACATAAAACGAATGAAAAATAGTGAAGTGGTGTATAACATATGCTGGGTATAAAAAAATAAAGGTTTCGAATAGAATTTCTCTCGTTTCTCTCGTAGGTTAGTAAAGAAGGCTCAGAGAATGTGTGAAGTTTAAGTTGAAGGCAAGATTATGCGTTGCAATTTCGCAGGGGAGCATCGTAATAGTCCGGCTGTGTAGTAGTTATCAGCAGGGACTAATTAACTCGCGGAATCATCTTGTGTATGGCAAAAGAAGAAGAAAAAGATTGAAAGCATGAACAAGCCAGATGGGGTGCGTTGTAGGTATGTGATCAAGAACCATCTTCACAGGAGAGGATGACCTTCAAACGACGACGCGATGCAGGGAAGCCAGCGGTTTGTATTTGAATACCCGCCGAGAGACGACCTCACCAACAAACCGCCAGTACAGTGAGTTAGGTGGCGTTTCACTCCGTGTGGCCTAGACTTCCTGGCCTTCATCTTCGTCCCTGAATTTTATGCCACCCTCGACTTGGATGGCATCATGAACCCACGGTTGGCTTGCCACATGATCCATGGTCCAACGGCTGCGAGCACGCTTCAGCAGTCCTTCAGTGATTTCCATGGCACCAAGAAGACCCCTCTCTTTGAACATGGTTATATTGGCCTCATGCTCGCCATCCTCCCCTGAATATTCGACCCAGCGCCATTCTACTCTGGCGATGCGATGGCTTGTCCTGCTACGCATGCGATGTGCATCACTCATGCCAGGGTGCGGATCAAAAGGGAGGCGAGACTCCAAGAGGGCATAAAGAAGAACCCCAAGGGACCATGCATCAATTGCACGACCATCATACGGTTGGCCCATGATCACTTCAGGTGCGGCATAGTCGTCTGAGCCGCATCGGGTTTCTAGCTTCTCGTCGTCTGCAATCCGACGAGATAACCCTAAGTCCGCAAGCGTTATTACAGATGTGGGAAATTTCATCCAGTCGACAGAAGAATCCGCCAGTTCCATTGGGGTCAAGTTGACCAAGACATCTATGTGGAGGACCAGATTAGCTCAGACGCGCAAAGGGCCAAAGTGCAGAATATCTTACTTTCTAGTTTAATGTCTCGATGGACAATCTTTTTCTCATGGAGGTACTTGACTGCGCCTACTAGCTCAGAAAACACTCTGCGCAAAAGAGCTGGCGTGAAAAGCCTTCTGTGAATGGTTGCCATATCGAACAAATCTCCACCGGGACAGTAACTGAGAACCAGAATAGCTCTGGTTGGCTCAATGCTCCATGCTTTAAGGTTAACCAAAGACGGATGGTGTATGCATTGCATTATCTCCAGTTCTCTTTTGAGACTCATCTCAATACGCTCTTCACTTGCGCCACCCCGAGGGCCATGCTCGCAGACTTTGATGGCGACAAGCTTCTTCCGCTTCCCTTTATCTGCCACAAGAGGAGAGGAGGCTTCGATAGGCTGATCCTGTGAATAATCTGTCGACAGAATTTGACTGCTTGCGAGCATTACTCGGCTAAAGGTTCCTTGGCCAAGGAACCCAATTGACCTCCAACGACGTCGTTTTTGGTCATGCCTGTCCCGGGCTTCGAACCACTCCTGATCTCCGTCCTTGGATCTCCTGCCATCGACAGACTCTTTCGAAGATTCACTGGGTGGTGGAGTTGGCGGCTGACTAGCTAGGGAAGTAATTCCTCGTGATTCGGCAAAGTTGATTTCTCTCCTCATTCGTGACTCATGATTATCTGGTGTTATATTACGACTGATATGAGGTCCGGACACAGCGATCAGGTGTCGGTGTGATGGTGATGGTTCTGGGACATATTCACTAACGCTCCGGTTCCTTGTATGGTGAACACGTGGTGATTGGCCAGGCTCAGCCGATTGCGTTGTAGCCAGAGGGTTGTCGGATTCGCCCAATCTGCCGTATTGTTTGCGCCTGGTTGGACTAGCTGAGGAAGCCTCAGTCCGCACAGTCTGGCCGTTGGTTACAGCATCGACACTGTCTTGGGGCGCGCTTTCAATATTGGGAAATCTGCTTCTGTTCTGAGGAGGTGAGGAGCCAGCGTTAAGTTTCTTCCAGGGCCCAGGAGAATCACTGGATAGTAATGGGCTGGGCAGTGGGGTCATGTCTCCCATTGCCGCGATAACGGGGCTGGAAAAGCTTCCGCTAGATCCCCCCAGAGAGCTGGAATAGTTGGCAAACGCAGCCTTAATACTGGGAGTTCGAGAGATAGGACGAAGATTATTTGGAGAAGCCTTCTGATCGAATGCTGGTGGTGGTGACAGGCCGAGATTGGCAGAGCGAGATTCGCGATGTCCCGCAGAAACTTGTATGGGAATCGGGGCAGAAACACCAGTGGAGATGCGAAGAGGCGAGCTTATTTCTTGTCTGCCATCCACGTGCTGGTGGAAGGCTAAATGTGAGGCAGGTGGCGATGGAGCAATGGTTTTCGATTGGAACTCGACAAAAGGCCTTGTCGAGGAAGCAGGCGGGTCTATCGAGGATTTTGTGTCTTGGGTTCCGGAGCCATTGTAGTTGATGTCGCTGGATTCATCGCATGGTAAAGAATCAGTAACTTGAAATACCCCGGAGCTACTCATGGCTACCGGCCCAGATTGTGCGTCAATCGCCTTGGCGTCGGACCTGTAGCACTGTGACGAGTGATGTCAATGATGTGTGTTTGATAAAATATTTCCACAAACACGGTAGACAATCCATACCCCGACAATGGCTTTGGTGCAAAAGCGTAGTGGACTTGGAGGAATAAACGATGCGTGGCAGAAGGGCCTGATGGTGCGGTTGGGGGGCGGTGGCCGGTCGATGAATTTGACGAGGCGTCGTCGCGGGGGTGCACGTCGCAGGGCGTAGAACGAACAAATGGATGGCTCTTCTATAACAACATGGGGCCGGTATTGCGCCGTACTGATGTCGGCGACTGATGTTGGTGAGGATGCGTTCGGCGCGGGAGGCGACCCGTCGGACGTAGACTGGCGAGATTGGAGAGAGCAAATCGGGGTGAGGAAGGATTGAGGTCGTTGATGGGCTGGCTGTAGGCAAGAACACACAGCGCGACTGGTGGTTTGGCATCGGCAGGAACACCAGACTCGAGCTGTCAGAGTGGGGCGTGGTAGCTACAGTGTCAAGCGTCTCCTCAGGCGGCAGGAGCGAGCCAGAGGATGCACGTGTGGGGTCAACCAGGCTCGATAGGCAAGAGTAACCAGGCCGTTGGATACGACAGGACGCACTCGACGCACATGAATGCAGCAAAGGTACCTCCTGGGCACATGGGCTCTTGAAAGAAAAAGTTCTACACGGAGAGATGGATAATTGTCCTGCGCCGCAACACTACACTCGACATACATACATACAATATACACGGTTCTGCTCCATGCCCAATCCTCGGAATTCCTGATTTGACCGCCTGGCCCCACCGAGCCCCCATGCCCAGGTTTACCATTCTTATGGAATCTGCTCCGTACCGACTACTACCGAGTATCTCTCGATCTGTGTTGGAGCGTGTTGTGCAATCCCAGCATCATTCCAGTCATGAACCAGCAGGTGGCACAATAGACAGACAACAACAATGGAAGGGTGCATCGGCTGCCAAACTTGCAGGCCCCTTCCCGTCGTCACCAGCCTCCACGCGGTCAGTGGTGCTTGGACACCTGCATAAAAGTCACGACGAGTGTTACGTTTCCATCGACGCCACTCTATGTTGTACGTTGCACGACGTATCTGCAGCAAGGTTCTGTCCAAGATCCCTCTATCAAGTACATACCGCATGCCGCACGAGTAAACAGACCAGTGACCTCACACAGACCGTCATGGCAACCGTCAACACACGTTTGTTTCTCAAGGACAGCCAGACCTGACGAGCGGGGCCGGTCGACTTCTGTCTTACCCTACACCTCCGCAGACCGTGAACGAGTGTCCCCGGGCAAACTACAAAGGTCTGCTTCCTCGCCGCTGAAGCCAAGAAGTGCTTCATCTTCTGGCCTTGAGGCTGTCATCTTAACGCTGATGACCGTATTGAAAGACTCTCGGCCGGATCAAAGACATCCCGGGAGATCCCTTCTCACAAGCTTGGCCCGAAAATGCATCGATATTGCGATCGATACGGTGTGTCGTGAATCTAGCGTGTGGTTCCCTCCTGTTAAGATCTCTTCATAACACTACCTACGAGGTACTAATTCACAAGTCAGGAACCCTGGCGATGGAGACGCTAGAGCGTCTGGTTTGCATTTGTTTCCCCGAAGGCCCGTTCCGCGTACTTATTGGCAAATAGTGGCAGTAGCGATGCAGCTTCGAGACAATGCAGCTGACGTTGAAAATCGATCGATATTTTCAATTCCAAATCAATTCCATTACTTTGGCGCAATCTTATACGAAGTTGTACATGAACGGCATGAACGCAGTCCGACTCAACATGTTGTGAAATACAATGCCCCTTGCGGCATTTGAAGACCTCTCGACTCGTGCAACCCCAACATTACTGGGCGCCTCCAGCGGTGGCTTGCATGGGTTGCATGGGTTGCAGCTGTCAAATGTGACAAGCGTCTTCTTTTCCACGGCGCCAAGGTATCCTGGACACAAGCCCATCTTTTAGACTTTGACTGGAGATATGGAGGGGAACAGGTTGGAATTGAGCAGTCACCAAAAAGCACGTTGGACAAGTTCTATTCAATAATGGCCGAAGAGTATTTAACCAGGCATGTGGCTGTCGCGCTCTGTACTATACTGCATACTGTAGCAAAATACATCCTGTCATGGACTGTAAAACTAAACCCCACGAATAGGAGCATCAATGTGGATAGATTAATGAGCTAACACACCAGGCCCAAGTCCAGTCAGTTCCGCGGCATTCCATCTTTCAATGTGCCAGGATAAGGTTTCGTTGGTGCTATAGTGAGCATCTAAAACTATTGAACCAGAATATTTACCTGGCTTATAATATACTGTACTATGAACATTATAAAATATTATGATATAATACACGATAGGTATATAATATCAATATTATACAAATATACTGGTATATACGTGATACTTACTATACGTAGCACCAATAATACACCAAGAGCAAAATAATAGAAACTAGGTTTAAGATATTATGATTATTGACATGCTGGGTATATTACGATCGGCATCTGCCAGCGATTGTGACTCGATCTGCTGCACGATGTCACGTGCAATCACCACATCGCCGCTCCAGCTTTTAGATGCTTGGTATACAACACTCAACACGCAGGCGAATTTCCACATTGCACCCACACAATTGTTCGCAACTCCGAGCCCGGCAACATATTCCGACTGCGCCTTTATGCCTCGGACATTGTGCCCCGTCTGTCGCGACGCCAAGACACACTGCGAGTTCCCCGGGATCGGCACGGTGAGTTTCCATTTCGGCCGTCAGCCAGCGTCTGAGCCCAAAAGGATATGAGCTTCGCCGGCGCCTGGCGTTTCAGAGGCTGGATTGGCCAAGCGAGTGCCGAGGGTCTGTGTGAGAACCAGACGGGCGGTTCCAACAGGCATTGGGCAAACGGGAGGTGGTCGACGATAAGACCAAGTCCAAGTCCAAGAGGGATATGAAGTGGCTGAGGTCCACGGGGTCCTGAAGATCTCCAAACGCCAAGCAGCCGCCACCAGTGGATCACGACTCAAGCCATTGCCAAAACTAGGGTTGGGGCAGCCAGAGAGAGACGTTTATATCGAGCTCGGGGGGTGGGTTAGGTTTTTGATGGCAACAGGCGTTGTACATGTAAGTGGTCGCCGTGGTCTGTGGATGAGGATTTGCTGTATCGTGATTTGGCTTCCTTTACCGCCCGCATTTCTTAACTTTATATCGTGATGGTATTAGACGTCCAATATGCTCCTTTTCAACCTGGGGATGCGGGATCGGGGTTTGCGTGCAAAATGGCTGTGGCACCATCGACGCCGCGCGCAATATGGCAGTCTGGTCGTGACAATCGCCTCCCCCCCATCAACTTCCAAACCCCAGTCTCTGGCCCACGCAGATGCAGTTGACCTCCCAGGGGGGTTTGAAGAGGCTAAAGGATACGAAGCACAGCGTAGCTAGTTAGTCCAACGCCTTTGGTTGTCTGCTTCAACCTCTGGCGGTGCTGTGTCGCTTTCTTCCCTTCACACAACTTGAACGGCATTCGCCAGGAGAGCAAATGACTGTACGGTTGAAGACGACCACGGGGACGGCATCATCACCATCGCCACGATGAGATTAAAACAAGCTTCTACGTATCTGCTGGCCCTGACGTTGCCCTGGCATTGTCTTGGTGGCTCGAATACCAAGGTTCCATCGGCGGCGGACCTCGCGGCCTCGTTTACCAAGATTCCTCCCTGTGCAGTAAGCTTGAGTGCCGTTTCTTCTGTTATCGTCTCTAGAGATATCCAGACTCACAGCCGTCTAGCTCGAGTGCCTTGCTCAGTCTGTCACCAAGGCAGGCTGTGGCCTCACCGATCCACAATGCATTTGCGTGGACGAGTATGTTGCCATTGAGAAAGCCGGCACGCCTTGCATTTTGGAGGCGTGCAGCTTGACAGAGGCATTGTGTAGGCACAGCACCGTGTGATTTACACCCTTTTGAATTCAGAACCCTTGCTTCTAACCGACGGTTGTGAGTAGCCACCAAGAACGTCACCGAAACTGCCTGCCTTAAACCGATGCGGGATAGCAGCCGACGTTACGATACCATGAACATTCTTTTAGGCGTCATCACGGCACTCCTGGTTGTGATTCGGCTATTGTTCAAGAAATTCTTCAGCTACAGGCGAGAACTCGGTGCCGACGATTGGGTCATCCTGGCAACCGTGGTTATCGGAATACCGTGCACCATCATCAACAAGGTCGGCCTGACTGCCAACGGGCTGGGCAAGGATGTCTGGACCATCTCGGTCGACCAACTGATTAGATTTATCATGTTTTTCTACATCATGGAGGTCCTGTACCTCACCGAAATGGCCCTCATCAAGCTCAGTCTATCGCTGTTCTATCTGTACATCTTCCCGGGGTCGGCGATCCGCCGCCTTCTTATGGGGACTGCTATTTTCAACGTCATCTTTGGGTTTACGTTTGTCACGACGGGCATCTTCCAGTGTACACCGGTCAGTCGGTACTGGACTCAGTACGTCGACCCCGACTCGCCCGGCCACTGCATCAACATCAATCTATTTGCGTGGGTCCACGCCGCCCTCAATATCGCCCTTGACGTGTGGATGATTGCGCTTCCACTGAGCCAGATCAAGAAGCTGGAGCTTCACTGGAAGAAGAAGATTGGCGTCACGTTGATGTTCTTGCTTGGAACATTGTAAGGCTAAACACCACACCCCTTTCTTTCCATCTATTTTGACGAGGGTCCTGTTTGAGAAACTTGCAACTGACGTGTGTTCGTCTTCCAGCGTCACCATTGTCTCCATCCTGAGATTGCAGTCCCTCGTCGACTTTGCAAATTCCACCAATCCAACGTGGGACAACTGGATCGCCGCCTGGTGGTCGACCATCGAGGTCAATGTTGGCATGATTTGCACATGCCTGCCAACCATGCGGCTAATTCTCGTGCGGGCGGCGCCTCGGATCTTCAGCACCAACATGTCCCATAACAAGTCTTACCCGAGACACAATGGCACCCACGATCGGTACAGCAGGAACAGCAACATCATGGGCCACAAGCAGATTGAGCTGGCGAGCATCGAGACAAGGATAGTTGAAGAAGGAGAGAAGCCGAGGAAAGCGAGAGCATTCTTTGGCGCAGAAGCATCATGATGTACGAGCCGAGGAGGGCAAGTATAGAATGGCCTCATCATACTTTTGGGTGTTAAAACGTCTCTGGTCGGGGGTTTTGGCCACTTGTCTCATATGTATACCACAATAAGCGAGCGTCAGAGATGGTTTGTATAGTCGTAAATTTTAAAAGCTTGGAAAATTCAGCGACCAACTTAGATATATCGTCTAGTCGTGACTCGTGAGGTGACCCGGTCGTGTTCCTTTGTGCAAAGTACAGCACATGCTCGTGCGTAATTGGCCTTGAATTCCGTGATCCATCTCTGAAAAACTAGGAGATAGTACGTATATCCTCCATGTCCTCGGCCGCCCTGTCCAAATCGTGCTCGGCAATCTGACAAGTGGGACACTGGACTTTGACCCCGGCCGCGAACCACCTCACCGCAGATTGCCAAACGTCACCGCGATCCTTACCCCAGTCCTGAATATTTAGCCGGTCCAGTTTCCGCGACCAGTATGACTTCCTGGTTGGTCGGTAGCTGGCGCAGTCCACGCAGAGACCCCAGGCTCGCGAGCGCCGGGATTGAATAAGACCTGCCCGGACGCGCGGGAGGATGGAGCCAAGTTGTCTGCAGCGGCAGATCTTGGTCGACACGGAGTCCAGATTGGAGGATGCGAGTGGTGTCAAGGCGAAAGCCCAGGGCTGGCGGTGGCTTCGCGGACAGGGGACTTGAAGGTTACAGAGATGCGCGATTGATAGGAGGGGCTTGCAGGTGAGCGCGAGGAGTATGGCCTCCACAGGGGGAGACTGTGTGAAGATTTGAATGAGGATTTCCGGGGGCAATCTGAGGAGACTACAGGATGTCGTGTTATTTGTTGGGCGGAGGAGCTGATGCGTGTAAGTGAGTTGAAGCGGAATAGGAGAGAGGCGTGGGAGGAATACTCGCCTCGGGAGGGATGCGAAAGTTGTTCCTGGCGGTACATGGTTGGTCATCCTGGGTGTGTTGTGCATTCCGGGTACGGAGCTGGCGGGACATGATCTCTCATGTTGGTGCTATATTTTTTAATCTTTGATCAACGTTGCAATGGGCTGACTGGCAGATTTACATGCATACCTCCGGAGCCAAACGTCGATGTTCACATGCACCAGGTAATAGTAGGGTTCCACAGTCACAATCATCACGCACCTGATTGGCCGATCACCTTAATTGGCTACCCCCACATCAACGCGTCTGGACGCGTCTCCTTTGGCCATGGCCTCACCTTCGTGCACCCTTTTTTGATACACCAAGCTCTCAATCTCTGGCGCCAAGGTATATCGATGATTTCTCGCTAATACGGCCCTGCGAACACCATCATCATGTTGCGCCAGGACTACAGTCGCATTGACCCGAAGCGTCGCACTACCGTGGACCACAGAAAGACGCCGTTCGCGATTCCGCAGTACAAGGACACCGAGTATCCTCACCGACTGAACTTTTACACCGACGCGCCAACGGCCGACATCACCCTTGAACAGTTTGAACAATGGGCCATTGACCGCCTACGAGGTCCGCAGCCGTTACGCGCCCGTTATTGTAAACTAGCATGAAATGCTGACATCTGTCATAGTCCTGGCGGAATTGGAGGCCTGCTCCTTTAGAAACCGCACACCGGCTGAAACGGCCGCACATATGAAGCCCATTCTAGACAAGTACCTGCCGCTCGATACGCGCGGCTCTTCTGCAGACCGACTGTTCAGCCAGAGACAAAAGGACCACTATAGTCACTTTATTCTCCGGTTGGCATTCTCTTCGACAGAGGACCTGCGACGGCGATTCACGCGTGTGGAAACGATGCTCTTCCGCTTGAGATTCAATAACGATGACTTGTCTGAGCGGTCGGCATTTGTGTCCAGTCTCGACTTGGATTGGTGGGAGGCCGTGACAGATGATGAGAAGAGGGAGTACGCCGCGGATTTGGCCGCCATGGCGACGGGTCCCAAGAAATCTGCCGCCGAGGACGACATGTGGTTCAAGGTGGACTGGGAGAGGGTGCCAGAGTTGATTGAAGGGCGGAGGGTATTTTTGAAGCAGGGCAAGGCGTTTGTGCCGGCGAGGGAGCAGTCCAGCATGGTGGTGTCAGAATTTTCGTCGCGCTTGGAGAAGCAGCTGGAGGTACGTGTGATGCACGTCGTTTTTTTTTTATTTGAAGCATCTGAAGAAGTCCTAACAATTCCTCACAGCTGACTGCGCGGGCCCTGCCGCGTCTCGACGAAGACGACCGTCTGACACCCATCCTGAACCACCTCTCCAAGAATTTCATCACCCCCGACTCGGCGTACACATCCAACTCGTCGGCCCCGGCTGGCGCCCAAATCACCGCCTCCAACATTGACAATCTCTCCCAGCACTTCCCGGCGTGCATGTCTCACCTGCACCGCTCCCTCCGGCGGGACGCTCACCTCAAGCACTTCGGACGTCTGCAGTACACGCTGTTCCTTAAAGGCATCGGCTTGAATCTCGAGGAGTGCCTCATGTTCTGGCGCAGCTCGTTCCACAAAATCACCGACGACCAGTTCAACAAGGACTACAGATACAATGTGCGTCACGCGTACGGCGACGTGGGCGGCGACTCGAACAGGCGAGGAGGCGGCTACAGCCCCTTTAGCTGCCAGAAGATTCTGACAGAGCACCCTCCTGGACCGGGGGAGGCGCACGGCTGCCCGTACAGACACTTCGACCTGGAGAATCTGACGGCGCTGGTGCAGGCGATGGGTGTTTCTGACAGATCCGTCCTGCAAGGCGTCAAGGAGGACAAGGAGACTCAGAAGTACCACATGGCTTGTAATAGGTATGTTGGCTCCCGAACGGGGGAATTGCCGAGACGGTTGCTGACCATGGAATTGTTCACAGGGTGTTTGAGCACCTCCATAAAGCTGAGATTAAAAAGGCCAAGGATGAGGGTGTCATGACGTCGAATCAGCTCGAGACCATTGTTCACCCGAACGAGTACTTTAAGAGGAGTTATCTGCTGAAGAATCTGGGAAAGGAGAGTGACGTGAAGATGGAGGAGTAGGGTAATAATTGGATTTGTACCTTGTTTGGTTTGGGGTCCGGGCTGGTTGGGAACAGAAACGGCATGGTTGGGAGTTTGGAGTTGGTTGTGCTGCAGTACAGCGATTATGCTCACGTTTTTTCTTTTTCGATGCTGAACGATTTGTATGCTGCGTGGATGTGCCCCCGTGCTTTCTCTTGGCTATCTTGAGTACTTTGTTTCCTACAACACATGTGTGAAGACGGCTAGATATTTAGTCATGCCTGGTCGGGTGCTATATCCTGTCGCGTAGACCACCGCAAACCACGGACTCGTCTCCATTTTCTGCAAAGTACGAGAGCGGGATGAGTAGCAGCATGGGCATTTTGACGAAATGGATATCTTGATTACAATGTCGGAGTTGCATCTTGGCGTTTGGCTTGTCTTGCCGCATCCGTCTGGCTGCCGAGAGCTAATTGTTTCCTTGTGGCGATGAGCTAACACGCCCGGCAGGCCATGTTTTCCCTATTGAGTAGTTTTACGAGCTAATATCGTGGCATGTTGACACATGTAAAAGAAAAGGTAGCACGAACGTTGGCGAGGGTTACCATTTTTTTTTTTTTAGCAAGAAGTCACTGGGCCTTTTAACCCCGTGTGTAGGATTGTTCGGGGGTATTACGAGAAGCTTGGGACGCCTTTTTCATGAGACGTTGGGGATCCCGTGATTCTTGAGCAAAAGTGAAAATCCAGATGCCCTGTATCCGGCCTTGGAGCAAAATTGTCAACTGAATGGCGATGAATTCGCAGACAAATGTCGGAATAGCAGAGCAATGGTTGGATCTGACGCTCGTTAAAACAGATAAATGGCTAAAAAGGCTAATATAAAAGGTAATGGTTGAGCTTGATAATATTTTTTTTTTTTGCTTTTTCAAGGAAGTGCTTTTACTATTATTACTTTTTCTGGATAATTTCAAAACATGGCTTTTATTTTCTTAAAGGCATACGTTTTTTTCCTGTTTTTTTTTTTTTTAAAAAAAAAAATTAGAAAAGGAGGGTCGTTATCGGGCAGATTCTTTCAGGCAAGACGTAACGCTACCGCTGACGGACATATCAATGGAAAAACTACCAGAACACTTGGCGAAAAGTTGAATGCAGAATTGGACTCTTGGGTCCAGTCCCCATTCCCACATGTGCAAAGGCGACAGGATCCCCAACCAACGTCGGAGGTCTCGATGTCATGAATCCGTAGAAATCTTTGCGCGGCACGTCAAAAACCCCCGACATGGGCGATCCCTCGCGCGAGGATCAACACATACATACATTGAGCAGCAAGATCCTCCACGACCGACACCTGGATTCCCCGATGTGGTAGGTCGCGAGGCTCTCGTTTGGCATATACCGGCAGTGAAACAAATGCCGCCGGTCAAATGCAACGGCAAACTTCGTACAGAACCGTGGCATAGCGTACCATCGCGCAGGCTCACGACCAACAAACAGCCAAACCGCACCTCTGTACCCTTGCAAATCTTCAATAATTGCATTCACGAGAAAACACCACGGCGATGCCCCTCTTTCTGAATAAACAAAGGGATGCTGCACACGCCCCCCTTTCGTCCTCCCGCATACGAGCAACCCCTACACGAGGGGGGGTCACGATGTGCGATGAGGTCAGGATGAGCAGGGACTTGGCAACATGTGGGTTTGTGTAATTGGCTCCGAGGGGATTTTGGGTTGGGCGCAAGAGGAAAAAAACCTGAATGGTTGACGACATGGGGCTTTTGCGCGGCCGACTCTGGCAGTTGGACATTGTGCATTGGACTGCTGTGCGACGCGGATGATGAAATGGTATGCATGTGGACAGCACGATGGCATCACTTGTTTCCATGGCGCGGACACTGGCGGACCTGTGACTGTGGGGAGATTATAGTCGAGAGCTTGCCTTGCCGGCTCAAAGTACATAAGTACCTAGGTACATACGACATTGAAGGCCTGGATGGCCCAGCTGGTTGGCAACTCGACGGGCCCTTTTCCATCAAATCGTCTGTCCACATTGAATACGATTGACAACCGGCACCCACGCACATCGGTAACAACGGTGTGTGTCGAGCAACAACATGGAAGAGGCCGGTGAGCCGCAGAGCGGGCTGTAGGGCCAGCCACTCAGTTTACACGCCGACCTGGACTCATGGCCTTGTTTGGCATGTAATACGCGGCATGGCCACGGTCAGCCCCAACGGTGGATGCCGGGGGGTGCGACGAGCCAAGCAGCTGCCGAATTTCCAGAAGCATGAGCATGAATGATGAGCATGAAAAGAGGTCCCATCAAATTCCATCTTGACTCGACGACGAGGCAGACGACGAGGCCCCTGACGCGCGTGGCCTGCGTCCAAAGACCTGGACCGCGAAGAAAAGGTACCTACCAAGTGGTATCAAATGCATTTTGAATCGAACATGGCATCAACAGTTGGCAGCCTTGTTGCTCCTTTTTTTTTATCCTCTTCTTCTCCATCATCACGACTGGACCCAAATATAGCAGCCCAACGTGGCCCAAAAGCAAGCACTTGAGCACAGTCCAGAATCTGTCAACTGCTCTTTGTGCGCCCAACAGGGCCACCCTGGTCGTCAGGGCGTGCAGTCAACACCGACACAAACACATACATTCACAATGGGGAAAAAAAATAAATGAAATAAAATTAAAAATAAAGCAATACCCGGAAGAGCGATATCTGCCCCCCCGGCTTGCCATGGACGTCTTGGTAACGCGTCCCACACGAGATACGGGATGACAGCGGGAGCCAAACCAACGACGCCATCTGCCAATGCAGAACGCGCCGTGGCCATCCTTGTGCTGAGGTTTCTCCAGACCGCTTGAAACGGGCTCCTCCCTCGGGTTCTATTGCCGGGGGTGTATGTATGTACGGCTGGGAATAGGAGAGCATCTGCTAAACCAGCGGCTAGGGAACCGGGAAACGAGAAACAAGGGAGGAAAAAGAGCAAGACAAGGAGCAACATGAATGGTTTGACTTGCTGGCAGAAGGGCCATGTCGCGCTGGCTGTCTGGTGGGCTAAATCGTGTTGAATGGACACGGCAAAAGTATGTACATACAATGTAGATGCCGGATGCTGGTGAAAACTTACATACTGAGAGTGTAGATTCATCCTTTGGCTCGGGGACCTTGAAGAACAGCCCGGGACTTCACGGCGAATATGCAGATCCTGGTGCATGTTCTGTTTGCAGGCGTCATGTTCAATTTCGCTACTCTGTTGCCATCTTTCACCATATTCCATGTTTCACCATATTCACCTCGATCGACATCTTTGCATCCATCCATCCTGCCAGTCTGCTTCCAGGTTTACCGCGTTACGACTCCGTATTTTCAGCCCAGTAATTGGCTATACTCTTGACACAAAGTGGAGCTCAGCTTGGGTATTTGCTTTGCGAAACTCGACCGTGTACAGGTTTCTTTCTTCTCCGTTTATTATGAAGAAAGGTCGCCGCGGCGGCACCCAGTGCGGCCAAGATGCAGTTCGCACGTAGTGTAATTATAGATGCCGCATGCATGTCCTCCTCCGTATGTACAATGCAGCCAGCACTGAGAACAATAAAGGACAAAACATCCATGCAACAATCGTATTGTACAGAGTCCGTGTCGCGAGTAAAGTCCAGCCCGTTTCACTCCCGCTCACATGTCGCTAGTGCTATTTAAACACGGCCCAAGGTAAAACCAAATCTATTTATGATCGAGCCGTATGCCGGGCAAATGCCATTGACCCAACCGCAGCCAACCATTGACACGTCGAAAATGAAAAGCCACCGCCCCCCCTCCTGCAAGCACGGCCTCTTCACCTGCGCACGTTTCACTCCGAAATAAACCCTGTGAATATACATAGTACTCACCGACGCCGGTCAATATGTGAATGGTAGCATCCAGGTAAAATTCGCCGTCTGGCCGCTGCATGATGGGCAGGGAGGGCACGACACGTGGAAATGTCAAGGGCCCCTTTTCCCTCTCTCTATTCAACTCGGTGCCCCCCCTGTGCTGTCAAGTGTTGTATCCTCCAAGAGGGATCTTGCCCGTCGCCGTGTAGATCACTTGACAGCGGTGCAATCACAGCGCAGAACTGAACCAAATGGGGAAGGTAGGCGGCCGAGCAGACACAGAAGATGGATTGCAGTACTGTAGACTCCGTACGGGCGCACTACGACGACAAAAGCAGACTCGACACTTGTTTTTCTTTCGGCTTTGCGGTTGGGCCGCACAAAGAGGCAGCTCCGTGAATGCTGAAACGGCCGTGGAAGCTGCATGAACGGAAATGCCGACGATCCAAGCAGAGCCTCGACAGGAAATTGACCCCACTCTGCCTCAAGCTGTCAAAAGAAGCACCGGTTGAGTCTATCAAGCCGTCTGGTCGACGTGGGCCCGCGTCAAGCCCGCCCGAATTGAACTGTGCCTTGCATAGCATTTCCCGAGCCCACCAGCTGAGCCTCTCATCTTGTCAATGGCATGTTGCATGTATGCGCCGCCCGATCAGCATTTGATGCGAGATGGGTCGTCGGACCAACCTTGCACATCGGCATCGGTATCAAGGCCCTCGGTTCCGAGGGCCACGGGGCAGAAGAATCTTGGTGCAAGCACCAGGAGATTGTCCCTCTCGTAGGGTCTGCGGAAAAAAAAGAGGCAGCACCCCAACCGACTGAGAGGCCCTTTCAGGATATGACTGCCACGGCAAAGAACCCGGCCATCTTGCCAAGAACCAGACACGACACCAATCTCACATTGATGCTGTGGGGGGGCCCTATCAATTCGGGGCTGTCAAGCGAAGCGCAGCAAATTTCGCATAAAAAAAAAAAAAAAAAAAAGAAAGAAACACGACTACTAGTAGTACTAGGGTACACGTCCCCCTGTAGGTAGCTTCCCAGCCCAACGGGACGCCTGTCCATTGGGAAAAAGGAGATCGACCCAACCACGCTTCTGCACGCCTTGTCAACAGCAGCCAGCCGAAAGACGGCGGAAATAAAGACAAGAAAAAGAGCACGGCCAACATTCGAGAATGACACGCACGGCCGCAGGTACGCGCGGCACGGGGCTCATTTGTCCCGCCGCCGCCCCGTTATCGAGGCGCTGCGAGAGCCGAGACCCCTTTCTTCCTCAACGCTCTTCACGTCGTAAAACGCGAACCCTGCCCGAGCACAAAGACAGCTGAAGCACTGGAATTTTCGCTTCTTAAACAAAAGCCCATGTGCTTATATCATTGCCATGTTGTGGTGCTTTGTCGCCCGGGGGCACGAGGACTAGCGCCTGGGCTCGTCGACGGGCCCCAGCATCTGCGGATGTCGGGGAGGGAACGAACCGTCTGGAAACCCATTGACGGACGGGGTTGGTGAAGTCCCGGGCATCAATGGCACGACGACTAAGCCATGTTGGGCAGTGCAGCGAAGGACCAAAAAAAAAATTAAAATTCACAGCCCGCCGCGCACGTCCGTTCGAATGAATGACTCCCGATACAACTAGTACTTTTTATCCTTTGCTTGCGATTGCCTGACCATGCCATGGCGCGCCCCTCCGTTTTGGGTCCCTCCCCACATGCTGATTGGCGCGGCCCTGACAAGATTGAACATTGAGAAAAGGCCAGGCTGCACATGGTGGTTCGTTTCAGAAGTCGAATTTGGGGGCTCCACTGTTTCTGCCAAGGAATCTTCGACCAGGAACAGCTTGCCAGAGGGGAGGCAGGAACACAGGACCCGGAGGCTTGGGTCAATCATCTGTGAGGGAGAATGAGGCCGGGCCGTTGGGAGGCGTCAATGCCGATGTGTGTCTGCTGGGGATGTGTGCATAAACCACGTTGTCTTGACGGTTGGGAGGAACCCTGCTCGGCTGGGCGACGACGTGGCCTGGTCGCTGGCACATTTCATCAACGGGACCTAGCAAGACTAGCCGCAGAGGGGAAACACGGTTGCTGGCAACTTGTTGTTGTTATTGTTGTTTTGTTTCTTTTTTGCAGGCAATGTAGCCAATTGTGGTATCGTATTTGTGTCTATCTACCTTGATCCATATACGTTCATGCCAGATGTGCTGCACAGCAGCCTCCTAGTCCGCCCTGTCGGGATCCCAGCGCCCGCGCCCAATTCATTCTGCCAAAAAAAAAAAAAAAAGCCGCAGACCTGCGTCAATCAAGTCAGGCTGTATGCCAAATGCCACCTCTCAAATACATGTTGGTACATGGCCAAGTTGAAAATCAAATATATGCGCACCAGTCCGCCACCTGTCGGCCGCTTGCGGCGTTTTTTCGGTCCCGCAATCAAGAAAAGACGAAGAAGAAGAAAAAAATAAGTGACCGAGCATCTGCCATGCCATTGGGTGCAAGTGTGCACCGAATTCTTTGACGCTACCAGAGTGCCGTTGTTGAGCGAGCGATGCCGT
Organism: Metarhizium guizhouense ARSEF 977; assembly: GCA_000814955.1. Taxonomy (NCBI): domain Eukaryota; kingdom Fungi; phylum Ascomycota; class Sordariomycetes; order Hypocreales; family Clavicipitaceae; genus Metarhizium; species Metarhizium guizhouense. The sequence continues at coordinate 19,363 of AZNH01000054.1, read as the reverse complement.
ACGTAGAGCTGTTCTTCCAAGGTCGTCGATATGCTTGGCGTGGCGACGACGTAAACAGTGGCCCAGTTCACCCTTCAACTTTGGCGCTTTGCGATCCGTGTTAAACAATGTTGGTAGATGCGGCGACTGTCTTCTGGAGCGAGTGCTGACAGGTTTTCCGACACTGAGCTGTACGGTGGGATTTCCTCTAGTTGGCAAGTTTCGGCAATACATCGCAGCTGCCGGGGAAGTCAATTCCCCGAACTTTGAGTTTTTCGTGTCGATACACTAGTCAGGCTGTAATTCGAGAGCAGCGGCCAAACACGCTTCATGTAGCGTCTGTATGCCAGCTGCCTGTCGGGTGGAAGTAGTAACGCATGTTGGGGGGTATCCTTTCTATATTTTCGCTGGTAAAACAAAACAGGGCCTTGTGTGATTTGTAGAACACGTCTTTTGCGCCGTCTGTGGACGCACAAATGACTAGTTGCAAAACACACACAAAAAGGGGGTCGTCATGATTCGCTTATCCTGAAGACGTGTCGCATTCGCTCGATTTTCTCCAGACAAAAGGGATGGTTTTTTTTTCTCCTTCTGCCATGCCTAGGCGCTATCGCTGAGGATGGTTTACTTGTAACCGACCATCTTTGCGCAACGCTCACAGTAGTAGAGGTTGTGGGCGATGCGGACCATGCCGGTGGAGCTGACATCGTCAGTTGAAGTAGCTTCGACTGAGCGAGCACAGCGCATGCAGCGTAGAACCTCAACCGAGGCAACTGATGGTCGAGGGGCGGAGGAGTCCATGCTGTGTCTGTAGCTGGTGGCGGAGGAAGACGCGGTAGATAGTCCTGATTCTGACGAGGCCGAGGAGGATGATCCAAAGCGTTGAGATGAGATAGTGCCGGCGGAGGACATGGCGGTATCTATATAGTTGGCAGGCTGTGTGGTGCGTGTGTATGCTTGCAGTGTGCAGGACAAGGTGTGGGAGTGGTGTACGAGTCGGCTGCCTTGTCAGGGAAATAACCCAGGTTTCAGTGACCCCTGGTCGATTTTGGCCTGACGCTTTGCAAAAATAATCTCTCGATTTAAGCTTTTGGAAGGAACGAAAGAGCTGCAATCGAAGCGGCGTTTATATTGCGGCTCAGATGAAGGGGTCCTAGGGTCCCTGTGTCGTAAGCGTGGTCAGGTCAAGGGTGATTGTTGAGGCAGGACAATCATATGACCAGGGCCAGGACTTGTATTTTCTTTCAGGAGTAAGAAAGAACCGGGCGTCGGGCAGCTTTAAGGGCAAAAAAAGAGTCCTAGTCTTGGGGATGAAAAGCTGACCAGGTCTATTAGCTCCAGGAAAGGGGTGTGCGGTCTTTGCGAGGGAAAGCTGGCGACGGGGAGGGACGGCCTTGTTAAAGTAGCGTCCGGGAGGGCTGGAGAGAGAGAATTAAAATAGGGTCTGAGGATGGCCAGCAGATCCACGGCCGTTTCTCAAGATGGCACGGCTTGATCGTCGATGCTGGCCGGCCCTTCCACGCACTTTTCACCTTGGCCCTGGCCGGGGCCTGGGCCGCCATGAGATGTGAATACCATGCATCGGCTGTGGCCGTGTACGGGTACCGCAGTGTAGCGTGGCTTGCGGCTTTGCAGGGCGAAGTTGCAGTTTGACGGGGTGGATGCATGTAGTGGGGGACAGGAGGGGTGGGAGTGGGGGCAGCGAACATTGAAGGGGAGGGGCGCCCGGCGCGTTCGGGGGTGTCGACACTGGCGAGACTCGAGGCAGGGAAGAAAGTTTCCAGGTCCATGCATCGATGTGCATGTAGGCCGCATTTATGCAAATATGCGAGCATGGCAGCTCTGCGACATTGGGCACTGGGCACCGGCCAAGACCACAGCAGGCAGCAGCCATTTGGAACTCCGCACTCAAAACAAAGCCGCCGACTCTGGTCAGACTCACCCACGCCTTGCCCAGCCAGCCAAGTCTTGTCGCAATGTTACGGAGCAGCCTCCGTAATTTTCACTGTGGTCCCAGGGCTAGAACTCCTTGGACCTTGGGCTCGCCTTGCCGGGCTTTCCAGTGGAGGCATATTCACTTCCACTTGGGGAGATTGCTTCAAAACCCCAACAGGCCCAGTTCGTTATGCCTTTGGCGTACCACAGCGAGCTACCAACAAAGCATGCTGGAATGCGCTACATTATATTACGGAGTACTGGGCGGCCAAGCATGCAGGGTACCGAGTACAAAGTTCACAGAAATGGTGTGCTAGGGGCCAGGGTTGCCAAGTCCCCTCTGCCATATCACCCTAGCCCACCCACGACATTATTTTGAACCATTGGTTCGTTGCGGCGTCCTCCGCGAGTACAACCCAGAGCAGAATGACCTGGGCCCCTTTGATCTGGTGTTCTATTATTCACTAGTTCACCAGTGTTGGCATGAGAGCCAGGCAGCTTTTACGCTTGGTGCATGGTAGCGAACAGCAGGCAGATGCATTTATTCCCGCAGAACAATCGAGTCATTAGGCTGCTGGCCGCCGGCCCATTGTCCCAGAGCACGAAGCTTGAAGACGGAATTGTATTCGCAGACCATCAGATGTCTGTCGCCTTGTCTTCAGCTTCTTGCAAAAACATACTACTCCGGGGCCTCCGTTTCGAATACACATACATATCGTCTTCATAGAGCTGCCGATTGCCCCCAGTCATCCGTACGGTCTAGCCAGTCTAGTTGCCCTCGGAAGTCTGGAGTGCTTCGTCCAGGCGTTTCTTAGCCGCGGCCTGTGGATGACGAGTCTAGCCTTTGTTGATGCGGAAAGGCAAACCAAGCCCGGTGCGACCAATGCCAGCATCCGGCAATCTCGAACCCCATCACCTAATAACGAAGCATTGAACTTATCCGAGCAGGAGATTACCGAATCGGAGAGCTCGGGCAGGGAGTGGATATAACGGGACGGCATGAGTCCGTCTCGTCCGTCCAATGTCGCTGGCATTGGGTTCACGCTTAGCCTCAATGGCCTCCCCTTCGCGACAGTGGAGTCCACTAGAAGCCACTGTTTCTGCCCTTGCAGCTGCCTGTGATCTGGAACTGGTTGAACATTTGAAAGGCGAAAGCTCTTGGAATGGCGTTGAAACGCGAGTTACGAACGAGTACAGACCCGGCGATCCCTACTCCGTAGTCGTCTTGTCAATCCCTAGATGTACAGTACTCCAGGGACGGCGCGTCAGCCCAGCAAACCATTTCGAATGGCTTGGACACAGGCTGGAGTCATATTTTCTGCAATAGTACCATTATTTCGACCTTCGCTCTTCGACTAAAACACCATGACGTTCAAACGGAGAAAACTCCGGGACTTGGTTTGTCTCGCAGGCTGCAAACTGTTAAAGACATACACAATCTGTAGCACTCGTCAAGTGACATGATACAAACATCGCATTGGATAGTGCAGTCATCAGCTTGGCGTTTTAGACATGCAGCAACAAGGCATGTCTCCCTCGGTATGTTGATGTGCGCCTACCTCAACATGCGAAGCGTCGTACAATATTTCTTCCCTGAACAAGCCAGATGTGAAAAGCAGAGACCGTCACAGATACGGGATACACACCAGCACGCCGCTAACTCGGGAACAATCCAACCAAAGGGCAATATCTATGAAGAATCTGGGTTCCATGTCTGTCGTTCTAACTCACAATACCGGACAACTTTGGAACGAGGTTGATGCACCGTGTTAGCGCTGACGGCAATAACAGGCCTATGAAAATGCCAGCTTGTTTTGCCATGCGGACAGCGCCAGCGTCAACATGTGTCCTGGTGAGAAGGCACATGTGCTTTTCCGTCACCGATATTGGATACAACGTGACCAGAATACTGTCATAATTCACAAATCGAAAAGGAGGAATGAGTGCAATGACGCGATGACGGCACATGGGGTTGCCATCTCCAGCGACTTACTGAGAAGCCCAGAAACACAATTGCCGTGTACTTGTCCATTTTTAGACCGCTACTAATTGTGCCTTTTCACAACGGAGATGTCGGTTAGTGATGGTGACACGGCAAGCACGGTCAGCCACTCATGATTTTGGTGCATGGATACTGTATCATTGCAGTTCAAAGTCAACCAACATCGAACAAGGTCATGCGGCTCGGTGACGAGCATGAGATGACTGCTTGCAGTTTATGTGTCGGTTTTTTGCCCACCGCTTGCACATTCGTCAGCATGTGGGTGATGCGAAAACACGATGCCGCTGCCAAATGGCTCAGCCTTAAACCCGTGCAACACAGAAACGCGTATTGGTTGAGGCTGACCGACATGGACTAACTGAGTCACCAGCCAAGAAAATGCCATGAAGGCATCACGCCTCAGCCATCAATAATGCGCAGCTCGGAATAGCACAGCACATGCTGTCACCACTGAAGTCCGCGCACGCATTAATACCTCCGTACTCCGTACGGTCAGTCCTGTCAAGCTATTTTACCAAGCTAGAGCACCATGTCTGAGCAACACGGTGACACACCCCTCATGAAGACGCGGGGGCCTGGGTTCACCTCGGTACTTGCATGGTACCCTCTCATCAATTCAAGCAAAGGGCTCCGTGGCACTGTTACCTTCTGGCGTAGGCCTTGATGTTAGCTTCGGCCCTTCAGTACATGCATGTACTCTGCCAGTTTTAGCAAAACCAGTCCGTCGGTTTGAGGCTTGGGCTTTGAAAGTGGACCAGCTTCATCGGCGACTCCTGATGGGCCTGCAAATCTCCGATCCTAACTCAACGTCTTCCAAGAAGCCAGGATGGACCTCTGCAGGGAATACCAGTCACTCACGGACTCACTGTCAGTCAAAGAAGAGACATGCTGTATGTACCTATGTCACACTTTCGATTCAATCGAACGACGTGCGTGTCAATTGATACCTTTTGCCCGTGACGAGCATCTCGTTGTGGATGGGTTACTGCGCGGTAACTCGTTCAAGGTATGCACAGGGATGATTGAATAGGCAGCGACAAAAGCCAGCCACGGCAGCGACAGTTCTGCGAGCACCGGGGTAGCGCTGTAGTTGTACGACGTTATTTATTACACTGCACATGTGTATTTCCAAGACAGCAACGATGCATGGACTAGGGCCAGGCGCCGCCATGCTGCCAGTTCTGTCTGGTATTAGTACTCAGTACTGCGCATATAATACGGCTGATGTACGGAGTACGGAGTACATTCTATTGGACCAAGTTGTCGGCATCAGCTCCGTGACAGAGTCGGCCTCTACCACGAGTTATGCCTGAAGCACTCTTCAAATTACGCCGTCAAACAAAAGCCCGAGCGGAGACCGAATGCACAGTCTTGCCAGTGGCACGACCCTTCCGCTCTTGGTAAACGTTGCTTCCTGGTCGTCAGCAACAACCTCGCATGGAGGATTTGTCCTTACGTGCCAAGATGGATCAACCATGCATTTGATATTCAGTGAGCCGTCCTCAAGTCTTTCACCAGCCGAATAGAGGGGTCATCACGGCCATTCCATGAGCGAAGGCTAGATATGGAGCCACAAGAAGAAGGAGGCTCCCTGACCCCGTCTCCGGATCAATCGCAATCGTCCCACAATCAATGATATGACAGCTCGCTTGAGTTGACTTGTCCGGGTCAACTCGTTTCAGAGTGACACTTTGACTTATGCTTTTCAAATACTAATCTCTCTCCTAGTATCCCGCCGGCTCGGTTGAGATCTGCAAGCCGCAGCAGAAGTCAATGACTCTTGTCAATCCGATCAAGAAAGTCATTTAGAATCCATATCCTGCAACTAGCCGTTTCAATTCCCCAGCCCAACCACGTTTTTTCATCTCCACAGATCGTCAGTGATGGCGGATGGCCTGGGATTCGAATTTAGATCCCAGTAGCATGCAAGCTGCGGGGCATGAGGACTTTTCTACAGGCGCCATTGGATGTTGTGCAAAGCCCGCATTGAGAGCGTAATGATGTTTTTGTGACAGGATCAAGTCATGATGCTTCACCAATTCCCTCCAAACACTCGGTAGCTTCTGCAAGGATGGGACGCTTGTTGTACAAAATATAATGGAGGAGTTCCTTGGATCTTGCATTATCAACCCTGTATCCACAGATGGGCAGCAGCCTGATGGCTTCGTGAGATGCCAGCAGGGATTTCTTAGTGTCCGCAGCAGATCGTCGATGTGCAAAAGATCAGCGATGCTTTTGCCACGCTTCTGGCAACTAACTGGAACAATTGTCTAGCAGGGTTTTGCAGCATCAGTTACGGACGGACCAAAGAGCAGCGATTGTCACTGGAACATGTCGATCGGACGCCGATTTGAAGTGGCTGCCAGTCAAACAGTTTTGGGGGGTCGATTTCTTCAAAGATCAGCGCTGCGGAAGTCTCCAGGCACTGACTGGGCCGATTGAGGCGTCGCTGCATGGTCAACTCGTCCCGTCTCTGATAGTCCAAGTACTCCACCCCGTTCTCTAGGTTGCATAAATGGCGGCATTCAAGAGTGACATGCATGTCAGCATGTCTACATGCTACTGTCAACACTGATATTTTGGTAACTATCACATACTATATGCGGGGAGAGTTGAGTCCGATCCCCTGCACCAGAGGTGTTTGATTGAATACTATTGAATGCTTCATGATGCCATTATCAGGACTACTACCAATCAGCATTTCAAGCCTCAACTATATGCCTCAAAAATAGTGCATACAACGCGGCGCAGAAAATTCAACACAGCAACGGACACCAGCTCTGTTGAAACCCAGAAGCCAATGTCATCCAACTTACCGGAGCAATTCTTCCCATAAAGCTCAGTGCTAGGGATCGGAATGGGGATAGAACTAGGCAAGCTGACAAACACGATGGCTACCAGTCTCTGACCTAACGAGCAGCGTCCTAGGCTTGAAAGAGACGAACCTATTTACGCACCGCGTTAGTATCTTCTTTCTAGGGGGTGCCGGGGGCTCAATGGCAGCATTATTCACCAAGTTCACCTGTCTTCCCAGTGTTAAAGTTCAGACCGGAGGGCCGCAATCTAAACATCTAGCCAAAACAACACGCCACAGCTCGACACCTTTAGGCGCAGACTCTAACGCCGTGAACGATGCGACATGCGTGGCTTCAAACTCGAGCTCCCCGCCATGTTAGTCTCCAGACCTTTAAAGCTCTTCATACTTTCTGGTTTCTAGCTTAAGCTAACTTCCTAAGCGTGTGCCGGCAGCCCTACATACATACGGTTGGCTGACGAGACTCCATATTCCTCCCTCTCTCTTAATTGCATTTTCCCTGACTTGTGCCTATTCCTTGCGCCACAATGGACAGGTGAGCCTAGCTCAGTGAGAACAGATGGCAATCTCCACCCTGGGATGAAGTGGTTCAGCAAGAGACTTCGTCTCTAGCAGCAGTGATTGGCTGATGGTGAGTCTAGAGCCAGGAAACCCCTGGTTGGTTCGAAGTTTGTCGCTGAAGCCGGCAGGTAGTCAAACAGGCAGTACTAGTAGATGTTCGAGTGACACTGTCGCAGCACGACTACGGAACTCCTAGAGAAGGTTCCGAGGCTTCTACTGTCCGTTTCATCTACTACTCAGGCTAATCTGGCTTGTCTTCTCTGGTCTTGGCGAGAATGGGTTGAACCTTGTCGTGGTGAGTCGAACTATCTTGGTGAGAAACCGTCGCGACACGGTCTGACTCATCAGTAGCATTCCAGAGACGAAGGCAACTCCATCCAGGTTTGATGTGGGTGCCCGGGGAATACGGCGAAGCCCCCTCTTCTCCAAACTTTGGCATGGCAAAATGGTTCGGGAGCTTGCCCGGAAAGCTCGGTTCTTAGTTGATTCCAACTGCCTCCTCCCTCTTCATCAGCTTGTCGCATTTGTCGGACTGCTAAAGGTACGGCGGAAGACGACGCGTAAAATAATGTCAACTGGTTGTTCTGGCACTGTTTCACCACCAAAGCCATTGTGACCAAAAAGGGTCTGGTGTCCGTCGCGATCTGGCCACCCCGGCATACATAGACAGCCAAGTTAAGCGACTGCCCTTTTTGATATTAAAAGGATTCTAAGCAACCGGTTCTCACAAGCACTCTTCTGTCTCAGGTACTTTACCTAGGTGAGGTGTTAGTTTAGTGGGTCGCGACTTTCAGTTCGTGCCGTTTGCTGGTTTCAATGTTGGACACTTGGTCATTGTCACAGCTAGGCTGAGGCTACGGAGTACTCCGTAAACTTTCAATGTTGTATCTTCTGGGGCAACTTCCAGATTTCCAGCAACATCAACGCGGTTTCTCGAATTTCCTCGTCAGAGAAGATATCGGTGAAGCACGTCGGACAAACACATCAACTATCAAGGACCCTTACTCATGTCGCATGCGACCCGCTCGAAAACAGCTTCAAAGGTACTTGGTGCTCAGCACGGAGCTGACTTCTGGCGAGACGACTACTATCTACTATCTCTTTGAACGGTGGGCCAAATCCGAGAGGCCTGTTGTCTGCCTCGGTGGCACCTACAACAGCTACGAGCTGAGGCTGAGGCTGCGGCTTGGCCATTGGGCTGGTCAAGTAGAAATCCTGTCACTGGGTAATATGCAAGCCGATCGATGCTGTTGATGCTAGAGGTTATCCGCCAAAGCTGTGAATCCGTACAGAGAATATTTGACTCGCAAGTTCCTTGGTCAATCTACCCGTAACGAAATTTTATCAGCAAATTCCTTAGGGAGCATTGCCGCAGCCCGTTCGTGTCCAAGTCTACAATAAAAGGAGGCTTCAAAAGACATCACCTGGCTCGAACTGACCGACGATACAGTGATATCGAATTCGACGCTCTATTCTACCAGACCGCTTGGTTGGCACGGACTTGCGCGGTATATCTACTCCATGTGAGCACCTAGAATATCCCGGCATACATCTGCCTTCCCATGGACGAAAACAGCGTATCTGTGAATTAACCCTGGTGGTCCATGCCATGGAGGCAGTTGTGTTTTGCACCGCTCCTATGCTGCCAACTGGGCTGCTAGATATTCGCCCTGAGAATGTTGCCCTACCCCTGCCGAGCAATAGTAATGATATTGAACAGTATCTGGCCACAAGGCCGCCTCTTGTGCATGACATCTGCCGAAAAGGTGGCACGCCAACATATCCAAATCTCCCATCCTTTGAGGAAAGCCACACTGCCATTCTTGACCTGGGATATGCTTTTCGCCGGTTATGCTTTCCACGGGGCGCCCCCTTGCCAACTGAATTGCTGGATGAGGATGCGATAACTACCCTACCTTTGGAAGTTGAGGCATCTCGGTTTATGTGTTGATTCAGTGACCTTCCTTGCCTAGCTGTTTTACTACTGACTCTGGGTATACGTGTATTATATTTTGACTCATGGAGCCTCTATACAGCTAGGCTTTGGGCAGACTGACGATAGCCTTCGGCGTCAGTACGAGGAACAGTAGGAGGTACTCGCCGACTTCCGAGGTAAATGAGTTCATCGTGTGCGATCTCCTGGACTTTCGAGTGTTGCTTTTATCACTGCTGTGTCGAGATGCTGCTCACGGATTTTCCGTAGAAGAGCTAGCAAGCAGCACTCACTGTAAGGCGAAGTCGCACACCCTTGAAAAGAGTACTACTACATGAGGTACTCCAGATGTGCAGTCTGTAAAACAGGGGGTTCAAAATGACAGAGCCAGTCAGTAACGGAGCGGGCGCAAGTCGCAGTTGACAGCCAGAGACAAGTTACAACCCAGACATTCTCACATCAGACAAACTCAAAACATAGTCCCGAGTACAACCTCCCTGACGGCAGGGCTTCAAATTGGACAACATCGAGTCAGAAAACAATCTGCCAATCCGACAGGATCCCACGTTCTAGATCCCCAAAGATCGGCACTTCATGTTTCACTTGTCCACTTTCTGTCAGGCCACAACCACATGGCTTGCATTGGCAGGATCGACAGCCACCACTTTAATGTTCCGTTCCCTGACGGGATAGGAAAGTGTGAGCTCTTGATGGGCTTTACCACGGTCACTTCTCAATTACCATGGACGTACTCTGTATCTTGAAACACCTGGTTCCGATTTTGCGCTTCCACAGAGAAGCAAATGACGGCTGTGTCCAGACCAGCCTGTGGCTTGTAGAACCGCGCGCCCCCTCTTGGTGCTTGATTGATTGATTGCCCTGATAACGGCGGCAATTGACTTGACTCTACCAGTTGACCGTTTGGGACCGGTGCTTCTCTGTCTGTTCCAGACTGAGTCTCGACCTGGGACCGCGCTCAAGCTCGTGCTCTTACGCGCCCGCGAGAATGGCAGACAGTTGCTTCTCGGCTTGTTGCCGAGCCGGGCATTGGTACAGAAATACATGTATTGTTTTATTCATCTATCAGAATCCGGCTGCCCTTGCCCATTCACATTCACACGCCCCTCCTCCGTCGGCCTGGTGGTTTTTGCTCGCCATGGGTCATGGTCCAGACTCCAAAAGGGTTTCTGGGCCTCTTGCCCACGGACAATTGTGTAGGGCTATCGGAGCCGATTCCGGAGCGCTCGGAAGAATTGGGCACATCACCGGCCTGCTCTGTGTCTAATCATTGTTGCCCAGGATGCCAAGATGCTTTGCGTTTTGTGGCATGGCCGTATCGACTGGCCAAGGACAGCCAAGGTGTCGAGGGAGTCACCAGGGCCGCGTTGCATGCGCATGGCGCCATTCTGGGCCTCTCGCGAGCGCTTCACAAAGACTGCCTGGTCTTGAAGCCGTTGAAGAAGAAATGACGGCCTGCGACAATGTCTGTGACGCTTGCGCCGTTTGTTGCACGCACAGGACGCAGCGCCACGTGCCGTGACGCGCAAACCATCTCGAACACTAGGCATTCATGGACCTCGCAGGTGACATCAATTTCCCTGGCTACCTGCATGGTTCGATTCCAAACTCGCTCTTCCTCGCCAAAGGCTGGCGGCGGGACTGGAGGGATATCGAATAAGCCTGCGCCACGGCTTGCGACGCCCAGCATCGCCCATGCGACTCGCATATCTGGATAACGCTGTCTCTCCACGGACAGTCGCGGACTTTTCTTCAGCTCGCGGCTGTTATGCAAAGGCCGGATTGACTTTCATTTGACTGTGTCGTCTATTGTACTGTGTCTACTTGCTGTAGCTTAGGGACAATATGATGAGGCCACCGGACCCGAACCAGAACCCGCACTCCCAGCTCCTATTGTACCGCAGCCAACGGCGCCGGGCGCCATGGAATACCGTGTGTCTTCTACTCCGTACATATCTACTGATATGCAGGGTTGCAGCCACCCAATAAATGGCTGCCTGACGTTCATGCATGGCGTGTAAGCGCAGCCACACGTGACAAGGCACGGTGGCCATGCGAGTATAATTCGAGGTGCGCAGTTCTCCTTGGCGGGCTCTATTCATATGGCAAAGGGCCAGAACCTCGGTCTGTGGCCCTGTGTAAAAGGTTATAATGGACTTGTCGACATGAATGCCTCTGGCAAGGGGGGCAGGGGCTTGGGTCTGGATTTCTTGTTGAGTGTTGGCGAATTTGTTCTAGTATTGCAGGGTCGATTTAATTTTTCAGGGTTTCATTGAATAGACGTGGGAAAAAGTTTGTTGCGGGGGATTTACTTCAGCCATCAGTCACCAGTGTTTCTGTGATGGAGTGGTTTTTCGCGGAATTCTAATTTGAGGCTCTCGGCGAGGTCTGGACTCGTCGAGAACCTTGCAGGCCAGGGTCGACGACTGCGCACGCGCCAAGGGTGAGGCTTGCGCGGATGGAAGCGCAGAGACATTACGGAGTACGGAGTACGGCCAAGGGAGTGGGTGGTAAGAATGTCTGATGCGTTGGCCTTGATGCATCACGCGTGGGCTCGGGGGAGGGCGTACGTCGGACGGCCATGTCGGCTCCCGGGAACATGACTGGTCTGGCATCAAATGGCCTTGAGGGATCAGAGAGCCTGATGGGAAATCCTTAGGGGTCAACTCGCTTGTTGGAACTGTGAATCTCGGGGGCAAAGCTATTGATGTGTATTCAGCATAGGCCTGAGTGCAGGCAAGGACATGTCTGCTCTGACTGCTGCCATGGCCCCGGGACGATATGGGCAGCACTTCCCGCCCGTTGACAAACACCGCTCGGCGACGCTTCTCAAAGTCGCTCCCAGTCCTGGTGAACATAGGCCGTGTTGTATGCGTTCCAGTCAAAGATCCTCGTGCCGCCGGCCTCGTCGTCCTCCATGTCGACCAGCGCGTCGAGGCACGGGCGACAGCTCTTCAGGCACGTCCCCCTCCCGACAACGTCCTCGGCAAACAGGCGAAGCTGCGTGGGAAACGTCGCGTCCTGGTAGTAGTCGACAACCATGGCCTGCGTGAGCTGCCGCCTGAGCGAGTGGAACTGGAAGTCGGCCATGCCCATGTCCCGGCACTGCAGGAGCGTCTCCTGCGTCCACGACAGCGGCAGCAGGCCCCTTTCCCACGCGACCCAGAGGAAGGACTGGACAAAGTCGCCCTGCGAGTCGGCGCCCCCGCTGTAGATGGTGCCCGGCCTCGTCTGGCCCTCGAAGAGGAACGCGTCGTGGAGGCGGAGGCGGTACGAGTCGATGAGGAGGCGGAACGTGTCCTCCCTGGGACGGTCGTGGATCCACGTCCTTTCGAGCAGGGCCGTGAAGGGCCGCTGGATGGGCTGGAGGAGGCCCTGGCGCGGCGAGAACACGGCGAGCGAGGGCCGGAGGAGCGGATCGAAGGCGACGCCCGGGTTGTTGGGGAAGGCGAAGCAGTCGTTGACGTGCGAGTGTAGGCCGCCGGCGAGCTCGCATTGGCAGCGGAGGCAGGTCTTTGTGAAGCAGGTGTCGCAGCGGGTGAGCTTGGGACGGGGCCACCACTTTTTGCACTTGTCGCACTGGGCCATGTCTGTGGCTGCGGCCGCGGTGGGAGTATCCATGGGAGCTTGTGACGCTGGGTGATGAGGGAGTGATGCCAGCGTTGCTTGTCGAGGGAGGTGTTTGTGATGGAGGTTTGGTGTGTGACTGGTGGTTTGGCCGTGGTTTCTGGCTGAACGGGGGGTGAACACTTTCTGAGCTACTTGTGAATCGGTGAATGGAACTTGGTGAGATGACAGACATGCGGCAGGCCAAGGCTGTCTGTTTCTGAGTGGAAGAAAGGGATGGGGTAGGAGAAGTGTAATGGAGTTATTTGTAGATATCAAACCGAGGCCGCGTGATGGAGTTGTATGATAGATGTCTAGATCAAACCCTTCATACTGAACTGCCTAGTCTGTGGACAGGTGCCAACAGTGTTACACTCGGTTGGATATACTGAGTCACTGTGAGGATTATTCCCCGCCGTTTTAGTGAATATGAACGGATTGTGATTCATCTTTGAGCATTCTGATAGACACGACAGTTACCCTGCGCCCGTGCCTCGACAGTATTTGCCCTGCTCCTCGTCAACAAAGATACTCTACATAAGTAATACGTTGCTTCCAACTGTAAAAGTAGACAGCCTGGCTATAAGGTACGAAACCTGAGAGAAATATTCGCCCAGTTTGTTACACTTGCGTTATACTTTTCTTTCACGACTACCAAATACTTGAAACTTCTCAAAAAAGGAGACAATACTAGCAGCAAACTCCTCCTCATTTGTCTCAATCGCAAAATGCCCAGCATCCAGCAGCTTCACCTCGAGCTTTTCCACATCCCTCCTGAATGCTTCAGCGCCAGGAGGAACAAAAATGACATCGTTCTTGCCCCAAATAGCCAAAACCGGAACCTTGGAGGTGCGCAAGTACTCCTGGAACTTGGGATACAGCGCCACGTTGTTGCGGTAGTCGTAAAACAGATCCAGCTGCACGTCCTTGTTGCCCACGCGGTCCATCAGCGCCTGGTCGAGGGCGTACGCTTCCGGCTGCACCTTGTCGGCGTTGGGAGAGCCATACGTGTACTGCCACTTGGTCGCGTCCGACTCCAGGAGACCCCTGAGGGCGTTTCTGTCCTCGTCGGCGCCAGAGGCCCAGTACTTGCGCACGGGAGCCCAGAACTCGGCGCCGAGCCCCTCGTCGTAGGCGTTTCCGTTCTGGCTGATGATGGCGACGACCTTTTCGGGGTTTTTGAGAGCCAGGCGCAGGCCGGTGGGGGCGCCGTAGTCGAATATGTAGATGGCGTACTTTTGGAGAGACAGGGCCGAGGCGAAGGCGTCGATTGTGGTGCCGAGATTGTCGAAGCTGTGGACGTAGTTGTCGGGGACTGTGGTGAAGCCGAAGCCGGGCAGGTCTGGGGCGAGAACGCGGTATCCTTTGGCGGCGAGGAGAGGCATCAAGTTGCGGAATTGGTGAGATGAGGATGGGAAGCCGTGGAGGAGGAGGACGGTGGGTGCGTCTGCGCTGCTTGGGCCGGCTTTTCTGTAGAAGACTTGGGCGCCGTTGGCTTCGACGAAGGCGGTGGATGTGTTTGCTGACATTGCTGGTTTGTTGTGTTGATGGAGTTGGGTGATAAGATATCTTGTTCAGGGTGTTAATATTGTTGTTAGGCTGGCTTTGTTAGTTTGTGCTGATTCTAAAAAACTGTTGCTGTTGGCGATGGTTAAATCATCTTGTTTCAAAGGGCACGGCTCATAAGTAAACAACGGACGCCACGGAATGGGAGCAAATCATGTCATTTGTAATATTGAATAGGGTTTGTGGTGGCTGATCTATTGCTACGCATCTCGGCGTTTCGTGATGCCTAGCACTTGAGAAGGCTTGACACAATGAGGAATCTGGAAGGTCGAACGGCGTTTGACATTCGAAGGTGAAGGTGTGTGGAATCAACGGCGGGAATAGTTTCAAAGGTGTGTTCAATGATGTTTTATTTCCGGCACGGTGATTGACAAGAGAAGGATTTGTCATGGCGAAACGTTGTGATTGGGTCAAGAGAAGATTGAAGATTCAACATGGTGCCCCAGGCTGAATAATAAGCACAGCCGATTACGTGATTGGCTGGTTAGCTCGGAAGTCCGTGGGTGTGCTGTCATAAAAAAAAGAGTAATTTTTTTCTGATTTGGCTATATCAGGACAGAATTTTAGTAACTTTAGTAGTTATTTACTAAATGACAATAGGAAGCAGGTGGAAGAAGGGGGGCTGATGGGCATTTGCTATTTGTTATGCTTCTTAGCTATTAATAATGTTTCGGCCTACCAATAAGCGGGAAAGCTTCCGTAGCTCAGTTGGTTAGAGCTTCGTACTAATAAACGTTAGTGATGCGGAGGCCGCAGGTTCAAGCCCTGCCGGGAGCAAAGATCGTTCCACGATGCTTTCTAGCCTTTTCTTTTTGAATTGTTGCATTAGAGGAATAATGCTATTATGACTTTTGCTTTTCTTTTTCATCCCCCTAAGTGCCCTTTTTTTTTTTATCTTGTAAAGTGTTCTTGGCCCTTAGTCCATTCAATACAAGGCCCTGGGACAGTGGTTCTTGAGGCCTCGCAACCGTCGCAGCAAATCCGAAGCAACAACCGCAGCTTCTCCTCAAACCCACCAGGTGACCGTTTCAATCGCAGCCCACCAACTTCTACCCCACGCGTTTACAGCTTTGGGTTCAAACTTGGGGCTTCCCCGCGCAAACAAGCATGACAACTACGACAACCATCATGCCCTGCACGAGTTCCTCTATTGGGCAAGGATCAACAACCTGGATCATTGTCAAATATCCGACGGGATGTCAAATGTGTCACTGAGCCAGTGACCCCCACGAGAAGTGTCAAATGATGGACGTATCAGATTCCGACCAGAGAATGGGCGGTTCCTGTCACATCGCTGTCGAAACTCTCAAAGCTGGGCATTGGCAAAGCGCTTGTATACTTTGCAATAACTAGAGTTAAGCCCACCATGGTTGGGATACATCGCACCGCCCAGCTTCTGGTTTCCGCCATCGTTCTTTCCCGTCTCTCACACCAGAAATGCACCAATGACGAAGACTGCAGCCTCAACGGTGTCTGCGGCCGTGACACCGGCTGCCGTTGCGATGCCGGCTGGATCGGAGACGATTGCGGTATTCTCGACGTCCGCCCA
Source organism: Metarhizium guizhouense ARSEF 977 (assembly GCA_000814955.1). Classification (NCBI taxonomy): domain Eukaryota; kingdom Fungi; phylum Ascomycota; class Sordariomycetes; order Hypocreales; family Clavicipitaceae; genus Metarhizium; species Metarhizium guizhouense. The sequence goes on along the minus strand of AZNH01000054.1, from coordinate 3,399 downwards.
GCCAAACTAGACAATGGCTATAACCAGACAGCCAAAGGGACATCATCCTGGTGCAACAGCATCGTGAAAGACCCCCGGGAACGAAACCTACACCACCTCTTTGTATCCGAGTTCAGCCACGGCTGCGGCCTCGACTACTGGGCACCGTATAGTCGCATCATCAGAGCAGAATCTCGTTCTGGTCCCGCCGGACCGTACGCGTTCGCCGCCCAAGTCCAGGGCACCTTTGCGCACAACCCGACGGTGGTGTACAGCCCTGCCGACAGAGAATGGTTAATGTACCACATTGGCTGTCCGACAGACGTTGCCGATACGTGCCAAAGCAAGCACTTCTCATGCGGAGCTGGAAACACGAATAACGGCGAGAGCGGCATCGCCGTCATGTCCAGCCGCGACCTAAGGAGCTGGACGCCCAAAGGCCAGATCTTGCAAGGAAACAACGGCAGGGGCTGGGACGCAGACGTCACAAACCCCTCCGCCTTCCCGCTCTTCTCTAAGACAAGCTGTGGAAATCACGGCCGATTTGATGACGACACCCCGGCAGTGCTGTTGGCCTACCGTGGCTGTCCGTACAATTGCTCTGGCGAAGAGCTCATCAATGTTGCGGTATCGGAAACCGGCTACGCTGGCCCCTACAAGAAAGTCCACCAGGATCCCGTCTTCCCCAATGGCAACGAAGACCCGTTTGTCTGGCGCGACAGGAGAGGCAACTATCATATGCTGCTGCATTCGCTTGAGCCAGAGGGCGGGTTCGGAGACGGACCAAAGGTTGGCCGACATGCCTGGGCGCGCGATTACAAGGGGCCGTGGACTTTTGGCAGCCGAACTTTGGCATTTAGTACCGAGGTTAGCTACGTCGACGGGTCTGTCATTACCTTTTATAGGAGGGAGCGGCCACAGCTGTATTTCTCTGAGGATGGGACGATGACGCCACTGTTTCTGGGCACGGGGGTGCAGCCAAGGGATAGTCCGATGAGCTATTCGGTTATTGTGCCTGTTGGCGATGCGGGTGTCCATGCACAGGGGCCGTGAGGAGGAGACTTTAGGACGAGGTTGAAGGAAATTGCGGCTAATTGTGGTGTTTTGACTAATGACAATAACACCGCCCGCTGATACGGAATCAGTTGGTGATTTTGATATGGTGTTCTTTCTGGGCCTTCTTATAGGTGTAAAAGGTATCTAGTATAGGATTATCTTAACTTGACTAAAAAGATAACCAAGTATTATTTTCTGCTAATTTATCTTATCTTTTTATTTTACTTTTGCCCTCAGAATTAAATTATTAAACATAGCTTAATTTTTATGCGAGGCTATAGAAAGTAGAGGCAACAGGGCAAAGCCCAGCAAAATGTGGAATGTATCAGGATACATGGCCAAGGCAGCGTCTTTGGAATACACAGGGGGGATTGATGCTTTGGAACGCAGTACAGCATAACGGTCCATTCTCCTCACATCAGGCTTAAAAAAGGGCGGTTAAATCAAGGGGCTGCAGTCATCAGGACACAAGGTATGCGGGAGGTAGATGTTGGCTGGGGGCCGAATTGGAACGAATACAAGCAAGGCGGAGCGTGAGATTTAAAAATAAATGCCCAATCCCTGGCCCCTACATTGTCACAGGATCGGCGACTGACGAGTTGGTGAATGGCGAACCTTGAACGAGGCAGGATTTCGCGATTGACTATAGGAACTTGGTGTTGGCTGATGCCCTTGCACCCCGGGCAGGTGGAAGATAACAGAAACTCCATGTTTAGACACGTCTTGAAGAAATTGATTTCAATGTTGTCCCCCGCACCGCTTACTAACATGAATGAATGGCCCTTCGTCTTCCTCTGCGTCTTTTTGTCTAGACTCGCCAACATGGCCAGCCTTTGCAACTCGGCATGTTTTCTTCCACCACCTTTCGACGGGTAGCTACCCTCCTCGCCCTCAATACCCTTTGCTTTTCAGCCCTAGGCAGCACAGAAGAATGCTTCTTCGACCCCTTCCGCCCCGAATACGCCGAACCGCCAGCTGGCATGCGGTCCAACATCTTCAGCAACCCCGTCGCCGCCTATGTCGCCGCCTATGTCGCCGCCTACCCATCCGTCGGGGGCGTCGTCATGGCTAATCCGGGTCCCATCGAGATGCAGCACCTCACCCTCCCCCGAACTCACGACACGTCCCGCTCCGGCAGCGAGGACGACATGGCCGGCCTTCTCCTGCAACTCGGGGCCCGCTGGTGGCCCGACTGGGGCACGTACGCGAGGCACAAACCGGCCATTGACGACGGCGTCGAGTATCGCCATCACTTCCCGCCAAGACTGGAGGTTGCGTATCCTTCCAGCGGCGGTGTCTGGGTCGCCAAATATTCCCCTGATAAGCCGCAGGTTCGGCTGCTGGAGGAGGAAGAGCGGCGCGAAAGCAGGGACACACTGCCGCCATTTCCTGGGGACTGGTGGAACAAGATGAACTGGGTGCTTACCATGGATGAGAGGGCCTCGGCGCTGAGGCACTTTGGGGCTACCTTTTATGAGAGACCAGAGTATTGTCTGGAACTGGCGCTTTCGGTAAAGCGGGCAAAGGACATGTTTGAGCCGTACAAGGAGCTGTTGGAGAGGATGGATAATCCCGAGTATAGGAATAAGTGGTACAGTGAACTGCACGGCTTGCCTGATGATGATGCCGGCAAGTCTACTGAAAGTAGGAGACTCTTGGGGTTTATGACTCGGCTGAGTTTATTCCAGACGATGTTATTTATATAATAGCGTCATATTTTATGATCAATGGCTAAAGGATAAACGGGGAGGAAGAATAACGACGGTTTTTATTTGGGAAAAGGATCAACGGATTTGTGATGCCTATTTCTAGACTTGCTCCTTAACATATCGATATGGTAAGTACAACGCTTATGCTCTTCGCAGGTGATTTCCCTAATGGACCAGACTCTGCCAAAGTTCACTAACATGAGATAAAGTCACCACGACCAAGTCTCGAGCCCTTGTGCAACTATCGCCAGGTTCAGGGTATTACAACGTGACCTCCGCGTAACATGCCACACATGAAGATATACAAGGCGCGAATGGCCAACAACCAAGGAAAAAGCCGCATCAAAAAAATCGACCAACTGGCGGAGTGGTGGTTGTGGTGCAGCTCACTGACCTGTGGGCTCAGTGCTGTTTATGGAGACACGTGGTGGTGCGGTATTATTTCCATCGTCAAGTGACGACTCAACAAATCTCACTCACCTCCACAACCCGCACTCATCACACTCATCGCCATCGTTCGTGCTAGGGTGTAAAAACTCCACGGGTACCCGGTGTAGGTAGTTTATCTGTGGGTTCTAGGTAGTATTAAGTAGTAAATATAAACTTAAATAGATTTATAAGAAAAAAAAAAGTATTTATAATTATTTATTAATAA